>OY744602.1:40084683-40519683 GCA_963556255.1 Allolobophora icterica
CGAAACGTTTTGAGAACTTTTTTGTGAAAATTGCAAAGAAACCTCGATTCCGCTTGTTCTACCAATTTCCTTTGTTCCGCCTTTTCCCCCTAGTTCCGCCTCTTCCCCTTGTTCCGCCTATTTCTTTTGTTCCGTCTTGTTCCGCCTTTTCCCATTTGTTCCACCTATTTTCATTTGTTCCGCCTATTTTCCTTGTTCCGCCTATTTTCCTTGTTCCTTGTTCCGCCTTTTTCTAGTTCCACCTATTTCCTTTGTTCCGCCTATTTCATTTGTTCCGCCTATTTCTCTTGCTATGCCTGTTCCGTCTTCGATCGCGTGTTAGTTATCGTCCACACACACACAAACGAAAAACCGCCGAAGAAAAACCGAAATTGAGTTATCATCATCGCTTCACTTTGCAAATACGTTGGCATGACAACGGAGATGCTGCGAAGGCCGTTTCCTCACAGACCAAACAAGGTTTAGCTACAATTTATATAGAGCTACATTTCAGGGCGTCTGCACGCTGTCTGGCCGTGCCTCGTGTATCACGTGCCCAAAAGTACGAAACTGTATTTAAGTTATATAGCGCTTTTCGAGAACCTTTCGACGGTGCTGTGCATATGATAGCATATACATAAACGCATATATATATATATATATATATATATATATATATATATATATATATATATATATATATATATATATTAGGGTGTTCCCAAAAACTGAAAGTGTCCATAAGTTACTCCCCAACCCACTATTGCGTGATACAAGCTGTTAGAAAACTCTGGTAAAATTTTGAACAGATTATTTTAATATTTAGAACTTGCACAAACCACTCAAAGTTTTTGTGAATTTCGTTTTATTAGTATGAAAATCTATACCGGAAAACGTTTTAATAAATGAATTGAAAAAACTGTTTATATTACACGAGTGAGTCTAATGTATAGTATACTGTATTTTATTACTGTATACTGTGTCACACTGTCACTGTATAATGTATTGTATATAGTACTATATTTCGTATATTACGACATACTATTAGTCTGCTATAATAGTTTTAGTTACTAGTTAGTGATTTCAGTCAAACAACATTAACTGGCCTGATTCGTTCTAAAACGCTATAGCCTTCGTTGGTTCTGAAAACTTATTTCTGTGATCTTCTACCACTTGCAGCAAGAACTGCTTTTCTTCTTCATTGCATGTTACGGAAGAGTTAAATTCTTGATCGATTGAACAATATCCTGGTCTCTTTTGTATACTTCGTGGAGTTCCCATTGGCTTGAATCACACTGCATGAAGTCTTCAGACTAGCCAAGGATCTTAAAAATCTCACAGTAGATTTTGTGACCAAATCATGTAATCCTGTAAGTGATGGTTCAGGCACAGGTAGAATGTATTTTGATAGTTCCTCAGATCCTTCATTTTCATTGAGGGTCTTACCATTAATCTCCTTCAACTGTGACTTCGTTGTCAAAAACACCAAATCCAGCCATGACTTCAGAGAGATACCACAAATTGCGATTAAATGCTGTTGTAGCAGCCATCGCCACTTTCTTGTTATGATATGACAACAGTGCGCAGAGAAGGCAAGATCATTTCTTGGAGCTGCAGTTGAATCAGTGTTTGATCTAAATCGCAGTAACAAAAAGGCATAGGCCTACATCTTTCAGATGTTTCCATAGTTTGTCACTGTAAGAGATTCCACGAGTTTTTCTTGATCCGATTGACCCTGCTTGCAAAGGTTCTTATTGGTTATGGAATAGCCACATTTTTAGAGAACAAAATGACCCTAGCCATCCAGCGAGCACGGTGTGTAGCTGTTGGATATCTGAAATGTACTACACGCGGAGGAAGGCCGCCTAAAAAATCGACAGCTCCAGCAATTCACCATTATCATCTCTTGGCTGGTATTTCTCAAGTTGGATTACAACAAACTCAATAACACTGTCTTTCCAAGGACCAATTATACCTTACATAGGCCTACTCTCGTCTTTCATCGCTGTTCAAAATGAAGCTTGGTCTACCCTTGGCCAGAAGTCTTTACAATGGACAAACAGTTCCAGGTTTGGAGATTGCGTAACATCATGGAGGCTAAAACATTTCTAGCATAATCTCTGACACATGATGACGACAAGCTAAGTTCAGAAGTTCTTGGCCAAGCTCAGTCTCTAAACAAATACAAACTCCACCCTTAAGTCCAGTATCAAAACAAAGTTCTTTAATGCGATTTCGCAGTTCCCACTTATCCATGATTTCCACAACTGCTCTAGACATGGTAACCATTGTTCCACTGTGAAGTTTTGGGACAGGGAGTAACTTTACCATATTCTTTCTTGATACCAAAACTGGAAGTAGATCAATCCGTTCTTGTCCAGAACCAGTGAAATCATCCATTATTTTTCCATCCCAGTGCAAGACAACTGGCACAACTGGATCAAAGGTAGCCTTGATTTCTGAAGTAAAAAGTTCACGATGTTTTATTCGTGCTCTGAGAATGGCACTTGGACTTAAGATGAGCTCTTCAACATCTTGCTGGAGTTGTCCTGCAGAAGCTATTGCTGAAATTACGTAAGCAGCTTTTCTATGGCTGTAGCATCAAGTGCATTGAGTGCAGCTCTTCAGGTGTAACTACTTTGACTCTTCTCTACACTTTAGTTTTGAAAGTTTTGGCATTGTAGGTCCAACCTCAGAGTCTGATGATATATCGGATGTGTTGCTGTCAGAAGATACACCTTTGTTATCGTTATGAAGTCATAATTTACAAATATTTCCTGAAAAATCTGAAAAACCTATTGTGGCAGAACTTCAACTGGATTGTGCAAGTTCTAAATATTACTGTATCTTAACAAAAATTTGGCAATAGAGTTTCTATACCATGGATCACCAAATGGCGGGTTGGGGAAAGATAAATAAATAATATGAAATGTTTCCATAGTAGATGGGAACACCCTAATATATATATATATATATATATATATATATATATATATATATATATATTGTTTTCCTTCCATTTTATGTGAGTCAAGGTCCAGCTCTTGGGAGTTCATGTCCTTACCCCGCACGGTCCGCACCCCCTACCATAGGGCCCAGTAGGGAATTATCCAGGTTGGATGTGGACGACATAAAGACTCCCTTTATAAGATCTATTAAGCAACATGCACACAACTTCAAATATACTGTTCTGTTATAACAGTGAATCAATCCTACAGCACACCAAACAATTGTACAGAATTCATCTAAAGCTTGGTCTAGCAGAGACGACCTAGATTTGCATTATCCAGGGCAACAGAAGCCGTTGACCAACAACTCAAACGAACACTCGAAAGGCGTATCATACTCTCGAGTCCAAGCGCAATGGACTAGATCACCTTACTCTAGCCCCTTTTCCTTTAACACTTTAACGACAAGCGTGCACCCAAATGTATGAAACTAATCCATTTCGTCGTAAAAGGGTTACAGATAACCAGCCGCTACTCTTCTGTACTTTAAACTAGAGGGTTTCTCTACCTAGCTACTGTATTATGTAGCGACTCACCCTTGCTTTGTTTGCTTTATACTGCCGATGGTATCTTGATAGCTGCCTCCCGCAGGAGGCAGCTATCAAGAACACACCAATCTTTTCTTCATTCTAGAAAAACCATCGGCCTTTTTCACGGAAACCGCCAGCCTTTCACCTACGACCGAGCACCGAATAGGCCCTTCAGCCGCCTGCTGCGTGGTGCCCTCTGTCACATGGCTCATACAACTTAGACTCTGTCCTCCAGCTAATCAGTGTCTTTCATGCTGCGGTATTCTTCACTCAGCTACACCCTTGTGCTAGCTTAGGTTTGGCCTCTGTAAAGTTTCCTCTGTTTATACTGAGGTTAAGACCTCAGTGTCAACTGACCCTTAAGCAGATTAGAACTATCCTATCCCAATCTCAAATGAAACTTTATGAGGGGAGAATATATGTTCTGCTCTAGAGTCTATACAGTAAATCAAGTCTTAATCCACATTTGGGATTTTGTCACCTGCTGTCGCCTACCTATCTCATTGCTCTTACGGAAACTAGGATCTTGTAGTGACAAACGGACAATCGACGATGACGCTACTAGATTGAAGTGTCGATTTGATTTTGTAGCTTGTTTGTCTGAACATATATTTTAACTATTAATTACATTTATGTAAACATTTTAGATTGGAGTGCAAAGAGCGTGCAACAACTATCGTCCTCCTTGGTCTACCTTGTCTTTCTCGACGATTTTGGCTCGCTCCTCTCATTTGGGGCCAATACATCTAACGAGTTTCTACTAACTGGGGAATTAAGCATCTACGTCTTATCCTTTAGCATTTGACTTCCTGCATTCTTCCTTTCATCAGTCAATCATGTTCTGTTCCTCAACTTCCCGACTCACAGCAAGAACCATTCCCTTCACCTCATCATCACTTCCTCAACGTCGCTCTTTATCTCCCAAGTTTGCACAGTCTGTTCTCAACATAACCGATGACCCTTACACCTATCTACTAACTCATCACCGCTTACTTTCACCTCAGATTCCTCTGTGTGCAATCTTGGCATTATCTTTGACCCATATCTCTCCTTCTCAAATCACATCTCCAATCTCTCGCGCATGATCGCATCTGCTTCATACACATTCGTGACCTCCACCGAATCCGATTCCTGTTCGACCTTAAAACTGCCTCCACTATTGCTATGCCTCCATTGTCAATTACTGTATTCCTTTTTCTCCAGCCTTGAGTCAACCCAACGTAAGCGCCTGCAACTCATCCAAAATTCACTCACCTCATCTGTCACTATAACACCCAAGCATCACCTTATCGCTCTTGTCCTCAAATCAATCCATTGGCTGAACATCTCAGATCAAATCCACTTCAAAGTCCTATCACTAACTCACAACGCCTTACGTTATTCACAGAGATGTATCTTCGTGAGTTCTTCACCATCCAGCCACCCCGCTCTGCTCGATCCTCCTCCTATCTAACCCTTTCCCGATCCCATTCGGAAAATTATTTTAGAGAATAATGGCCTATTGTTACGTCACTTCAATTAATTATGAAACACGTCTATTATTTGTTATTTTAGACTTAGAGAACAAAGACCTTTATTACGTCATTTCAATTGTGAAACACATCTATTAATAGTAATATAAATATTTTCAATTGAAAAAGTCTACAGCTATTAAGTTTAAATTCGAGAATAAAGGCCTTTCTTACGTCATTTCAATTGTAAGACACCTCTGTTAAGCTTAGTTGTAATGTTAGATTTAGAGAAGAAAGGCCTTTGTTACGTCATTTTTAATTATGAAATTGTCTGCTGTTGTTAAGTTTAAATGTAGAGAATAGAGGTCTATTGTTGCGTTTTTCAACTATGAAACACGTCTATTATTTTTAATTTCAGATTTAATAAAGGTCTTTGTTACGTCATTTTAATTATGAAATTGTCTGCTGTTATTAAGTTTAAATTTAGAGAATAATGGCCCATTGTTGCGTCATTTTAATAATTATTATGAAACACATCTATCATTATGAATAACGCTCATCTCTAGTTCCCCAACCGTGAAGACTCTGCCGTCTACCACACTGAACCTCGACTCTGTAACGTAACTCTCACGAATTCCGAAAACTTTTGTATCCTCCGCCAGTATTGCCACTCGCTCATCATGACCTGCCTCAGGTTCCTCTATCTACCATCCCTCAGGCTTTCCGCTAAAATTAAAGTCTCACCTCCAGAAATTCCCACCTGACCCATCTGATCCTCCGCCTCACAATCTCAACCCGCTTAAGCAGTTCCTATGCCTTATCTCTCCGGTCTCTCATGGCAATCAACTTGAATCTCCATTTGAAATCTCTGGACAACCCCTCTGATACGACGCAGCGCTCGTGAATAAGCTGGTGTCCTGCACTTAGCTCTAAAGAAGCGTTTTAGACATTTTGAGTTTATGATGGCGATTGCGATTACGATTTGCCCAGCAGAGCTGAAATATGAAGTAGCCTATCTATTTTATTTGAGTAAACATTTATATACAATGTTATACATGCATACATTGTATACATATACATGTACGCCTGCGTCTGCGATTCTTCAAATTTCCCAACTTTATTCTATACATCAAAGACTTTCTTTTATAACAAGTAATACGCTATTAATTAATTAATTAACTAATTAGTTCGCTGTTCGCGCGTTCATTCATTAATTCATGCAACCATTCATTCATTTATTCATTCATTTATTCATTCATTTATTCATTCATTTATTCATTTATTTATTCATCCATTTATTTATTCATTCATTCATTCATTTATCTATTCATTCATCCATTCGTTCATTTACTCATTCATTCATTCATTCATTCATTCATTCATTCATTCATTCATTCATTCATTCATTCATTCATTCATTCATTCATTCAATAGGTCAGTCAGTCAGCCAGGGACCTTGACCGTACCCTAGTCAGTCGCTTTCTCTATATCTGTCTTTCTCTGCCTCAGTCTTCGGCTCTCTGTCTTTTTCTCTATGCTGTTTATTTCTTCCCTCTTTGTTTCTGACTCTGTCTGTCTATCTGCTACTTTGTCTCTGTCTGTGTGTCGCTCTCTGTGTCCGTCTGTGTGTCGCTCTCTGTCTATGTGTGTCTGATTCTACTCCGCCTGTGAAATCAGTCAATCATTCATGGAGCGCCTTGTTTTCAATGACCTTAAAATACAGTTTCGCGCTCAGCCTATGAGACAAGGATTGAGCGTCGCGTATCGAACTGACAATCGATGGAAAGGTTCTTGCCTCGGCTGCAATGGAAGCGGGGAAAGACTGTGCGGGGCAATAAAACATTCGGGCGATGACAACAGAATACTGATTGTTGGCAGAGAAAGGAGAGGTTGTTCAAGCGAAAAACATTGTTCCATTCCTTACAAGGAAAGATGGGGAGAAGCGACGGTCAAGGAGAGGTTGGGGTGATTGGGGTGAGTGTCATTGAAAAATGGATGGCCTATCATGGCCCGAGGAAAGGCCGGACTTGTGTTGATATAAGGCCAAGGCCCCAATGAATCACTTGGATGGTAGAGATTGTGAAGGTTTAAAGAGATGAAGAAGAAGTGCATCCCCTTAAGCCTGTCTGAGAGATAAGCATGGCTATGAAGTATTGGCGACTTAATTTTTCTTAGCCTCGTCATATGAGAGCGAATGGCCAGCAGTCCTCTCCCTCGCCGTTTCATCTACCAAGCAAAAGTGTGCGGTCAGTGTACTCATTATAGCTGGGGTGGTAAGGGGGCGCAGGTGTGGCAGAAATCTCGAAACAAATTTCTGCTTTGTCTAGGATTTGAACTCCCGACCTTTCGGTTGAAATTCCAGCATGTTAACCATTAGACCATTACACACCTCAGTAGATGGATGGATTAAATGGTGGACTGAGGGGGCGGATGGCTGGCTGGCTGGCTGGCTGGCTAGGTGGATGGATAGATGGCTAGGTGGATTGATACATGGCTCTATGGATGGATGGATGGATGGATGGATGGATGGATGGATGGATGGATGGATGGATGGATGGATGGATGGATGGATGGATGGATGGATGGATGGATGGATGGATGGATGGATGGATGGATGGATGGATGGATGGACGGACGGATGGATGGATGGATAAAAGGATGGTAGATGGTTAGGTGGATTGATAGATGGCTATATGGATTCATTGATGGATGGATGGGTGGATGGATGGATGGATAGATGGCTAGGTGGATGGATGAATGGATGGCTAGGTGGATGGATGGATGAATGGATGGATAGATGGCTAGGTGGATGCCTAGGTGGATGGATTGATGGCTATATTGATAGATGGATAGATGGATGGATGGATGAATGAATGGATGGCTAGGTGGATGGATGGATGGATGGATAGGTGGATGGATAGATGGATGGATGGCTAGGTGGATGGATTGGTGGCTACATTGATAGATGGATTGATTGATGGATGGATGGATGAATAGATGGCTAGGTGGATGCATGGGTGGATATATGGATGGAAGGATTGGCGGACGACTGGATGGGATCAATGGACAGATGAACGGATGGCTGTGCAATTCATCTTATCGTGTGATGACATCCTCAGGTCATACAATCCTCCTCGGTCATCATGAGGCTGACAATTTCTTTCAAGCGGACCGGATAATATAATTCTGCCATCGTCGTCAGTGGCCGAGTCCGACGCTCTTACTGCAAATCCAAATGATTTTCTCGGGCGACGAAGACATGCGTGCCAGATCTCAGACACAGAAGCGACTGACGGAGCCACCGAAAGTCCTTCACTGACCTCAAGAGAGCAGGAGGGGGTGCGAGACAGACGATGGCAGTGGCGTAAAGAATAGGAGAACCAGGTGGAGGAGAAGAAGGCCGCTGGAGAAGGTGGAGAAGGTGGAGGCGAAGGAGGAGAAGGTAGAGGAGGATAAGGTGAAATATGAAGATGAGAAAAAAGAGTGTGAGAGAAAATAGCAGGAGGGAAAAGAGTGAGAGAAAATAGCAGGAGGAGGAGGAGGAGATGAAGGAAGGGTCAGAAGGAGAAGGAACAGAGGGAGGAAGAGGAGGAGAAGAAAAAGGCGGTCACTACGAATTGAACGAATAAACCGACTTTTTCTATGTAAATATACATACATAAAATAAATATATACACATGTAAGTTATATATTTGCCTATCTGGAATAATTGTCTGGAGCAAGTAACCGAACGTGTGTGTCCGTTCTATATTCTGGACAACAAAATACCCAATGGATTTATTTTTGTATTTTTGCTAATAGTTACATATTGCATTATATAGGCCTAGACTGTATTATAAATATACCTGCATGCACATAATTGATATATATATATATATATATATATATATGTACACATTCTGTAGTATTTTTTCTGACGGCTAAACATATGATGCAATGCATACATGTATATAGATATTACATACATATTACACAGATACAATGCAATACATAATATATTTATTTGAACATGAAGCCTACTTCTGTGGTTGGTGCGTGCGTGCGTGCGCGCGTAGGCCTGTGTGTATGTGTGTGTGTGTGTGTACGTGTGTGTACGTGTGCGTGTGTGTGTGTTTGTGTGTGTGTGTGTGTGTGTGTGTGTGTGTGTGTGTGTGTGTGTATGTGTGTGTGTGGTTCCGTGAGGATAAGAGGTGATTATGAGAGGAAGGAGTAGTGTGTACGTGCGGTGTCCGCATTTTTGTGGCTGTGGGCGTGTCATTAAATACAATATGGCAGCCATTTTGAAATGAACGAAGAACTGATTTGAACGACTGTCAAAAACTTATTATATATATATACATATATATATATATATTCTATCAGCATTCTATCAGCATGAACATTGATATATATACAAACGAATGGACTGATGAGCATTCAGCAGACAACATGAAGACATACATACACACTGACAGATAGGCATGCTGACAGAGGAGAAGAGGGGGTCTGACAGGAAGGCCGACAGAACGACCGACAGACACGCAGACATACATAAAGGTCAACACAGACAAACCCACAGTCGCACAAGCAGATACACATGCACACAGATACTGAAAATAAAAGAGTCCAATACAAAGACAGAAGCAAGTAGACTATAACTGCTGAGGCTATTAATGTTGATTATGATGATAATGATGATGATGATGTTGTTGTTGTTGTTGTTGATGATGATGATGATGATGATGATGATGATGATGATGATGATGATGATGATGATGACGACGATGATGATGATGACGACGATGGCAAGGGTTGGTGATGCTGACGATGATAATGCATTCAGAGAGCTGAACTTGCATTTGGGGCGAAAGTACAATACCTGGCACCTTGGCTGCATATGATTATTTTTTCATAGATTTTGCTCGCTCAGTCGGAAATAGTCTGCACGCATGAATGGCCTCATAAATATATATGATTTGCCTTAAGGTAGACATACATACAGACAGACTGACAAACAGACGAACGGACGGGTGGACCGACAGACAGACACACAGACAGAGACATAGACATACCGACGAATCATCACGTTAGATTAACTATTTGACCTAATAGAGTCTTAGTTTTTCTCAAATTATAATATTTATGCGCTTTTGCCAAGTTATGGTTACAGACGTCGCAATGTAGGCCTATATATTGTGTCTAAGTATGTGTGCATGTATTCGTATATATTCGTGTATATATACGCAATATACTATATATATAGTACGCCAACAGTTACACGACCAAGACTTATCAATCACCTCCAAAAAGCTCGCGTGGCAAGCTCGATAGGCACATGCCTATTATTGTCCGATTTACATCACCACGTCAGCCCGTGACATAGTATGCCGTGATAGGAGGCCAGCACGGAACACCTGCCAACTGCCAAGTAATGCGGTGTATATTAAATGAACATCGTAAAAAAAGAACGCTAAGATATTGCCCCGTCCACGTTCCCTTCTGATGGATAAGAATATCGCCCGTGCCTCGACGATCGATGGGTGGTGCACGTCGTGTGTGTTCCAACTCGCAAGAATTCAGAACCATCTATAGACTATATGAAGACTCTACTCTGTGAAGACAGTGTAACCACCAAGAAAAAGAAGCAATATAATAAACCCAAAGAAATTAAAGATGCTGTTGTACCATCCACTCAAATCTCTGAAAATGTCCTGTTAAGATACACGGTTGTTCAAACTCTATGCGACAAAGAAATAAATTCTCAATTGGAACCAGAAACGATGAGTCACAATGAGGCGTCGATAGCATTTCAGACTATACTGGAGCCGATTTGTAGACGCTTTTGTGTTTCAAGAATTGAGAAATCGTTGACAATTCTTTTCACACACGCTGTTAATGGTCTTGTTCATTAAAAGTTCTGTTGAGATGTCAGTTTGTTGGAGGCACTTTGTATAAATAATACAAACTGTGGCATCTTTTTAAAAGATGGAATTGAAATTACAGATGGAAAGTTAATTGCTTGCAGAGTTAATGACTACCTTTATTAACGTTAATCCAACACTAGCCACAAAACTGATGGGCGGCTCCACCCCTTTGACTTGTTCTTACGTAAGTCATCATCGTTTTCGATTGGCATTATAAAGACATCTCCACAGGAAGTGTTGGAATTACCAACCAACTGCACGCCCTCCTCAGGTAGTGGCAAAGATGCCATTGATCCCAAAATTGCTAGAGCAACTAACTATTGGACTGTTCCAGTTGGCATAAAAATAGAAACAGTTATACTGATTTACAAAACAGGTAAAAAAAAGTCAATAATAATAATAATGCAGACCAATTTTAGTGGTTAATTATTTCTCAACAAACTTCTCAAAACTAATTTGTAATAGACCCCATAGAGTTCATTATTAAAATGAACACCCTATCATTCAAACAGTTCGGCTTTCGTAAAGACCATTGTATACTCTTATGGCAATGCTTGAACTGCGGAATAAAAACACCTGAATCGATTGATCAAAACAATTCCTTTGTTGGAACATTTTTCGACCTATCTAAGGCTTTTGATATGGTAAACCACTAAATTCAGTTTAGGAAGCTAGAGCGATATATAGCATTAGAGGTGTTTGTTCTTTTAAAAGCCGATCTTAAAAACATTATCTGCGTTGTTCCTCGTTGTTGCACATTGAGACCATTATTAGTTTATGTGTGTATATATATATATATATACATAGACTAATAATGGTCTGTGTCTATTATATATATATATATATATATATATATATATATATATATATATATATATATATATATTATAGACACCTTCAATGGCTAAGCAATCTGAATTCAAAACATTTGCCGATGACAGTTTTCATCAAATTTCAGGCGTGTTTTGGTATTTAGGCCTCTGTAGGTTTGTAGGTTTGTATGTATTATGTACGTATGTATGTATGTATGTATGTATACGAGTCAAAGGCGCTACGCTCGCTAGCCTGAGCGATGTTAATTAAGCATAAATTAATCTCTATCGAGGCAACACTAGGGTCTCCGTGAACTTAGTGGACCATTTCCAACATCGCTGGCGAAAAACACACACAGTGGACTGTTGTTGAAGAGTTTCAGATTAATGATCAGCGGATAAAAGATCTGCGTGGCAGCCATCATCATAATCATCATCATCAGAAGAGGAGGAGGAAGCAAAGCTCTCGACGGGGGATTTCCTCTCAGGTTGAAAGACACGGTCGACGAAAATAAAATCGACGACGGACGAAAATAGATTTGGTTGAGAGACAGAAGTGATGTTGATTTCATGTTTCAAGAGAATGAAAGATGACCTAAGAGCAGACATACATACATACATACATACATACATACATACATACATACATACATACATACATACATACATACATACATACATACATACATACATACATACATACATACATACATACATACATACATACATACATACATACATACATACATACATACATACATACATACATACATACATACATACATACATACATACATACATATATACATACGTACATACATACATACATACATGCATAGGTCTACATACATACATACATACATACATACATACATACATACATACATACATACATACATATATACATACATACATACATACATACATACATACATACATACATACATACATACATACACAGACAAACATAGTAAGGGGCTAGACAGAAAAACAGCGAAGTATATAGACGGAGACATACACAGACAAACATAGTAAGAGGTTTGACAGACAAATAACAATGTAGACGAAGACGTACACAGACAAACATAGTAAGGGCATAGAATCATCGAAAGAGACAGACAAACAGACAGACAAACAGCAAGGTAGACAGTCATAAAGTCTAAGCCGGAAATTTCTCTAGTCGTACGGAAACCAATTTTCTCCAACAACACCCTGACATACCCCGCGTGAATCAAACGACCGTAACGCCCTCTGCATCCAAACATAAAACGGCGCTATATAAACCAGCAGGTTCTACGCGAAGACCACAGCAGCGCAGCAGATAATCACTGCGCGACTGCTACACAGAAATAACGGCGTCTAAGCGCGTCATAAAGGCTTCGTCGCATTTGCAACTGGGCGCCACTGTACGCAGCAACGCCGCCGGCACATTAGTCAACACACGCAACGAAGACGTTCTTTATTTTGCTGCCTTTTGTAATCCAAGAGAGACAAAAGAAGGTTCTTGCGCCGTCATATAATGGGCAGGCGCACGGTGGAATTCAGAGCAGGCGCCCCCAATTGGTCGTCAATAAGGTCGGTTCACGGCGGTACATCGGAAGGCAGGATGGGAGTGGAAGTTGGTGAATGGTCTATGCGCGGGACGTGCTGTAATGCGTCCGTGGAGAAAATATTATTGATGTTGCTGGAGTAACTATGATCGAGTTTGCGCCTCAGCCGAGAAATCTTTCAAACCGGGGACCGTGCTCACTGGCGGCGATCTTGTTTGAGAGGTGGGGGGACACTTTAGAACTGATCTGGTCAAAAAAGAGGTGAAATTGTTTTTGACTTTTTTGGTGTTTCTTCAAAATTTGGGGAACAACTGCATACTGTGTGCCCCACTCTGAAAGGTTGGCGTCTTGACCCCCTCGATCCCCGGGATCGCCGTCCATGATCAAGCTACAGGGTTTTGACCGTACTTTTACGCTGATTTTAATTTTAATCTTTATTTTTTAACCGTTACCATTGCCTAAACAATTACCTTAGCCTTTACTTTACCTTTACTTTTGCCTCCAACTTAACCTCTATCTTTACAACAGTAAATTAGGTTACTCCAGACACCGTAACCAAAACGCGACTGTACTTTGTGACCTCCTCACGTACGCCTCATTTATGCACAAATCATCGTCGCTTTGTACACCGTCGTCGCCATGGAAACCGGCGTTACTATGACAATACTCGTTAGACGAGCATTTCACGCCGACGAGCGCCAACGTTTGTTGCAATCTGTGCGCACTTAATTGGCCGATGTTCCGAAGCGCTGCACTGGCTTCCAGGCGCGTAACTCAGCATCGCTAACGACCGCGCCCCCTAGCGATTGGTCAAAGGATGATTTAGAGGCGATTTGACCAGAACAGACAGAATAATGATGCGTTGTTCGCGGACGACCGCCATGTAAATCCTGCGCTACGACAGAGGGCTGTCTAATCAACGGAAATTTAAATGCAATGTTCGCCGAACTACACTGAATCAGATTACCACTGACAGCTTGGAAAATCGTGTTTCCTAACGGCAGACACTTGTGGGACTATAGAGTGGCCACTCTAAAGGGTCACAGTTCCATGGTTTCTAACATTCTGACAGTAATTGTTTATACTAGATAACGCTTCACTTTAAAAGGATAAATGTGTTTGTTATCAACGATTGCAGGTACAGAAGGTATGGTAAGGTCTTCGGCCAACGCAAAATTCTGTTTGTAACCAATGATTATATTTTCAGAAGATATGGTATTGGTAAGGTATTCGGCCAGAAGAAATAAGATGTCGTTGAGCACTTGTTGACGGCGCAATTAATATTTTCTAGTAGGTTAGGTTGAGGTCAACGTATAGTATACCCTGCTAGCCAAAGATGCTGTTGAACACTTACAAATGCCGCAGCAGCAGCAGCAGCAGCAGCAGCAGCAACAACAACAACAATAACAGAACCAACAAGAACAAGAACAATACAAACAACAACAATTATAACGACAACAACAACAAATTTATTTACTCGAACCGTAACGGTGACCCTAAGTTTACGTTTACCTTAAGCTGGGTTGCTGCGGCTGCTTCGAGCTTTTGTCCACTCACTGCTGCGATACTCATTCGTGGGATCGTCAGGGATATTAAAAGAGAAATGATGTCACGACGATAAATCTTTTACTGTCTCAGACGTCACCGAAACGAAAGCGAAGCCATCATTCCGGCACCGGATTTCTTACTGTCTGACCTTTGCTCTTTCAAGGACAAAGACGGATTTCTTCATCGTTAGGCAAGATGCCAGTGGGTGCATTTTTGCTAAACCCATGACTAATCTCTTGCAGTGACTGACGTCATGGGGCGCGCGATGCTACAGGTGCCGTAGCGAATCGCCGAATCCCGAATCGCCGAAATGGTATTGCCGCCGAATCGCCGACACTGTTTTGTGAAGAATGGCCGTATCGCCGAAAATGCTCTTCGTAGCGAGTCGCCGAATCCCGAATCGCCGAAATCGTATTGCCGCCGATTCGCCGAAACTATTTTGTGAAGAATGGCCGTATCGCCGAAAATGCTCTTCGTAGCGAATCGCCGAATCCCGAATCGCCGAAATCGTATTGCCGCCGATTCGCCGAAACTATTTTGTGAAGAATGGCCGTATCGCCGAAAATGCTCTTCGGCGGGCCTGTGTGTATCTATAACCTAGGTCATTGTATGTATATGTACAGCCAGTGTATATCTAGATATACACTGGCTATACATATACATACAATGACCAGTGTATATCTAGATATACACTGGTTGTACATATACATACAATGCCCTAGGTTATAGATACACACTGATCTCTTAATAGACGTCATGGGAACCGTATCAATGGCTGCGGTTGCGTTGCGTATAATCACAATAAATCTTATTAAAGTAAATTCTAATTCTTTGTTGGTGAGTGACGTATACTACATATATATGTATAGGTCAGTAGCCTATATACTATATATATATATATATGTCAACCCAATCCTTCCGTTGACAATCCTTCTGATTAAATCCTTGTTCTCTTCGTACTTAACGCCTATTTAACGTTCACCTTTTGAACACTAATTCTACGTATAAGTATAACCTGAATTAATCAGCAACACAGTTTAATATCTTTTCAGTTTAATAAGAAACAAACAGACAGAACTCAATTCGATTACAACTCAACTAGTCAGCCACACTACTACAGCGAACACACTCGAATTCAAACTTCTCTAGTCAGCATAATTCTTCGCGCCTCTTGACACACCTGTCTTCTGTGCGCCTAAGCGAAATCTAATAATATACATATAGGCCTAGCGCGCCCCTGCCGAGATCGGCCGGCCACGCGTGTCACTAAGTACAACTAAACGTTATACATCTATCATATATACATATACACGAGAAACTAAAGTAAGCGCACTATATATATACGCTAATATCTCGCACTGCAAGACTGTACACAAAACTCAGTTCACATTACCTCCTTCCTTTTTCTGGAATTGAGCAAATTAAATTTCAAAATTTGCGAAATTACCAAAATACATGAAACATATATATATATATCTAACTAATTAATAAACAGTCTTACGATTACTTATAACCTTGACAAACAATCAGCAATAACATTCAATCTGCCCTTCTTGTACTTCACCTCAACATCAAAAGTTTGTAAGGAAAACGCCCAACGCACAAGTTTAGCAGACTTAGACATTGACTCAGTCAAATATGTAAGAGGATTGTGATCAGTAAAAATGAAAATTTTCGATCCAATTATAATTTCTTTTAACTTGTTTAAAGCCCAAACAATAGCATAGGCTTCCTTTTCCACAGTAGCCCATCTCTTCTGGGTATCAGTTAATTTCTGACTGATAAATGACACAGGGCGTTCTATTCCCTTGTCGTCCATCTGTGTTAAAACAGCACCGACTGCAAAGTCACTACTATCGCAGTACAAATTGAATGGTTTTCCCACTTCAAAAACATATAACACTACTTTGGATCGCACAGCCTCTTTAAGTAAATCAAATGCTTGCTGATGTTCAACAGTCCAATCAATCTTATCAGAAACACGTTTACTAGTTAAATCAGATAAAGGTTTCGCAATCTGTGCAAAGTCCTTAATAAACTGTCTGTAATAATTAAAAAATCCAAGCAGTTGCTTAACTTGCTTCTTAGTTTCTGGGATCTTCAAATTAGTCAAACTTTCAATTCTGTCTGGATTCATCTTTATCTTACCAGACCCAACCACATGACCGATAAACCTTACCTCACTCTTACCAAATATGCATTTTTTCAAATTCAAAGTAACGTTATGCAATCTCATTTGCATCAAAAATGCATCTAGATGCTGCAAGTGAACTTTCCAACTGTCAGAATGCACAGCAATGTCATCAACATACGGTTCTGCAAAGTCATTTATAGGCTGTAAAACTAAATTTATCGCCTTAACAAAAGTTCGTCCAGAATTTATCATTCCAAAAGGAACACGAGTAAATTCATACAGTCCATTATGTGTTACAAAAGCTGTCTTCCATTGATCAGATTGTTTTACAGGACAAGTCCAATAAGCACTTCGACAGTCCAAAATAGAAATCACATTAGACTTTCCAACTTTGTTCAAAACGTCTCTGACAATCGGCATCGGATATTTACAATCCACTGTGAATGAGTTAATGTATCTGTAGTCACAGGCAAGTCTTAAAGATCCGTCTTTCTTTTTAACAATAACCAAAGGGCTTGCCATTCTGCTCGATGATGGTTTAATAATGTTTGTTTTTAACATTTCTTTGATCTGACGTTCCACTTCTGCTCGATAAATCAAAGGAATTCGGTATGCTGCAAATTCCTTTTCACGAAATCCTGGCTTTAGTTCAATTTCATGTTCAACCAATGTACATAATCCGGGTTTTTCTGAAAATCTGTCACAGTATTTGTTCAAAACGTTCAACAACTGTTCTTGCTGAGTTACTGTCAAATGGCTAATTTGTTCAGGATCGAGGTTAAGTGAATTCTTGTCATCTTGAACCTCATTCCTCATTGGTAATTCAACCACTGAACCAAAATCTTCATCTTCTTCAACGATTAGACCACAACTTAATGCTCGAGTAACATATTTTCTGATCTTGTTGGCGTGAATTATTTTTCGACCATTTTCACCCATATCGACTAAATAAGAGTACTTTGATCTTCGATGTATGATCGTACATGGACCATGCCATCGAGAAATAAGTTTGTTTGTTGACGTTGGATACAAAACAATGACTTTCTCACCAGCTTCAAATTCTTTGTGCTTTGCTCTCTTGTTATACTGATTCGTGTATTGTAATTGCTTTTCTCGAGAGTAAGATTCTGCAAACAATAATGCTTTCTCCATATTTTCTTTGAGTTCTTTCAAATACTTTTCTGGTTTAACTCCAACGTGAGGTGGTAAGTTTATTTCTCTAGTCCAACTCTCTTTTAATATTGCCAATGGTCCTCTCGGAATTTTCCCATAGACAAGCATATATGGTGATACTCCAGTAGTTGCATTCGGCACTTCTCGTAATGCCCACACTGTGAAAGGAATTATCTTATGCCATTTCCTCGGGTTGTCTATTATCACATGATGGATCATCTTTTTAAATGTCTGATTCCATCTTTCTACTAATCCAGCAGCCTCTGGGTGTCCTGGTGTGTCGAATCGTGGACTACAGCCCATTAAATCGAGAAATTCTCTTGTCAAACTGGCTGTGAAGTTCGTTCCTTGATCACTGGTGATCACGGACGGCACACCAACGTTCATGAACAGTTCCATCAACGCTTCACACACAGCCTTCGCTGTCAACGATTTCAATAAGAAGATTGTAGGCCATCTGGTGCACGAGTCCACAATGCATAAACAATACTTGTGACCTGCAGCAGATACTGGATCGATCGGGCCAACGAGGTCCATCGTCATTCTCTTGAAGGCGACCTCTTCTCTTGAGACTGGAGTGATAGGCACTCTATCCATCACCAAACTCCTTGCCTTTAGTTGACACTTCTCGCAAGACTTACAAAATTTCACAATGTCTCTTCTCATCTTTGGCCATACAAAAGACAACTTTATTCGTTCTCTTGTTTTCTCTTCTCCTAGATGTCCTCCAAATACCGACTCATGTGCCAACTCCATCACTTTTATTCGTCTCTCTTTTGGTAACACTAGTTGATATATCGTCTGGTCTAATATCTGATATTTCTTATGCAATAAACCGTTGATCACACAGAATTCAGATTCTTTCTCTTGTGCTAACTTCCACCACGGCTTCAACGATTCATCCTTTCTCTGTTGCTCTTCAAACTTCTTCGAATCGGCAATCTGCACCTTTTGTTCTTCGTCCATTTCTTCATCTCTATACAAGTCTCCTATCCCCACATCACATTCATTGTCTTCTTCAGTTTCATTTAATGTGCCATTCTCGCATGCAACCATCTCTTGCTCGTTCATCTCTGATGTTATACCATCTCGCGATAAGCTTCGTTGCTCATTACTGTCGTTTTCCTCATCACTTGAACTTTCAGTTTCACTCTTCTCATCAACATCTACCATTTCCTGTTTCCGACTCTGCGCTCTCGTCATTACATTTGCTCGTACACTCACATCTCCTTGTATCGTTTTAACTTTCATCTGTGGTACGGCTTTTAATTCGGCAATTATCTCTGGATGCAACAAGAATCTTTCTGTACTGCCCATCTTTGCAATACTAGCACACATCAAGGTGACATAAGGTGTAAGTGAACACTGGATTTTACGCGGAAATCCCTCTTCTTTCACGTCACTACCACACAGTCTAACATCGACTTTCACTAACTTCGCAGGAATGGCATCTCCTGCCACACATTGCAAATTAACTTTTCCAATTTGTTCCACCTTCATGCCTTCCAGTAATTCCTCACTAATCACCGGAATTTCTGCACCCGAGTCGCTCAGTGCTTTGACTTTCACTGGCTCTTTACCGTCTACTGCACGAATTTCAACCTCGACATATTGCAAGAACGATTTCTTCAATATTCGACTGTCATCTTTTCCTGCGACTTCTCTCTGAATTCCAGCATCCAATAGAATTTCTTTTTGAATACCACATTTCATTACTGACTTTACTTCAGTCTCTTGATTTTCTTGACTCGTGGTTTGATTATCTGTATCACTAACCACTTGAATCAAATTCACCCTTGTGTGTTCTTGATTTCTGCTAGAACTAGCTGCTGCCACTGGAACTGGACAAAATTTAACCAAATGTTTATCTGAACCACAGTTGTGACAACGCTTCACAACCATACCTCGTTGTTCATTTCCTTCATATCTCTTATACTGCGTAAACGATGTGTTGCCTTCCCTCTTGGCAAACGGCGCTGACGATTTGTTAAATCCCTGACGACCAAACGTTACTTCTCTGGTCTCATTGGGTACAGGGACACTAGCCTTGACTTCTTTACCTTTGAACTGACTCCCTGTTTCTGGATTACTTTTCCACTTTCCACTCTGGCTTTGGTTTACGGAACGTTGAGAAGGATAACTGTTTATATTTGGAAATGCAAACCCAATTCGATTGTTTACATGAATGTCTGCTAGGTCTGCCACTGCACTAGCTTGAAGACAGTCAGTTCCTTCCTTTGACAATACAAACTGTAGTGGACCTGGCGGTAAACATTCTTTCAGCTTATCCGCTACCAGCAAATCAAAGAGCGTATCATACTCTCTGTTCACGTTTCGACTTCTCACGTAATAGTTTAGCAAGTTCTTCAGTCTTGCCGTAAACATCGTATAAGTCTCTTCTGTTGTCTTCTTAGCATCCACAAATCTGGCTCTGTATTCTCTCGAGGTCAATTTAAATTCTTTTAATAAGTGCTGCTTGACTCTATCATAATTGTCTAGATCATCGTATGACAATCTATTCAGAACGGTTCGAGCTTTCGGCGTCATCAATGGTAGTAATAATTTCACCCAAAACGGCTTCTCCACAGCAAAGCTACGAAATGCGTTCTCGACTGTTTCAAAATATAATGGCACCTCCATCATATCAGTTGGCATTTGAGGCAATACATGCTTCATTGCATCACCTATTTTCTTAATTTTTGACACCAAAGTTTCACTTTCTTGCTGTTTCCTTCTTTCTGCTTCCCGTTCTTCTCTCATTTGCGTTTCTTTCAATGTCAATTTTGATTTCTCCAGTTTCAGACGTTCTTGTCTTTCTGCCTCTGCCTTTTCCAAACTTTCTTTCTGAAATTTGAGTTCTTCTTGTCTGATCTGTTCTGCACGTTCCAACTCTAACGTTCGCGCTTTTTCTTTTTCTTCTTCACGCATTCTCTTTGCTTCAATCTGTTGCTGACGAACCTCTTCATCACTTTTTCTAGCTCTTTCAAATTCAATCATCTGCTCCAATCTTCTTCTTTCAGCATCTTCCCTATCTCTTTTCAACTGTTCTAACTGAATCTCAAACTGATTCTTTTGCAATTCAAGTTCTGCCTTACGCACTTGTTCTGCTTTATCTTCTCTCTCTCTCTTTGCAGACGCAATTCCTCTTGCCTTGCAAGTTCCGCTTTCTCTTCTTTCTCTCTCTGCAAGCGCAATTCTTCTTGCCTTGCAAGTTCCGCTTTCTCTTCTTTCTCTCTCTGCAGACGTTCTGCTTTCTCTTCTTTCTCTCTCTGAAGACGTAATTCTTCCTGTCTTAGCTCTTTCTCTTCTTGTCTTCGTCTATCCTCTTTTTCTTTCTCTTCTTGTCTCCGTTTATCTTCTCTTTCTTTCTCTTCTTGTCTACGTTTCTCCTCTCTATCTTTCTCTTCTTGTCTACGTTTCTCCTCTCTATCTTTCTCTTCCTGCCTAGTCATCATCATCCACTGCATCAACATCTCCATAGACATAGGCGCAGGAGGTTTTCCAATAGCCTTTTCTACGGCACCGCCAACTGCACCTTCTTCTTCGACTTCTTCTTTAACCCACACATCGGCGAGTTCCTGCATCATGTCACCACGTGACATACCTTCTAATTGTTCTTCTTTAAAACCGGCTTTCAACAAACGCTGTTTCAGCCTTTCCGTAGACATCTTCTTAATATCTGCTTGTCTTTCAGCACTTAATTTCTCCATCTTACTTGTTTACTTTGGTGATTTCTCTTTTCAAAGAAGTCACGGTTTTTCTTGGTGTGTGAATCGATAAACAAACGGGATTTCTTTTATATTTGTTCGTGGAAAACAACGAAATTTTTATACCGTTTCTCGTGTTCCACCGTCGTTGATATCGTAGATTCGTCACACAGCAACAACGCGTAGATTCTTCTAACACCGTCGTAGATTCTTCTAACACCGTTGTAAATTCTTCAATCACCGTCGTAGATTCTTTTATCCGCCGAAAGAGGTGATAACGTGAATTTTAATCCACTGTGAGTTTATATCCACCGTGAGTATTTATTCCACCGTGAGTATTTATCCACCGTGAGTTCTTATCCACCGTGAGTTCTTATCCACACCGACGCTGTTCCACCGTGAGTTTTTATCCACACCGTAGCTGCCACCAATAATGTCAACCCAATCCTTCCGTTGACAATCCTTCTGATTAAATCCTTGTTCTCTTCGTACTTAACGCCTATTTAACGTTCACCTTTTGAACACTAATTCTACGTATAAGTATAACCTGAATTAATCAGCAACACAGTTTAATATCTTTTCAGTTTAATAAGAAACAAACAGACAGAACTCAATTCGATTACAACTCAACTAGTCAGCCACACTACTACAGCGAACACACTCGAATTCAAACTTCTCTAGTCAGCATAATTCTTCGCGCCTCTTGACACACCTGTCTTCTGTGCGCCTAAGCGAAATCTAATAATATACATATAGGCCTAGCGCGCCCCTGCCGAGATCGGCCGGCCACGCGTGTCACTAAGTACAACTAAACGTTATACATCTATCATATATACATATACACGAGAAACTAAAGTAAGCGCACTATATATATACGCTAATATCTCGCACTGCAAGACTGTACACAAAACTCAGTTCACAATATATATATATGATGTAATCTTACTGCGTACTTGTCAGTTTGAATTAATAAAGATTATTATTATTATTATTATTATTATTATTATTATTATTATTATTATTATTATTATTATTATTATTATTATTATTATTATTATTATTATTATTATTATTATTATATACGGGTCAATGTAGGCATGGACGCAACATCTTTACTTTCCGCCCGCCAGATTCTGTGCACTAGCTTTCGGGATATCGAACTCTGATCACTTTCGGCGAATCGGGATTCGGCGATTCGAGTCAGCAGTGGTTTTCGGCAAATCGCCCGCTTGGTAGAAAACTGCTTTCGGCGATTCGGCCGATTTTGCAGTTTAAGGGCTTTCGGCGATTCGGGATTCGAGTCGGCAGTGGTTTTCGGCGAATCGGACGCTTGGTAGAAAACTGTTTCGGCGATTCGGCGGATTTGGCTTTCGGCGATTCGGGATTCGGCGATTCGAGTCGGCAGGGGTTTTCGGCAAATCGGCCGCTCGGTGGAAAACTGCTTTCGGCGAATCGGCGGATTTTGCAGTTTAAGGGCTTTCGGCGATTCGGGATTCGGCGATTCGGGTAGGTGCCATGCTACAGTGGTGAGCCTGTTGAACTGTAAACCGCGATGTCAGGCGTTCAAACCCCACCAAGGCTGAGAAGTATTTCTAGCTTCTGCTCCATTTGCGCCCATAGCATCAGTGATATGATGAGTAAACTAAACTGACTTACATTGTCGGTGGGAGGATCAGACGGTGAGGGATTGGCCGCTGGCTGTTAAAATGAAGTCGTTAGAATTTCATGCCTATAGCTGCCTCACGATGTTAGATAAAGGGAGGAACAGCTCACCTTCCTCTTCTTCTTCTACACTTTCCCTCGGTCTCTAACGTTGTCTCAATTTAAATTAGGCCTCGAGGCGTTCGAGGCCAAATTTGGCGATTTGGTCTTTGTACAAGTCGTGGATCTTGGCCTCGTTGAAATCATTGTCTGTCTTTGTCGCGACTTTTCTTTGTTATACTCCCGCGCTCTGTACCTCTGTCTGAATGTTTATTCTTCTTTTCCTGTCTCATCTTGTAAATGTATCTCTTTCATTCCCCTTTGTCTATCAATCTCTGGTATTCTCTATTCATGTCGCTTTTCTTTTTATTTCTCCATTCTTTCTTCCTGTCTCTGTCTGCTCTTTCCTTTCCTCTGTCTATGTAGGTGCTACTTTCGCTCTCCCTATATCAGTCTCTCAGTGTACATCTGTCTTTATAATTATATGTAACCAGCGTTGGGAACTATTTAAATAGTAAATGCTATGTAAATAGTATTTCAATAGTTCATAACTATTGATGCCACTAATTAAAATAGTCTTGTAAAATGTCCTATTGAAATAGTATTTAAATAGTATGTGCCTATTTACTATTTGTTTAAAAGTAAATAGTCAACCACCAGTCTGAAAAATAAATTTTAAAATTAACTTCTGTAATTTCTTACCTATTATTATTAACTTTAAACTCAATTGCTAAAGATTTGGCTATATGGAACTAGCAGCAGCAGCAGCAGCACCAAAGCAGATGCATTTGTTATTGTTGGACACAGATTTAGCGTGCCTTATGCAACCTGTTGGAATTCACATTACGATTCTGAGAGAAATTTACTCAGTGCTGAATCTAAGCTGCATTTAGTGTGCATTGCAATATCAATATCTGGTTTTCTTCAGAATGAAGTATCATTTCTGCAAGAATATGTGGCACTCAGGCTATGTGACCAATTGCAGCTGCATTAGATGTCCCCAAGGTGACAACGAGTCGTGTCTTGGGTTTGTGCTGCCAACACTGCAGAAGCTCAAAATCAAGTTAAATGCAGTGCCACCTACATTGGCTAAACCTCGATGGTGGTGCACTGTTGACCGGAATCAATAAACGATTTGGATGCCTTTTTGACGACAGTGAATTACTCATAGCAGCAGTTTGTCATCCAAAATTCAAACTCCCCGGAATTGAAAGTCAGATGCTTCATGCTTTTGCAGAAAGCAATATAGAATTTGCACGATGACAGCGACACTACTAAGAGTACTTCTGCTCTATTTCGATGATTTATCAACTATGCAGAAAGAGGAGCCTCATTTGAAGTATCTGAATGATAGAGCACCTGAACCAGAAATGCTGGACAATCATCCACGAATCAAATCAGTGTTTCTGCGCTTCAACACAGCCATTCCATCCAGTGCTTCAGTAGATAGACTGTTTAGTAATGCAGCACTAATTCTCACAAAGAAAAGGAATCGCTTATCTGAGGAAATTTTTGAACAGTGTCTCTTACTCAAAGTTAACAAGAACTGCTAATGGAATGTTACTACATTACAAAAATTTCAAGCTAAATAGTTTTTAAATAGTCATGTGGTATTTGCAATAGTCTACAGCTATTTACTATTTAAATACCATTTCAATAGTTTTCTGCAGGTACTATTTACTATTCTATTTGAATAGTCAACCTGCCTATTTACCCCAACACTCTATGTGACTATATTTAGTTGTGCATGTGTAGCTGTATAAACTGCTCCTGTTGTAGTCATTTTCAAAATCTATGTTATCACTGTATACGTATAATGCATGTGCACTTGTCAGATGCAAATAAAGGCTACTTACTTACTTACTTACTTATCTTCTGTTCCTGACACTGCTTCTTTCAAACTAATTTTTACTCTCTATGCGATCCTCTCTTTCCCTTCGTCTCTCCATTGTCCTGTGTCTCTTCCCTCCGATCCCTGCCCCTCTCTCTTTCCTTGTCGTTTTCTTTCCATCACTTTCTGCCTCCCTGAATAGCGCTATAATAGCCCCGCAACAGTGACGTTGCTATGGAAACGAACGATGTATCACAGACGTTTCAACCTTCGAAAGGTCTTTAAATGGCGCTATTAAACGCTCCATTTAAATTACACAACAGGAGCGTGAAGCAGAGAAACGCAGGAAGTACCTTTCCGTCTCTGATCCGCACAGCGTCGTAAACTCTCCAGACCATTTCCTGACCCGCTCCAGCCACCTGTCTCGTCAGACGGAAGTGTGCCGTGATCGGATTGGTTCCATCGGAAACGAGGCTGTGCTTGATGATTGACAGGACCTCCATGGATCAACTGGTCCTGAGGCTGGTTGGTGAATAGCTCCCGCGTGGGTAATCCGAGCACAAGTGCGATTTGCGTGCCTGAAGACGGAGCCCTGGAACGGAACGATATGATTCAAGGTTGAATCGGTTTCTAACATATTAACGCAGCTGGCGATTCAAGTGCTGCGGTTGATAATGACTGACTAACTCACTGACTGAATGAGTGAATAAATGAATGAATGGATGAATGAATGAATGAATGAGTCATTCAGTCGGTCAGACAAACAAATCAATCTATCTATGATTTTATTACATTAGAATTAGCATTATTGTATTGTATTGTATTGTATTGTATTCGGATATTTATAAAGCGCTTCTAGCGGGAGGGCCATTCAGAAGCGCTCCCAGTGCGATAGACCCCGAGAGAAAAAGCAAGTTTTAAGAAAGGTAAAAGAGGAAGAGACGCTACCTGAGAGAATAGAAGAACGAACAAACGGAGGAAGCCCATTCCAAAGAGCAGGGCCAATGGAAGCAAACGACCTAGATTGAGCCAGTGAAGTCCTGACACGGGGAACGAGGAGGTCCAAACGGTCATTAGGTAGATAGATAGACAGATAGATAGACAGATAGATAGATAAGATAAGATAAACAGATAGATAGATAAACAGACAGACAGACAGATAGACAATTAATTCTATCCTCAATTTCACTTAGAACATTTTGGAAAAAGTGGTCACTTTAGCCTGACCTCTCTTGTCCAAAAACTTGCATCTGCCTGTATCTTACTTTCCAATCATAATAAGCTCCTTGGACTAAACTTTAGTACAGGAAAGTGACTGCCACCATTCTGCTTGACCTATCCCCCGCATTTGATATCGTTCACTTATTTAAAAACCTTGGGCACAAAAACTGGCCGCATGTCACCTTTTTTGGCCAACATTTCTAGAAATTACCTTTGGAACTGACAAAGAAAAAGAAAAGAGCCCTAGGACAGCCATGGGTGTGAAGTGTTAGCGCCTTCATTTTTCTTAGTCTCGGCATAAGAGGACGGGTGTCCAGGCCTCTCCCTCGCCGTTTGATCTTCCCACTGAGAGTTTGCGGTCAATGTACTCATTGTTGCTGAGTTGGCTAAGGGGCAGGTGGAGCAGAAATCTCTACACAAATTTTTGCCCTGGCGGGAATTTGAACCCTCGACCTTCGGTGACAGTCCAAAGCGCTAACCACTAGAATATCGCGTGCCCCGGAGGTGACATAATTGGCATAATATAATTGTTTGGCTATCAGTAGATGAGAGCTGATAATTTAGGTTACACCCGAAATTACCTTAAAATGCAACACCGATTCATCACAGTTAGAGTAAACGGCAGCAACATTTTTAAAATTGTCACATAGTCATTTAATTATCGTTCACGTCGTTGTGATTTGTCCTAGAAGAGATCACAGACTCACTGAAGATCCCCACTGTCAGAAGACTCTCTTGAACTTGTGGGTAACTGTCACCCTTTTTAGTCTGACGAACATAATTGTCAAGTTTCGGTAACTGCTTTAGCTGTGTTTGAAATAGAAGCTTCCATTTCTGATAGGCCTATCCGCTTTCGAGGTACTGTGATGATGATGATGATGATGATGATGATGATGATGATGATGATGATGATGATGATGATGATGATGATGATGAAGATGACGATGATGATGATGATGATGATGATGATGATGATGATGATGATGAAGATGACGATGATGATGATGATGATGATGATGATGATGATGATGATGATGATGAAACGTCCTCTCAGTTGGGTCAATTTCTACACGGATAATCGTATACTAATTACGCAACAGTAATAATAGCATAATTTATGGTATGGTATCTGGGAATTTATAAAGCGCCTCTCTGAATGCGAACTATTCAGAGGTTTGTGAGCCTCGCGGAAATAGAAAAGACTTTAAACGATGAACAACAAAGAAAGAGAATCTAGTAAGTAGTACCAAGGGAGTTCCATAGGGATAGACCCACGACAGCGAAAGAGCGAGACTGAGCCATAGCAGATTTCACCCGGGCAACAAACAGATCAAGCCGATTCAGAGAACGTATGGGTCGATGAGAAGAAGAAGAGAGAGCTTTGCGCATCAGGTCACAAAGGTAGGCTGGAGGTAAGCCCTGTTGCGCCTTAGAGACTAGTGTTATGATCATCATCTATACATATAGTTTCCTTATATGCAAATTTGTCCGTCGTATAACGCTCTATCTGTTCTATTGTGAAACCGTTTGTGACGTCACTATACTGCCGTCTTGACGACGGTCGTCTTGACGACGGCGCTCAGAGCATTTTAGCCAACGATACATATAGGCCTATAATGATACACTGTCGTCACGTCATAATTTATGACGGGTTAATACACTAGTCATCATTATAATCTCCATTACTAAGCAAAGTTATTTTATTAAACAAAATAAACTGACTCCCAAGAACATGGCATGATGGCATCATCCAAATGAACTATATATGTATATATAAATATATATATATTATACATAGGCTATGCCACTTATTACGCCATTGAATTCTTGTATTTGCGCCCAGGCCTAAAATACGCCAAACATATGATTCCTTGCTTTGAGTCTCTGCGCTGGTCGTCTGCTAGCAGCTATAGATCGCTGACAAATAACGATTGCCTTACCGGTGACAATTTGCTCTTAGTGCCAGTTGCAAAGCATTGACTGGACAAATAGTTGCAGGCTTTGTTCGGTTTATCGTTGGGAGTCGTGGGACTTTTTCCAGGGACGTACTAACAAATCTAGCCTTGTGAAAGTAGGCCCTATTCGTGGTACTTGTACAGTTTTTTCGTCAGAAATGAGGCCTCTGGCAACGTAAGGCCCCAGCCATGGCTTGGTTGGCTTATGCGTAAATCCGGCACTGCCTGGATGGCTAGTAACAAAATTCTTCTAAATACTTCTGAGACCGAATTCTTTCTCTTTGGTACAATACAAGCCAACAACTCCTGAAATTTGGTTGGCTACATCAATTCAGTTGGTTGGATTGAATAGTGGATTGCTTTCAGTGTTCTCTCAGTTTGGAGATAAACTTAGGCTCCATCATATAATTCCCGACAATGTCAGGTAATATTCTCAGAATTTACATGCTTCAAACTATCTTAGCTCACTAACAAATGGTCTGGTTTCCAATCCGACTGAAATATTCTTTCTCACTGCTCATTCGCATCACTAAGAGTCATTTATACAGCCTACAAATGGGTAAAAATTCTCTGGCCAGAGCCATAACAAACTAAACCATAACAAAATTGCATAACTAGATATCGGCATCCCATCTTTGAATTCGCTGTATTGGCTGCCAGTTGAGAAAAGAATCCAATTTAAAATCTGTTTTATTGTCCACAAGGCGTCGTATTTCATTCAGGCGACCAATCTATGCTTTTTGCTCTCCCTTCATACAAGCAAATATTGCTCTAATGCAGCGGTTCTCAACCTTTTTAGGGCTGCGACCCCTTGATAATATTTTTCAAAGGTGTGGCGACCCCTAACAATAAAATTGAATGGGTTACTCCCCTTCTACGCATTTTTGCTACCATTATAGTGTAGTAATAATAATTACATAAATATTAAATATTAAGAAACTACGCTGACAACCGTTTTTACAAATTTCTGAAGGTTCCAGCCGACCCCTGGCAAATAGTAAGGCGACCCCCGTGGGGGTCGCGACCCACAGGTTGAGAACCGCTGCTCTAATGTAAGGGATAGCTTGGCTCTTACTGTGATCCTTACTGGGCTCCAAGGGCTTTCTCAGTGGATGGTCTGAAGCCTTGAAATTTGCTGCTCTGCTGCAGTGTGCATGCTCTTAGTCATTTTTTTCAGTTCTAAATTTTAAAACCATCCTCTTTCAACTCCCTTACCAATCATAGTTTTATTCTCTTGTTTCCATGACCAAATGGATATCGATCGTGCTTCTTCGAGGGATTATAATTCTGAAATACGATTTCCCTTTAAATGACCATCGATGGATAATACCATGTGCAAGTGTGTATTATGATAATAGCGCTATAGAAGTCACTAGATAAGGTTAGGATCGATCGATCGATCGATCGATTGATTGATTGATTGATCGAAAGATAGATAGTCATCGATGAACCCGAGTCAATTGGCCTGCCGTGTCAATTACCTGTATACGGGAATATAATCTGATATACTGCACTACAGCCGTGTTATATAGAGACACAAATTAGTATGGTAATGGATTGCTGTAGGCGTTAAGCCTACTGTAAGCGTTTCTTTGCTGCAATGTTATGAATTATAACAACATTTTCTAAATATAATCTAATAAATTATATAGCGCCTTTATAATGATGCATAAGACTTCTACCGATGTCGCTCAAGTCAAACAGTGCAGAAGTTCAGCTGAAAGCTGATGGGTCAGGAATCCCCAGAAGTCAAGCCTCGATTGGTAAGCACGCATGTTAAAAAAGATGAGTAGAAATAAAAAAATTTGGCAAAATACGACCCTGCTACCCAAGTCCATTCTAAGTGGGTACCCGACTACCCATCACTCCGTCACTGGATAAGAAATCAATCGTTCAACGGGACGCATTTGAGTCTCATAAAAATTCCGCCATGTGAAAAAATACGTTCTACAGGTGCTGAAGTCGCTGACACACACACTGTAGCTTTTCAAGCACTGGATGTAAATGTACAGATAGTGAGTCCTTTTGAAATCTTCCCATGGTTTATCATACCGTCTGATACAGAGTATGCTGCTGCTGCTGCCAATGGGTTTTCCTGACCAACAAGACTTGTATACATGCATAGATATTGGTCGCATGATGAAAGCAGGCTTGATAGAATTCTTGATTTCTGTTAAATGACTGTTCATATTGACAGGCGGTCTTGGTCTTGCGAGACCAAGACCAAGACTTTGAACCTCAAGACCAAGACCAAGACCTTGAACCTCAAGACCAAGACCAAGACTTTTGGTCTCAAGACCAAGACCAAGACCAAGACTTTTCAAAACGAACTCGAGTGCACTCGAGACCAAGACCTTGGTCTCGAGACCTTGGTCTCGAGCACAACAAGACTGCCTGCATCTAGCCTCATGTTGAACGTGTTTAGTTTTGGCGGAGTAATATTAAACCGTATAGATCGATTGACAAGATACTCACATTGCTAATATTTCTCAAAAGCAATGAGTGCGTGTGTCTCATTACATAATCAGTGAAAATACATCGTTGATTTAGCCTTTATTGTTACAGAAAAAATATCACCTTGTTCTTGCGGTAGCCACGTGCACTTGCATCATAATTTGAGTACTTGTACTTGAGGCCAAAGTACTTGTACTCGTAATTGTACTTGAGATCTAAGTACTTGTGCCCGTACTTGTACTTGAAGCCTGAGTACTTGAAACGTCTCTGCACCGTAGCATGACGAACGATACAGATGCAATTGTGGTAGGCTGGGTCGCAGATTAGCACAGAACCCAATGACCTGTTTTGCCCCTGCTTAGAAAGTCTCAGTCAAGCAGATCCGAAACGTTAATCTGTTGTTTATGGCTGGCGATTATGCCTAGATGCAAACTCATAGATTTGCCGTTCGGCCACGCATGTGACGATCAATGTTTTAAACTCTGCTCGAAGAAATCCGGAGAAACTATAGCTCCGAAAATCTTTAAAATGATATCTGAACGCAGTAGACACTAATGTAGTCAGAACAGAACGCATTGCACATTCAAATGGTCCCATCAAAATTTTGCTTTCCATCTTTGGGAGATATTCAATCACTTGTTTACTTATTTCCTGACAAACAATGCCTCATATATTCAATTCCAACTCACCTTCTCAAAAGCTGCTTTGACATGCTTGGTACAACCATCTTGCAATTAACCAACTACCATCTTGGAATTGACCAGTCGGTCGCTTGCTGAGGGATCCTTCCCAATATGTATCACCCATGCTATAGCCTATCCTTTATTGAAGCAGACATCTTAGGATGCAGGCACTATGCTGACTACCAAGACTTCTCTCTATTCGACCATGTCTTAATCTGACTATTGCATGGACAGGAAAAGCTCGACAAGCAAGCATTTTCTGTCGCTGGCCTGAAACTTCCGGTAAACATTCGCTCTGCGACGTCTGCAAAAATTAAAACTCTTTGAGGGCTCAAATCCTCCGGAGATTATTTCCGTGTCCTTTCAGTTTCCCTGCTGGGCTTTCGAACCTACCCAACCTGTATTTTGGCTTGCACAACAATTTTGCTTGGTATCAACCATTGACTGATGCCTTATATATCATCCCCACGGTGCTGTAAAAGATCTCAGACTATTATTAGTGACACTGCTATGCATCAGTTGTCTGAAACTAGCTTACCATCATTTAAGTTTACACACTTAAAAGTGATGGCTAGAAACTAGTACAAAAGTAAAACTCGTAGACATTAAACTCATGGGCGTCTGCAGGAATTTTTTTAGGGGGCAAAATGTTTGTCGGGGGGTGGTGGTGGAGAAAAATGACGTTTTTGCATGGAATAGCTATTCATAAACACAGAACACGTGACAACTTTAAAAATAAATAATGATCAAGATATTTACTTTAATAAGTAAGTATTTTCTCGCATTGAAAATCGTGTTTCGACTGCTATAAGCTTAATAAGCATAATACTGAAAGATTTAAGTTGTGTAATACAGTTGCAAAATCCAGGGGGCAAATACCCTTGCCCCCTCCGGACGCCCAGGTTAAGCTGTTAGCTAATAAAGCACAGTCCCTAATACCTATGGTTAGACAATAATCATTATCTCGAGATTTGTACGAAGTCGTTAGAATCAGTTCATTCACATGCGCTCAATCAAAACAAAAATCGACAGGAAGATGAGTAAAAGCGGCGTTTCATGGCAATTACAGAACATTGTATGGCAATTGAATGTGATTCGGGTCCCAGATATGCTGTTAAAGTATTAAGGATGCTACTGCCACACTAGTTTCTGCTCTTCACAGATATTGCTGTTAAGAGCGTAATGTCACGAAGTACGAGATTTTAAGCCAGGTTTTACGACGAAGGCATTAATCAAAGCTTTTGAAAAGCGAGCGGTTTTATGCTGATATCTTCCGCTTTCAAGATGGCCGTCGACCGCTTTTCATTTCGAGATGGTGGCCGACAACCAGCTTCCGGTGACGATTACGACCAGGAAGTGAGCTGGATTTTGAGAAAGACCCACATCCGACCTCGTGTGATCTGACTAGATACAAGTACGAATATAAGCCAGAAAGTCGGATACGTACGCCTCTAAGTTAAACTGAATGGGCCTATGTCGGCATTTTTGCATGTATGTATTCATGCATGTATGCTTGTATGTATGTATGTAGATGTTTGCATGCATGTATGTGTGTATGCAGAAATGTTTATTTTTTTAATTGCAATTGTAATTAGAGATCAGTGTAGCTCCATTTCAAGAGAACCGAAAATAGTGGCTGTCTCTAAGTTAGGATAAACAATATTAACTGCAATGAAGGGCAGTAAGTTCATCACTCAGTCAGCATTGCTTAGATAGCTAGAGAAGTCACCAGTGGGTCACGTGGTCTCCTACACAAACACACGGAGTCCAATCAATGGACTCCCATCCAGGATAAAGAGTTAACAGATGGAATGTTCAGAATTCCAGGACCGCATTTCATCGAGGATGTTTTGCTAATAAACAGCTTAACTAACAGCAGTGAAAGTACAAACAGAAACAGCTAAAACAATATTAGCAGCAGAAACAATAAACAGCTTAAACCAGAGGTAAACATTAGCAGCTGAAACGAGCTCCAGCGCATTAGCATGGCTCTCTTGCGATGACTCTAGTGTCACCGTTTTAGGTGAAGGAATCGAAGGCCCTGCCGACGGAGATTGGACTGGTGATGGATAGTTTCACGATCGCAGATCTCGTAGCCTGTGCCTCTAATTGAGACGAATCTGCCCCTTTTTCTTCCATCGTTCCATTTATCATCGTTGTCAGTCTTAATATCAGTCAGCAATGGAGGAGGAGTAGTATATCGCGTTGGACGAGATTGGGAAGCAGGATGAGAGAGAAGCAGAATGAGAGGGAGGAAAGTAGAGATTGTAGTAGGCAGGGATCGATGGAGACAAGAAAAGAAGACAGGAAGGAAGAGGGGAAGCAAGAGAGGAAGAGATAGAGAGGCAGGGATAGAGAAAGGCAAGGATAAAGGGAAGCAGAGGTTAGGGAGTGGAGATATGCAAGGAGCCCGGTAATAAGGCCTGAGCAAGGAAGGTTGCACGAAGCGAGGAACTAAGACAAGGAGAGAGGGAATAAGAGAAGACGAGGGAGTAATTGAGGAGCGGAAGAGTAGGGGAGGGAACCTGGAAGTAAGATGGGGCTAGGGCGGGCGGCGTTCGCGGAGCGAGGGAGAGTGATTGTAGCAGACGAGAGTCACGAGATTCCGTGGTAAGGCGCCGTAGAGAAAGGTGAATGCAGATTCACGATTGACATCACGCAATGGCATAGACGATACTGGTCGATATTCAGACGACATGTAGCAGTGCACCGACAGTACGCAGCGACACATCGAAGATATGCAACAATACACCAAGGATATACAAGGATACAAAGAAGATATATCAAAACTATAAAACGAAGATTCGCAGATACGCTGAAGATATGAAACGACACAAAAAGTATATATACTAATTCAAATAAAGGGCTTAAAGTCACGCGTGGGTAGACATTTGCAATGCGTGCGAATCAAATGATGCGAAGTAATTCATTGACCAGCAAATGTAAGCTTTTATTTGAAGATACGCTATGAATTAAAGAATTTATAGTACGTTAATAAAAAAAATGCCAACTTGCATACATAACTATGGTCAAACAATGTCATTATTATTTTCCCGCGGTACATAATATGACCCCGTGGGATTGCAAAACTTAGGGGAGCATTGTTCTGGAATGGCTAGTCTTCGCAGATGGTTATGTCAGAGGAAAAGGCGCTGCAAAAAGCGACTGCATTGAAGAGCTGGCTTTCCACAGATAAGCGCTGAAAGAGAAAAGCAGTATCCCTTTTGTCTTTTGATATTTGAGCAAGGCGGTAGCCAAGGAGGTTGATCAATGCAAGGCAATCTTGGTTTATGGGACCCAGAGTTTTAAAGGCCAAGGGCACAAAGCAGTACGATAGCAGAATTATTATTATTATTATTATTATTATTATTATTATCATCATCATCATCATCATCATCATCATCATCATCATCATCATCATCATCATCATCATCATCATCATCATCATCATCATCATCATCATCATCATCATCATCATCATCATCATCATTATTATTATTATTATTATTATAATTATTATTATTATTATTATTATTATTATTATTATTATTATTTGTTCCGATGTAGTTACGATCCCTCAGGCTCTTAAGACAATGTCCGGAGACAATAAAATGAATATCTTTAACGGCTTATAACTCTTCAAGTTCTGGCTGAGCAAAATTGCCACGGAAGGCAACGGCATTTAAGATCTGAATGGTGATTGCTATACCTTGGAAGCGGTCTTTACAGTCTTCAGAAATTTGTTTTAAACAACTCCCCAAATCCTTAGTGAAATCCAACCCATTGATAGTGATAGGTCCAAGGCATAGGCGCCGATTCCTTGGGAGCCTTGAGTGCGAATGCACACAGAGAGAAAGTTCAGTGGGTACGTGGCACCCAGAAGAATTCGAACCTTAAATTGACATTTTTTACACCTAAATAATCTCACAACTTGAGAAGTACAACTTCAACACAAATACCCAGCATTGCATGATCTCACAGTCACAGCCCGTACACAATAAATTATTTAGTTATTTATTATTTAAAATAATAAATAAATAATAACAATGGAACGTCCGAACGTCACTTATTTCCAATACTTTTCTAACTTCGTAATCTTTGACAAAAGAACAATTTTTATTCTCTAAAAATCCGTTAAAACTCACCTACCTAAGACGAGGGGAAGGGGAAAGGGAGGGGATGGAAAAATGGGTAGGGAAGGGAGGGAGGACCCATGCACCAAGAGACAAAAGCAAAAGTTATCGCCTATGGTCCAAGGGTCTCAAATGCTAGCGGTAAAAGTGGTATTTTATTATTAATTAATTAATTCAATTTGCAACTCGCGCACGGTCACACCGAAATGTGAATCTGAGGCGCTGATAGTCAGTCGCCAGGAAAAGATGCAGTTAGAAAGCCAAGTGCTTGAAAGTCAAGGAGAAATAGTGAAAATAGGAGAAATGGTGAGTTTAGTATTATCATTGTAGCTAACAAGAAGTTAATTAAAGTTCCACACGAAAGACGTCGCTTCTTTAGTAATGATTTTTACTTAAAGAACAGGTACAGATAACATTACGTCGGTACCAATCATGATAAAGGAGGGCTAGTGGCTACGCTAATTAAAATCAATTTTTTATGACACAGCAGGGTTAAACAGTGACTATACCTGGCAGATAGTCTACATAAAACAAATGAGGTCAGGTAGGGTCAACGTCAACAGCCCTGGCAGCCATAAGGTGTCGTTAAACCCTCGATGCAGTCTACAGACAAAAGCCTTTAGTAAGTTTATTGGGTTTAGATCCAGAACATTCAGAGGTACGTTCGACGTAGAAGTTGACATAGATTGAATAACATCTTTGGCAATTGGTTTGTTGGTCTCGAGGTAGCGGGATCAGCACGCAATTGTACATAAATGTAGGAGAGAAAGAGATTGAAAAAGAGACAAAGAGAGACAGACAGACAGACAGACAGAGACAGAGACAGAGACAGAGACAGAGAGAGCGAGAGAGAGAGATAGAAAGAGAGAGAGAGAGAGAGAGAGAGAGAGAGAGAGAGAGAGAGAGAGAGAGAGAGAGAGAAGGTGAGAGTGCAAGAGGCGGGTAAGAAGAAGGAAAGTTGGGGGCGGTAGAGATTCGAGAGCGGGAGAAGAAGGGAATGGCATGATGGGGAAGGGACATTGAAGAGCGGTGGAATGATAGGAAAAGAAATTGGAAATGAGTTTGGAGGAAAATATGAGGAGGGAGTAACGAGAAGTAACAGGAATTTTATAAATGTAAAGAAGTAACAAGAATTTTACAAATGTAACAGGATTAGAAATGGGAGATGCCGGAAAGGGAAATGGAAAATAAAAGGGCAAGGCATGGGAAGGGAAGATTTGAGAGAGGATTTTTGGAGAGGGATGTATGGTTGTCAATGGAGAGGAAAGCGAAGGTAGAGGGAGAGCGAGATGGAGAACCGGAAATCAAAAGAGGTAACTGTAACAAAGAGAGTGGGAGAGGCAAGGGCAGGTCAGGGAATAAAGATTGAAGGGTAGATGGGGAAGGGAAGAGGAGATTAGGGAAGGGAAGAAATTTAGGAGAGGAAGATGAGAGAAAGAGAGAAAGAGGAGAAAACGGGTACAAATCAAGATTTTCTCCAGAAGCGTCATTCTACTGGGCCATCGCGCATGATCGGCTAGTACTCATGATTGATGCACAAAATGTAAGCAACCATATACAGAAAACACGCAGATATCCAGCGATACACCAAGGATCACTACAAATACGCATGCATGAAAAACACTAAAACGTTGTAAGTTGCATTAATGCGAGGAAGGATGCCATATGTTGTTTCTTAACCACTGATTAGATAGATTTTGTTTGAGATATTCTTTTAAAAGATACAATGCGATGCCAGTGTGTGTTAGTGTACATTCTTGTGCATTTACAATGATGCATAGGTCTGAATTGATGCTGCCTGCTCTTAAAATCAGACAGCAACTGAAAGATAACGAAAATGAATTGGAATTACGCAATAGCATAACGAAATCATGACGCAAGAACATAATAACGTAATGATGAATTGCACCAACGAAATTATTCAGGAATTAACGGAGCAGTGTGGCAACTCAATAACGTAATAGAATAGTAACGTCTTAGCTCAATAACGTAATAGAACAGCAACGTCATAATGCAATAACCTAATAGAATAGCAACGTCATAAGTTCATAACGCAAAAACGTAATAGAATAGCGACGTCGTAACTCAAAAAAGTAATAGAATAGCGACGTCATAACGCAATAACGTAATAGAATATTCATTTGGATATTTATATATAGCCAGTGGTTAAATTCAGCCGGATCCCGCCGGATCTGAGATCCGGCACCTCTGATTTGAGATCCGCCACCTGCATTGTGAGACCCACCACCCAAATTATAGGATCCGCCACCTAAAAAGGAAGACCCATCACCTCAAAGGGGAGACCCGTCACCTCCAGAGGCGTAGCTAGGAGGGAGCACAGGGAGCGCCCGCTCCCTCTGAGACTATTTTCCAAGATGTAGGGCCTCTTTCACAGTTTATTTATTCCAATCGTTTAGTCTTCTGTAAAATTTTATGTAAAGTAATATTATGTTTCAATCTTAATTGTTAATGTTTTTGCTTTCAATTATCGGTGATGTGTCGTGTTTCATGCATGTTTTTGCTTTCAATTATCGGTGATGTGGGACGTCATTTTGGGGCATTTCCCCCTTGATTTTTGGAAAAAAAGAAAAAATTATGTAAAAAGAAAAGGAGGAAGAAGAAAGGGGTGAAAAAAGAAAAAATAAACTCATTTGCAGCATTGGCTTACAGTTTTGCACATGAAGACTAAATACAAAGCATTTTAAAAGAAACACCAAAAAAGGTGAGAAAAAAGTTCGCGCGTCAGCGCTGACATTTTTTTAACCTCTTTTTGCCTACCCTCTGGAAAAACCTGAAATGACGTCCCTGTTGTAATTTAGGATTAGCCGTTGGTTTTTTGATTTGCAAATATTTAGAGATCCACCACCTCTGAATGAGCAATTTAACCACTGTATATAGCGCCTCTTCGAGAGGGCTACTGAGAGGCAAATAGCAACGTCAGTAGAATTGCAACGTCAAACGCAATGACCTAATAGAACAGCAACGTCATATGTTCATAACGCAAAAACGTAATTGAATAGCAACGCCATAACGCAACAACGCAATTGAATAGCAACGTCATGACGCAATAACGTAATACCACATGTCAATCTGTTTCTAAGAGCGCGTTGTATTAGACATCACCTGGAAACGAGGCAGGTGTGCAGCTCAGCTCAGGTGAGCATCGGCGAATAAGCTGCTCTCTCTGACGTGGCTTTTGAATGGCACTGAGAAATTTAGGAGATTTACACTACATTACACATTACAGGTATGCATTGGGGGGACATGCGCGGGTATAGTGAACTTTACTGAGATAGTATATGTATGTAGGCCTATGTGTCGGCAAGTTTACGCAAGAGACGTAGGCCTATAGGCTAAGTTGAGATGCAGCTATTTCTCAATAATGTCTAGACAGGTTTAACTGTATAGTACGTGTGAGATGTATGTATAATTTGTAGAATAGAGTCGATGTTAGGTCGTTAGTGTGATGGCATTCGAGATTTGTAGCAGATTATTGTGCGAAGAACTATACTTTTTATGCCACCGATAGCAAAGAAGAATTAAATTTACATAACAGAAACAGAAACAGAAATTAAAGTTACATAAGTGATGTGTGTACATACAGATAGATCAAGTTGTTACCTTGCAGTAGAAATTAGTAGAAACTATACGCTGCCTTTAAGATCGAAAACAGTTGGCCTAGAGACAAGGAGTCGTGAAACAGTCATAGCGTAATATATCTCATAGGCAACAGCGCGGAATAACGTAAACTTGTAATGACGCCTAAGAACATCATATCGTAACAACGGAATAGGATAGCAACATAACGGCGAATTCCCAGTTGGTTTGTTTATGCAGTTTTTGCTAATTATTATACGAGCGGAAAACAGCGAGTTTCTTGTGATTATCCATTAGATCGGGTTCCTTCTCGGACCTCTGACGATGATGATGGAAATGCCAAAAGGTATAAGTTGAAAACTAGATGAAAACAATTGCGTCTGGGCATTGCAGTTCCAACTTTTTCGGAAATGTTACGAGTTCGCCCACCGAAATAACAACCATTGGGGATAAGAATGTGACCTATGACCTATGACCTCAAAATATCGTTTGTCTTGTTGAATATAATTACGCTATAATCTGACACGATCTTTATTAGCCTTCCTCATTTCCCTTTGCCTATCCATCTAAACATCAGCTCTTTCCTCCGTCCTTCCGTCCATCCACTCATCCATTCACTCATAGCACCAAGCCCTCACTCTCTAACTTCTTCCTCGTTCTCTACCCTCTCCTTTCATCGAGCCACCCATTTACTAGACCATAATCCACCCCCACATTCATCCAATCACCAACTCATAGCTTCCTCCCTTCTTCCTTTGACTCCATCTCCCTCCTTCTCTCCATACACCTTTATCAACCAACCCAATCATCCATCCACTCACGAACCCACCCCTCCGTCCCTTCCTCCCTTAATCCTTCCATATCTCCATCCCTCCATCCCTCCATCCATCCCTCTATCCATCCATCCATCCATCCATCCATCCATCCATCCATCCATCCATCCATCCATCCATCCATCCATCCATCCATCCATCCATCCATCCATCCATCCATCCCTCCATCCCTCCATCCCTCCATCCATCCATCCATCCATCCATCCATCCATCCATCCATCCATCCATCCATCCATCCATCCATCCATCCATCCATCCATCCATCCATCCATCCATCCATCCATCCATCCATCCATCCATCCATCCATCCATCCATCCATCCATCCATCCATCCATCCATCCATCCATCCATCCATCCATCCATCCATCCATACACAAACACATCCATTCATCCAATCTATCCCTCATCTCTTCCTCCCTTCTCTATCCCTCACTCCATCTTCCACCCTTCATCCATACACCCGTCCACTCAAGCTTCCATCCATTCATACACCCATCCATCATCGACCCACCCATCCACTCATCCATCCACTCACCAATCCATCCCTCCTCCCCATCCATCCCTCTCATTCATCTCTTCACCTACCTACCCACCACCCACACACTTACCTGTCTTGGCTTTCTACAGAACGGCGCCTTCTCTCTCTCACATGCGACCACCACAAGAAGCGAAACTCGGCACTCGATCGGAGGCGGCCTCGGCGGCGGCGTCGCAATTACATTTGACCGACACGCCGTTGACGTTCGAAGGCATTGAACTGAACCCGGCTATCGTATTAAGACGACCAACGTCGTCTCTCTAATGCACTCTCTTACCTTTCCGCTTCTCCTGATTCAGCGCTGCTGTGCTCTTGAAAGTGATTCGTGATAGTCCGTTCCCTAGCGCCGCATTCAATTGATCCTCTCCGTGATTTCGGTTGACATTCAGAACAATTCTTAGACGCGGACAGAAAGAGAGAGTGGGAGGAAGGCTGGCTGGCTGGTTGTCTGTTCCTTCGACAGTCCTTATCTTCTGTTCCGTTTCGTTCTGTTCTGTTTGGTTCTGTGTCCCTTGCTTCTTGCCTCTACAGACTTCTATTTTCTCTCTTTCTGTCTCTCTGTCTCTGTCTCTGTCTCTCTGTCTCTGTCTCTGTGTCTCTGTGTCTCTGTCTCTGGCTCTGTCTGTCTGTCTGTCTGTCTGTCTGTCTGTCTCTCACTCTCTCTCTCTCTCTCTCTCTTCCGCTTACTGTAAGTGCTACTGTCTCTCTCTCACTGTCTTTCCTACGGCTCCATTTTATCTATGTGTATCTTTCTCGGCTTCTATATCTATCTTTCTGTCTCTCCAACACTCTTCTCGCTGTGTTTTCCTCTGTGTCTCGCACTCTCACTCGATGGCTTTCCGTGTCTCTTCTTGTCTGCTTCTCTCTTGCTCTATCTGTCTAACTCACGCTCATTCGTCCTGTTCGTGGCTGTTACATCCCAAAGAGAACGCAGAGCAGTTATTGCTGCTGTTTGCCAGAGTCTCTATCTGCCGCAGATCTGCACAAGAGACCTAATACAACCGCAACGGGAAAGCAGTCTCTCGTCTGGGACGCAATCAGCAGCGCTTGGCCGCACGCCGATCAGACGGGCTTAGCGCGCAAGCAGCAACCGGCGGCGGTCGAAGTAGCGCGGCATGCGGCTACCGAGCGTCGCTGGTCGCACACTCGCCTTGGAGACATCGTTATGAGAGCCTTGTAGTTGGACTGAGCCGAAGTGTAGATTGACGGAAGGAGGGCGATGCGTTGAAGAGAGGCAAATTGCAGAGGGTTAGAATTCGGTGCTGTACAAGATATGAGCGATGAGGGGTAGATTGGTGCGAAGACCTTGTGGTTGAAAGAGGGAAAGGAAGCGAGGCGATGGAGATATGCAAATCGGGAAAGATCAGAATAGGGGCTGAGCAAGATAAGGATGATGATCGGTAGATGTGTGAGAATAGGAGGAGCAGTGGAAAATGGAGGAAGAAGAGGACGAATAGAAGAGGACGAGGAAGAAGAGAAAAGGAACAGAAGGGTAGGAACAAAAAGAGAAGTGAGACGAGGATGAGAAATATAAGGAACAGGGGAATAGGAGAAATAACAGGAGGAAAGAACAGTGCTAGTAAAAGAAAGATAATGTTGAGGTCGAAGATGAAGAGGAGAAAGATGGAACGGGAGAAGTAGTGAGTGAGTGAGTGAGTGAGTGAGTGAGTGAGTGAGTGAGTGAGTGAGTGAGTGAGTGAGTGAGTGAGTGAGTGAGTGAGTGAGTGAGTGAGTGAGTGAGTGAGTGAGTGAGTGAGTGAGTGAGTGAGTGAGTGAGTGAGTGAGTGAGTGAGTGAGTGAGTGAGTGAGTGAGTGAGTGAGTGAGTGAGTGAGTGAGTGAGTGAGTGAGTGAGTGAGTGAGTGAGTGAGTGAGTGAGTGAGTGAGTGAGTGAGTGAGTGAGTGAGTGAGTGAGTGAGTGAGTGAGTGAGTGAGTGAGTGAGTGAGTGAGTGAGTGAGTGAGTGAGTGAGTGAGTGAGTGAGTGAGTGAGTGAGTGAGTGAGTGAGTGAGTGAGTGAGTGAGTGAGTGAGTGAGTGAGTGAGTGAGTGAGTGAGTGAGTGAGTGAGACAGAGACAGAGACAGTGAGACAGAGAAAGAGAAGAGCAGAAGAAATGAAAACTGAAACAGGAGATGACGATGATCGTGATGATGATGACGATTAGGAGGGAAAGCAGGAGAGCAGCTTGAGGATAACGAGCAAAGCTTATGTTAGAACGACCTGAATGCGGGATTGAAGAAGAGGAGGCGGAAAAGAACGGAGCGAAGGATGTGGAATCAAAGTGGACCTATGCGCTCAATGACGACGATGATGAATAGAAGACAGAATAGAAGATCACGGAGATAAATTAATAAAAAGAAGCAGAAGGAGGTTAAAGGTGCAGCTAATTAAGGTCCTCTTGTCTTAATTTGATGCACATGGTCTACACAGAAGGACTAAGTCTCCCAAAGACACAAACTGCTGCTGCTGCTCAGCGTTTTTAGTTGTCGATAAAGAGCTGAGGGTCGACAATTTTACATATAACCAAAGTAGACGAACTCAGGTCAAAATCTAATGTTGTTAATATGTTGCATACGAAATAACTCACAACTCACGAGATATTTTAGTTTCCTCTTTAAATTTATTTACACAACAAACAAGAATTAAAATGAGAAAATAACAGAAACATAATTTATAGAACTATTACACTTTAGTTTACAAAAGCAATTTTGAGCCATGTTTTGTAACTTCTTTTCCGTGGTATTGGTAGTCCAAAGCAACATACATGTACCTGCCGTTTTTAAGCCAAGAAATAACTACATTTTATGTTGTAAGAGACGAACCATTGATGCCATGAAACAGCTGGGAGAAGTAAAGCCCTGACCTGCGACATCTTTTCATTGACTAAACTGAGGGATTAGAAGAAGAACAACACCCCGACACACTGTGGGAATTGTAGAAAAAGACTGGGAGAGGGTAAACAGTTTAACCGTATTTTACAAACTGATATCAACGAAATTTGAAAGCAGCTAATTTCAACACTAGCAGTTTTTGCAAGTCAGACTCGAACCAAATCAATTCCTTTGTTGAGAAAATTCAAAATGCAAGCACGATACACCATGGAAATTACTTCTCTTTGTCAGAGACTAAGAGTAAAATAATGCTAAATCACACTAGCACAACTGAGGGTTTGGAAACCCTGGGGTGTGCAATGAAGTCTTAACTGTGGGGTCCTAGGAAAGACTACGGGTTTGACCCCCCCAATCTCCTGAAAACTCCCGCCCTGCCCTGACAACTAAAGCACAAATTTTTGTCCTGGCGGGGAACTGATGCAGGACTTTAATTAGAACTACATTCGAGATGTGCAATGAGACAAATCAGCGAGCATTCTAGCTACACTAGTGTCTGCCACTGGGAAACATAACCGATGTCTTCTCGAACCAAAAGGGTGTGGCTGTCAGTCGCCAACGGCTTCTGTAGATGCTGCTGCTGCGTGCTACTGCTGCTGATGCGTATGATGCGGATGCTGGTGTTATCAGGCGCCAATTCAGTCGTCTGATGGGTGAGATACAGCAGCAGGCGAAGCAGAGACCGAAGGAACGGTGGGGCAAGCTGTTTACCCACCGCTCCCTCTGATCAACGAACAAATGATGTCGTTATGGATTATTAGACCTCGACGCTGTCGCTATCTATCTCGCTTTACCTGTCTCTCTCTGTCTATCGGTCTTTACTACCATGATCTCTCTCTGCTGTCGCTAGTTTCATGTCTTTGCATTCGTAATTCTGGCTACGTATCTCTCTCTCTATCGCTGCCTGTCATTTTTTTCTGTGTCGGTCTCCAAATGGCGCTCGGTCTCTGTCTTTACTTATCGTCTATGCCTTTATCTTTGTCTCCGTCTCTCTGCCTCTGTATCTGTCTGTCTCTCCCTGTCTCAATATCGACATAGCTATCTCTGACACCATCTTATTTCCACAGGACTCGCCATTTCACCCCTTCTGTCTTTTTTCACTGTGTGGCCGTGGATCCTTTCCCATAGTCCCGTCTTGTTGCCCTCTTCCCCCTCTCCCTCTGTCTGTTTTTCCTTTAGTATCGTCTATCTATCGGCCTCTGTCGCTCGCTCGCTCGCTCGCTCGCTCGCTATCTAACTGTCTGTCTGTCTGTCTTTCTTTCTTTCTGTCTGTCCGTCCATCTATCCATTCATCCGTCCGTCCATCCATCCATCCATCCATCCATCCATCCATCCATCCATCCATCCATCCATCCATCCATCCATCCATCCATCCATCCATCCATCCATCCATCCATCCATCCATCCATCCATCCATCCATCCATCCATCCATCCATCCATCCATCCATCCATCCATCCATCCATCCATCCATCCATCCATCCATCCATCCATCCATCCATCCATCCATCCATCCATCCATCCATCCATCCATCCATCCATCCATCCATCCATCCATCCATCCATCCATCCATCCATCCATCCATCCATCCATCCATCCATCCATCCATCCATCCATCCATCCATCCATCCATCCATCCATCCATCCATCCATCCATCTATGTATCCACCTATCTATATGTCTGTCTAGATGTCTATATGTCTGCTTGTCGTTCCTCATAACGAAACGGTATTACAAGAACACAATGTATCATTGTACTATTTATTACAGGTTTGAAACATGAAAACAACGACTTCGTGGACTTGCAGTACAGGGCAACATGCCATGAAACTTATTTATTTGGCCTGATCTGGTCCGATCTGACCCAACCTGACCCAACCTGACCTAACCTCTCCTGACCTGACCTAACCTCTCCTGACCTGTCAGAGGGGTTGTCCAGATATGCCAAGTAGAAGTTAATACAATGTAGCAGGCCTAATGAAGTGCAAAGCAATGGAATGCGATGTGAAAGAATCTGATTTAGTGCAATGCAATTTGGTGCAATGAAATTTAATGTAATGTAATGTAATATAAGGCTATGTAAGGCTATGTAAGGCAATGTAACGAAATGTGACTCTAGTGCAATATAGGAGAATGTAAGTGACTGCAAGTGAATATAGTGTAATGTAGGTGAATGCAATGGAAAGAAACGTGATATGAATCGCTTCATATTTTATGTGCCGCCTTCTAAGGATATCAGCCCCGAATTCAGCCAAATTCCGTCGCTATGACTGGTTTCACAGCGTGACCAACAGTTGCCTATTTCGCCTGACGCACTGGGATTCGAACCCTGAACGCCCAGATGAAAGTCCAGCGTATCGGCCATCGGACACCAGATGGGGGATGGGCGAAGAGTAAGAGCTTGAGATTGATGAAAGGGAAGGAACGGTTTGGGGCGGCAACTAATGAGGAAGCGAAATCAGCTGGAACAGGGCGCGTTGCAGGGGCCGGTTGGATGCCTTAATGATATTAAAGGGGACATCTAATGGCAAACATAATTGATCGTGCGTGGCTCTCAGGCGCCATTGGCACAGATGAAGACGGAGTCAGGGACGGACAGAAACAGAGACAGTGAAATAAACTGAGATACAAAGACAAAGACAATGAGGCATGGACAGACAAAGTTAGAGACAAAGAGACAGAGACGGAAACAGATACAGATACAGAAGCAGAGGCAGAGGCGAAAACAGATGCAGAACAAGAGACACAGATAGAAATACACAGAAAAATACACAGAAATACAGACAGTGAAAGAGGAGAGGGTAGGCCTAAGTATGAAAAAGAAAGATATAGAACGAGAGAAAACAGAGAGGAGATAGAGAAACAGAGACAAACAGACAGACATACATACATACAGATAGACATAATGATAGATAGATATACAGATAGCAAGATAGATAGATATATGTATAGATATATAGATATATATATAAATAGATAGATAGATAGATATATGCATAGATGCATAGGTAGACATAATGATATATAGAAAGACTGATAGATAGATAGATAGATAGATAGATAGATAGATAGATAGATAGATAGATAGATAGATAGATAGATAGATAGATAGATAGATAGATAGATAGATAGATAGATAGATAGATAGATAGATAGATAGATAGATAGATAGATAGATAGATAGATAGATAGATAGATAGATAGATAGATAGATAGATAGATAGATAGATAGATAGATAGATAGATAGATAGATAGATAGATAGATAGATAGATAGATAGATAGATAGATAGATAGATAGATAGATAGATAGATAGATAGATAGATAGATAGATAGATAGATAGATAGATAGATAGATAGAGAGACAGACAGACAGACAGACAGACAGACAGACAGACAGACAGACAGACAGACAGACAGACAGACAGATAGATAGATAGATAGATAGATAGATAGATATATAGATAGATATACAGACAGACAGACAGACAGACAATTCTCGACGACTACGGTCATCGCTGTCCAAAATCCTCAGCGGTCGCTCTACTTCAACGTAAAGTTGCGTAGAACCGTCGTTCTCGGCCTCGAACTATCTGAAGTTCATGCGTCAAGAGATTGATTAATTCCGTCGCTCAAGCTCCACAGTCGACCATCGGACGCCAGACGTACGAAGAGTAAGTGAGTAACACACAACGGACTGCAGGATGCCATGATAGGAATCAATGTCCACCGAAGAACTGAGCCAGCCAGTGCTGTTGTGGTCGCCATCAAAGTCACGTGAAATCGACCCACTGCCACGTTGTCTTATTAAGAACTTTATCGATGATCTTTTGCAAGTTTTTATAGTTGCCACGTAATACTGCTTTAACTCTGGGGCCCACTTACACGTTGTCTTATTAAGAACTTTGTGGATGATCTTTTACAAGTTTTTTTTTTATTGCTGCTACGTAATGCTGCTTTAATTGTGTTGCCGTTTTCCGCTTCTCAGAAAAAGCCTAGGCCTATTGGTGTTCCGCTTCTTAAGATTTGTGGACTTCATGTTAACGACTTAGCCAATTAGCAAACTATTTCCAACTTGTATTTCTTATTATTACGACAATAAAGCACGTTCGCTATAAATATTTCTTGAGAAATGTGTGTGTCGATACAGCTTATTAAAAATCGTCTTGAGACACACTAGGCCTACCTTCTACCCAAACAACAGTCGGGATTCCGAAAAGCTTCACTCGAAGTGTTTGTTTTAACACGCATTCTTATTGAAACTTCTGGACTGTTGATCGGGATTTGTTACTACCCTTTCCCATTCTGATTTGACTGCGGCCTTCGACACATATGGGTTGATCATAGCGTCCTTTGCGTTTGTGGGTCACCCTCTGTTTTAGTTGCGTTCATTTTTTTTCTGGACCCACTCGGGCAGTGATTTTGGTTCGACACGGTCTGAGCGACTATTGCTCTCACTATGTCTTCCACAGAGCTCCGAGCTACATCTCAAGACCCATACCCTATATATATATTCCCTATGTATCTGACTGAAATGTTCTATCTTCGTTGGGGTTGCAGCTCACCACTATGCTGACGACACTCAGTCACATGTTCTTGATCAAGCGGCGGAAACAATTTTCTTAATGGAATCTGCTTCAGACATTCGTATATGCTTGGTGCCTAGATGTCCAATCGCCTCCTCCTCAACCCTCGGAAAACTTAGTTCATTTACATGTAGTTTGGTAGCCGTTGGCAGATGTCTAAAATAGATTTTCCTTTCTGCAGCAGTGCTTACTTGGTATCTCTTGACCACTGCTGTGCATCACCTTATAAGACTTACCTTGAACCATGAATTGACCCCAGAGCATGCAAAGAATGTATATCGAACGTCATCCCAGAACGACTTAACGATGATCCCAGAATAACCACAGATCACCAGTCCTCGATTCTCACAAGTATACGCCGCTCGTGTGAAGCATCCTAGAAGTAGCTTGCTACCAACGATGCTCTATAAATTGTCGTAATTACAATTACAACTACAATTCAACTTCGATTACTATAATTATACATTCTTCGCATTTGCAGCAGGGTTGACTTTAACGATGCTAATTACGCAGACCTATCTTTTCCACAATAAATACCATCACTCTGTTTTCGGCAGTATGCCTAGATTTGGGTTCAGAACTTGTTTAACTTGGGAGAAACGGCACTGGTTAATGAAGAAAGTTGCATAGTAAACAGGGATATGAACTCCTTGACCTGTTCTGTCTCTAGTTGACCTGTTCTGTTTCTCGTTGACCTGTTCTGTCTCTTGTTGATCTGTTCTGTCTCTCGTTGACCTGCTCTGTCTCTCGTTGACCTGTTCTGTCTCTCGTTGACCTGTTCTGCCTCTCGTTGACGTGTTTTGTCTCTTTCTGCAAACAACGCTTGAAAACTTCTACGTACGCGATCGCGGTTGTGTGTTGCCAAGTCTACCAAGCCTCTGTTGAGTTTGTTTTGAATATGCGCTATATAATTATGTGATTATAAATTACAATTACTATTCATTGGCAAGTTACAGGAGCAGAACGACAAAATGACAGACACTGACGATTTAAAGGGACCAGAGTACTAGCTCAAAGAACGGCGCCGAATTGTCCTAGAACCGCCACATCATATCACATGACATTGGACGATTGTGACACTTTGCACCACTACGTCGCCCTCTTCTTCTGAGTCGTATATTCGAGGTTTTTGGCCGATCAATCACCTAAGTGGCGCTGAATACAGATTCGATTCCTGCCCCGCTGTTCATTCAACAGCAGCGCTGCGCTCTATAACGGAGATGTATTGATCCGAGAAATCTCGTCGAACGAGATCACGACGAGAACACGGGACACGTGCGGAAATTAGCGTCATTATTTGTCGGTCATCGATGCCCGAAAGAAAGCAAGGGTTCACGCAAGCCGATGGACGGACGGACGGGCGGACAGGCGGACGGGAAGGGAGGACAGACCGCCCGCCATACGACCCATACGAAGAGAAAGACAGGCCTATAGAAATACGACGGGCCTCTTCCTTTCATTTGCTCGACCTCTGGCCAATCGCTATTCGGGGCACGGGTGCCTTCAGCGATTAAAAATCCGAACAGCCAATTCGTCATTTGTTGAAAGAAAGTGCCGCGCATTAACTTGCGGTTTGCTATGATGGAGTAAGGTATGGCAGGATAGGCTAATGTAGGCTTATGTAAGTTATTGCAGGATACGTTAGGATAAGCTGGGGTGAGGTAGGCCTAGGTATGGTAAGATAGGATTAGGCTAAGGTGTGCCTATAAATATAGTCGGGATGAGATAGGCCACGCTATGATTAATTGAGATAAAGTATGTCTAGATAGGCTAATGTAAGCTCATGGAGGTTAGTATATGTCCAGCATAACCCTTTGCCAAACGTGTTCTGATCTCTGTACCACAACCGCTGTTTTCATCAATCGTTGAACCCAAATACGTAAATCTGTCCACCTGTTCTAGTTCCTCCTGGTTAATCCTAATTGTACATTTGGTTTCTGTTGTTGTCATAACTTTCGTCTTTCCTATATTAATCTGCATCCCAAATTTATTTCCTGTCCTGTCTAGTTTCTCTATCAACAGCTGTAATTCACTCTCCGATCCTTTGATTCTGACGTTTGTCTGGCACCTTTGATCTCAGCATTGATCTTGAGTGTGCGGTCTTAATTACGAATGGCGTATTCGCAGTTTTTGATATAGGGCCTACTCGTGCAAAACGGTCAAGTACCTCATTGCTTCCCATGCTGACGACACTCAGTCACACGTTCTTGATCAAGTGGTAGATACAATTTTCTTACTGGAATGTGCTTCAGACATTCGTATATGCTTGGTGGCTAGATGTCCAATCGCCTCCGTCTGAACCCTCTGAATACCCGGTTAACTTACATGTAGTTTGGTAGCCGTTGGCAGATTTCTCAAATAGATATTCCTTTCTGCAGCAGTGCTTACCTGGTATCTCTTTACCACTACTGTGCATCAATTAGATTACCTTGGAACAGGAACTGACCTCAGAGCATGTGAAGAATGTATATCGAAAATATCGAAAGTCCATTATTTTTTTTAACGATGATCCCAGAATGAACATATAATAGAAACAACAAGAAAACTTGGAGGCACAGTCAACTACGAACGTTGGGGCTCCAGTGACTAGTTATATTGATGAAATTTCGTAGGGTATCGTTAACACATGGACAAGGCTTGCAGGTCAGTAATTTGGTGGATTTTCCCCTACTAAAAAAGATTTTTTTACATTCAATAAACATCTGCGCTTGTCACAAAGTGTTTAGCTGCAGTGTACTTTTTTTGAGACATCATAGGAGCTCCCTTTCTTTGTGGCCACGACGAGAAGGAAAATGCTCCCTCCATCCATCACCATGACCAGAGGGAAAATGCGTCCTTACTCTGCTTCCATGGCCAGAAGAAATGTTGCTCGCTTCACCTCTTGCCATGTCCAGAACAAGAACGCTCCCTTCTTTTAAGGCCAGGGTCGGAAGGAAATGCCTTTCCGTTCTACATCCACAGCCAAAAGGAAGTTCTTTCTCCTTCTACGGCCATGGCTAGGTAGGGGAAGGGGGAGATAGATGGACGACTGGGAAAGTGCTGAGACTGAACCAGATAAATAAATCTGTTATAGCGCTGTGAGTAATGTACCCGATAACGGAACCGCTAGTTTAACGAGCACCATCTCAGAAGAGAAAAGGCTACAGCAGCAGCAGCAGCAGCAGCAGCAGCAGCAGCAGCAGCAGCAGCAGCAGCAGCAGCAGCAGCAGCAGCAGCAGCAGCAGCAGCAGCAGCAGCAGCCTGCAGTCTCTCCCATCTCATCACTCTAATGATTGGACAGTATTGAGAACTCGCCATATGTAGGCCTAAGTATTTTTTTCGAATAAATTGGACTGCAGGAAAAAAGATTATAATAGATTAGAAAATATTGGCATTAGATCAGATTTCATCAAAATTGATCAGGCCGAATCATATTTTTAGATAATTATTAGATAATTTTAGGTTACATTGGATAAAACCCAATGGATCAGATCACACTGGATCACATAGAAGAGAAAGGAATCGACTGGAATAAAATACATTACTCAACATTAGTGGATCACATTAAATAGCATTACATTACAGTAAGGCAGTTTTCTGAGTCGATTCGAAGGAAAAGCTTGCGTGTCTGCGCTGGTGGACTCCACGCCATGTGTGCACCGTATTTACAGTAACGCACACAGGCGGAATGGACAGGCGGGCGAACAGAGAGTGTCGCTAGGGTTATATTGGCGAATTAAGTAGGAGTGCTGAACCAACTCTTAGTCGAGTGAGCTGCGGATATTTCTGAGATCTCCGTCAAGGGCGATTGCACGACGATGTGGAGAAGAAGAAGTGGACACGGTTAATATTTGCTGCCATAAATACGTCCGCAGTGTTTGCATGGCCTGCGGCGACAGACCTAAGGGACAAAGATAGCACTATCTTGACACAAGACTAGGCACACAGATAAACGCACACACAAACGCACACACACGCGAGAACTTATATATATATAGGAACTGATGAGTGTGTGAACATAATTGTTTTCTCTGATGGGCCATCAAGTTTTGAGCGCGCGTTTGTATCGAAATTTTCCACGACGCAACATCGGTGAGTTTTGCATTGGTGGTTTGTTTCTCATGATTGGCTGGCGCTGATTGTGGTGACGTCAACCAATATTCGAAAGTGATTGATGGGCCTTTACGCGCACACTGACTGGTGTTACTGGTGATCTATAGTCTTGCCTGGATTTGTTTGCGAACAAAGATAGGTTAAGACCTGTGTAACGGAAAGCGATTTGTGCAAAATAAATGCCAGGTATAGGCCTGAAGTTTTTAGCCGAGTCTAAATATGCTTTGTTTACATTAATAGGCTATGAAGCGACCTAATAGATTGTCTTTTCGTAACCTCTATGTAGGCGTTCATAGATGCACACCATAGGTTTCAGTTACATAGGTCTTAACCTTTTTTGTTCGTAAAACAAATCCGGGCAAGAAAATGTATCACGACTAACACCAGTCGATTGTTTAAGTGACAAATGACGTTGATTACTGCTGGCGATAGCAATTCACATATTTGTGCCTGTTGAAGATTCTATGTTGGTGAATGACGGGGATTGAACTGTTCGCTTACTTAGTTACAGAAGAGTAAATTAAAGTTCTCGAATGATCTGGCCTTGCAATGTCGACTCTCGAGATCAGTAACACAGCATGATTTGATCAGTAGCACAGCATGATTTGACTTCCTATTAGGCTATATAAAGGTAAAGTTCGATAAAACAGTACCTAAGTCGTGGTCTTAAATATCCATGCCGGTGACAACAAACGCCTTTCTAACTCGCGCGGTCGATGAAGCTCCTTGTCATAGAGTAACTGACGCCACTAATGAGAAACGTGCACCTCTCCACTCTCCTCACTGCCAAGCGTCGAATGCCCTCATTGTTCTTGCAACCACGCGTGCGCAGCACCTTCAACACCCCTCTCCGCCCCCCCCCCCACACGCAACCGCACCATATCACGCTCACGCTGTCTGGTCGAGTTCACGCTACGCTATAAATCAGGCGAGTCTACTATTCTACGTCCGATCGATTCGAAAGCAAGTAAGTATATATAGATATATGTATGTGTGTTCATTCGTTCTCTACGGGAATTTATGTAGCATCTTTTAAGGCACCTACTCAGAAGTGCTCCCGACCCCAGCTCGGTCAAAAAGAGCAGTCTTATGGTGAGAATAAAAAGTGCGTATGTATGTATCCATGTATGTATATACGTAATTATGTATGTATATATGTATATAAATATGTATGTGTATGTATGTATGTATGTATGTATTTTGACATTAATATAGCGCCTTTTAAATATATCACAAAACGCTGCAGTATATGGAGATTACAGTCATTTATGTTATCTATAATACCGCATATATAATATTATATACGTGCATAATGTATACAGTCTTTATTTTACCGATTGTATTATAATTTAATGTGATGTCATGTCATGTATTGCGATCTAATGTAATGTGATGTACGGCCTAGTGTAATACACTGTAATGTAAACGGGCATATATGCACTTTTTATGCAGCATTAATTCAATATATCACAATATACAATACAACTATAATTTGATAAGGGCAGAAATCATGTTCACATTGTAGACGGGGAACACTTAGAGCCATGTAGACTGGAAGAGGTAAATTTTCAGTTTAGAGCGAAAGAAAGTCTCGGTTGGAGAGTCGCGGACATAATGAGGAGGTAGAGGACCGGTAACTGGGAATGACGTCGGCCAGAGACAAGACGTGTCCCAGGAAAAAACATACTTTCCAGCCGATGCTGATCAGAGAGAGGATCGGCTTTTACCAGCGCTACATGGTGTAAAGATCTTAGTCATTAAATTTCTAACGCGCAAATGCACGGTCATACCGAAATGTGAATCTGAGGCGCGGATAGTCAGCCGCCAGGAGAAGATGCAGTTAGATATCCAAGTGCTTGAAAGCCAAGGAGAAATAGTGAATTTTAAGCCGGTTGTTGAAGGGAGAAAGTGAATTTTAGCTACGAAGAGAGAGTGGCAGTCGATTTAATTCATTGGGGCAGAGGCCATAACTGTTCTGCATCGTGGCTCAGCTCAAAGACCCGTACTTGATGATCGCAGGTAATGAGGAGGGATGTAACGAGTTAGTAATGATTGAAGGTAGGGAGGTGTGTTGGTGCTGAGGGCTTTGTAGGTCAAACAGGCCAATTTAAACTTTATTCGGAATTCACCAGGAAGGCAAAGGCCATAATTTGCACGTGCTTTGTGCACGAGGAGTGCCGGTTTGAAATGGATACGTTCGCACACAGGAAGCCACTGTAGAGAACAGACAGGTGTGACGACTGTAACGTGTTCTCGGTATACTAGAGTCCAAGATACATTATTATAGCCTGGTGCATTATTCTAGTTAAAGGAAGCAGTGTGCAATCAGAGAGATAACTGAGTATTGAGTTGCAGCGTCGAGTCTGGTCAGAATAAGTCTGTGTATCAGTGTTTTCATCGATGCTGAATGCAGGGTTGAGCGAAGCTGTCGGATTCTTCCGAATTGAAAAAAGTACGTTCGAGAAGTTGCAGCTATTTGAGGTTTTAGAGTGTGTGTATAAGGGTATTATTATTACTTTTATTATTATTATTATTATTATTATTATTATTATTATTATTATTATTATTATTATTATTATTATTATTATTATTATTATTATTATTATTATTATTATTATTATTATTATTATTATTATTATTATTATTATTATTATTATTATTAATATATGTATGTATGTATGTATGTATGTATGTATGTACTATGTATGTATGTATGTATGTATGTTTGTATATTCGTTTATTGAGTAAACTGGTTGTCATACCGCAACCAGGAAACAAGTTAAATTATAGGAGTACACTACAAGTCTACGAGACCAAAAATCATCTGTTTTGGTTAATCTTACCTTGGCTATAATAAACGCCGAGGCGAATATTAGAGGGAGCATAACCTGTGAGCTCTTTGGGCCCATAGTTACGCTACTGCTGACCTGACAGTAACTTACCTTGACCTTATCCGACCTTCGTTGCCATACCTTACCGTAACTTGCCTTACCTTCGTGTCTTAACTTACCCAAGCAAATGTACAAAATTTGTACATAAGTTGTTATCTGGAATGACAAAAAACAGTCGCTTTAGACATTTTCACTGCAATCTAATCTAATTTGAGGCTTTTAGAACTGCTAGCGTTAACCACGAAGCTTAATCCTGCACAGTCATGAAAAGTTCGTTAAGAAGCGCATAAGCGAGTTAGCAAGCATGTCGTCAACATTTAAAACCTTCAAAAATAGAGCTGATATATCTGAACTTTAATATAAAAATATAAAACACTTAAAATCTGTTAAACGATTGTTCAAGACGGCTGATCAAAAACTCTTCAAAGCTTGTTTAAACGCTGCTCAACGGCTACTCAAAAGACTGCTAAAGACTGTAAAAGAAATTGAAGGCTCTTCGAGAAGACCTCGGGCGACGGTTCAGAACGTTCACAAGAAAACGTAGAGATTGGATTAGACTAAAATCGTCCATTATTCTAACAAAACTGAATATTTTGACAGAACCAATTTTCTTGAGTCCTTCTTTAATTCTCAATGTCACTGCTAAACAGAAAGATTTAAATTTTCGCCGAACAACGCAAAACTTCGTTTAACTGGCGTTACATGAGTGTACGACAATGTTACACTACAATGTAGAAGACATAGGGATGAGTGTGTTGGTATGTTGTTAATTTGTTTGCATAAAGGCGTTATTTTCAACCAATCTGATTTTCTTTCTTTACTTTGTATTTCCAAACGCGGCACTGTGTCGATTGTGCGAATCTTGGTCATTCTCTTTCTCTGACAGGTGGGCGAAGTGTCTGCGCTGTCAGTTATTTGACGGCACTATTTGCATCTATGATGATAATGATGATGATGGTGGTGGTTGTGGTGATTAAGATGATGAACATGAATATGGTAACGAAGATAGTCGTGATAATGATGCTGAAGATGACACTGCTGACGATGATGATTGTGATGATGAGGCTTATATCTGTTCATTTCTAAATATATGCGCTTGGTGGCCATATGAAAATGTTGCTGATAACGTTTTAGTAGTTAATGATGATGTGTTGTTGAAATTTACGGTGCTGTTGCTGTTGTTGTTGTTGTTGTTGTTGTTGATGAATATGACGATGATTATCATGATCATGTAAGTCGAAGATGATGACGATGCAGTCATTGCTGCTAATGATGATGATGATGACGATAAGGAGAAAACAACGGTACTCTGCTATTCCGTTGTATGTAACTGAATCTGTTACTGAGTCGTGGAGTGCGATATCTAACTACTCCCGATACCTCGATGCTCTCTACTCTCGACGCCGTGGAGTTAATTTCTTGAATGAAGCTCTTGAACTGTAGAAAGAAATATAAAAGTTCTCCATCTTAACCGTCAAATTCGACAGGTTAATTACAAATTAATACGAAAAACAATCAACTGCTTACAGTTACTAATTATAAATAATTCCAGCAACTGTTAATCGAAACCAAAGCCAATAATTACCACAGAATTTGCAAAATAGCAAAACAATATGGTCTTTGTAAATATCTTAACCGCATTAGTCACCCGTGTTATCAATCGGTTACTGAAGTACATTATAGTTTTCACAAAGCTTCATATAACTTAGCGAATCATTAAGCAAGTCAAGTAAGTGTATTTTAACGAAGAACATCACACTCTTTAAATCGGTCTAAATAACTCAAAGTAGTAAAAGAACCCTATTAGTTTTCCTATCCCTACCAATAACTGATTACCGCAACAGCACAATATAAAAATATGCAGTGTATGTACGATTTACTTTCAATGTTCATAACGCATTTCGCGTCACAAAAATCCAGTTCGAATCAGCCTACTCAACACGTAAGGAAATATTCAATTAGCATAGCATTTGAGACAATCGATGAGAAGATAAATATATCCTCTTGAATAACATTTTCAGTTTGCATTTCTTACGAATCTTAAACAAAAATCACTGAACTGAACGCACGAAAAAATACATCAGTACTGCGAGGCTTTAGATGCAAATACGACTGCGCTCCATAAATTAACAGAAAACAAAAAATCAGCATAGACAAAAGTCATTCATGTCAGATCATTAATGTTTATTGCGATTTACTGAAACAACGTACATGCCTACTTCTATTTCGTGAAGATAACAGAACACATTTGTGGTTGAAGCATAAAATGTAATTAGAGGCAATTAAAATTTGTGACCGTGCTTAAGCGATCAAATTTTTGAGAAGCTGTGAAACAATCTTGAATGAACAGGCATCATAAAGTACAAATCCAAAATTCAAACATTAATGCAACAGAAAAACAGATGCAGTCAATAGACGAACCCAGCGAAAAACAACTAAAATATCATCTGAAAATATTCCAATATAAAACCGGCTACAACTGCATAGAAATTAATGAAAGCTCAAAGTAGAAGAAAACGTAAAAACTCAAAAGAAGAACGTCCAACAACTCAGAGGTGGTCTGCAGATCGCACTGATAATGTCGCAGTGGGCGGGGTATGAGGTTGCCTAGCAACGCGTTCACCCACTCCTAGCGTCGTGGTAAAGGGCGTTGGTAAGGCGATCGGCGTTGTCGTGGAGGGCGTCCCTGGCCGCGTAGTAGCCTGGTGGAGCCTCAGTCGCTGCAGAAGCGCTTGGGGCGGCATAGTATCCACCACCTGGCGAGGACATCCCGTTGCGGAACTGTTCTATGAAGGTTCCGATCTTGGTGAAGCTGGGTCTTTTCTTCGGAGAGGCGTTCCAGCAAGGGTAGAGCACATTGTTGAACCTGCGAAACGCAAGGACAAGGCGTGTAACTTCAAGTTACGTTTACAACCACGGCATGCTATGTAAGTTTGTTTGATGTATATACACTTACGTAGCCCCTTTGCATACGGTAATCGTAATCGTAATCTCGAGATTTCTACAGCGAGACTTCTAGAGACTCAGCGCTTCGAAAGGTACTTTAAGCGCTACATTAAGTGCTACATTAAGCATGCATACAATGCCATACATACATATGTGCCTTTCTAACAATGTAGGGCACCTGCTTATTCCTTAAAATGGAAATGCAAGGAATGTGACGTAACATGAGTATGAAGATTATCATAGACTCTCATTTAGCCTAAGAGAAATATTAAACATATACCGAGCTAACTGATTTAAATAACTGATATTCAAGATCAGGTAAGTATGACTGAAAAGGCCATTTTATATTAGGCCTATACTATGTTATTGTTATATTATGTTGTGCTAAGGTATGTTATGCGTGTTATGATGCTTTATGTTAATTGTTTATGTTATGTTAAGTTATATGTTATGTAACGTACGGTTGAGTGACGGCACTGGCGTAAACTTGCCCAAAATATTGGAGGGGCAAGGAGTCTGGACCAGAGGGGCAAAAAACAAGTTTTTTCAAGATGAAAAGTTGTTTTTTGTTGGTTTTTTGCGTTTTTTTTGCATTTTTATAGTTTTTGTTGTTTTTAAGATTTTCGGATTTCGGATCATAGAAATCATGAAAATGGCATGAACAAGAGCCCCAACTCAGTTTAATTCAGTTGAGATTTCCGAAAATTAAAAATCATTAAATCAATGTTAGTAAGATGACTTATACAAAAATAAAAAAATAAGAAATTTATTTTTAAAACAAAACAAAAAACAAATTTTTTGGATTTCTTTTCCTTTTTTGTTTAAAACCAAAATCCGAAAGAAAAACGTTTTTCACCTCTGGTCTGGACAGTCAGCAAAGGCTTCCGGTGTTACGTTAATGCGTATGAAATGGGGCGATTTGCTTACATGTAAATTTGTTTCATATTGAAGATATTGAAGATAAAAATAAATCTTTGTTTTCATTATGAATTTCTGGTAGTATTTCAGTTATGTGTCTCTGTTTTTCTGTTTCTGAAGAAATTTGTCTATATTGAAACATAATATTTTAATTTTTTAAGAAATTCTCCTCTCGATTTTTGGGGGGGCATTGCCCCGGCTCCTCAATTATTGGTGGGGCACGTGCCCCGACTGACCCCCCAGAGTCTACGCCTATGAGTGACGGTACTGCTACATCTGGCGTAAGGTATAAGGTGCGGTAACGCAAGGCAAAAATTAAAACAATGCAAGGAAAGGTATTGTAAGAAATGTCAATTGAGGCAGAGCTGAGTAAAATAATAAGGTAAGATTGTATCGCAAGTGAAAGGGAAGACAAAGAAGTAGGGCAAGTAATGTGAAGTTCCGTGATGTCATTAAGCTCAGGTGATTGTTTCGAAAGTAGCGTAGAAAGACATATTTAATAGGATTAACTGAAAACTTACAGGTCAGGGTGACAGGCTTCTGGACAGGTGAGTCTTTCGCCGCGTTTCAGGACAGCGCGGATGTCTGCACTCTTGTGGTTGGCGTATGGTGCATCACCTGCAGTCACCCAAGTATTTAATTGATTTATAGGTTCACTCCATAATTCCTGAATTAAAAAATCTATTAATTTATTAATTATATAGTTATGCTAATTTTGTTGTAATCTTTGTCTTCATCATCACCGTTTTCATCAGCACTTAACATACGCTGATCGAAATAATCTAAACAAGATTTGCTTAAGATCGCATCCGCTTGCTTAAGACCTTACATCACTATGCGTTGCAAAGAAAATCAGCTCACAGTTTACATCATTACCATCATCAATTTCATCACCACGTCATTGGCAACCAGTGATGGTTGTAATGGTGGTATGATGATGAAGATGGTGGTGGTGGTGGTGGTGGTGGTGACTGAAGTGGTACTGTTGCTGTTAGTGATGCTGGCTGATAGTGATGGTGATAATAATGGTGGTAGTTTTAGGGTGATGGTAAAGGGGTAAGGTGGCAATGGTTGTGCATGGCGAGGTTGTATGTTGATCGTGGTTCTAAGGTGACAGCTGTTGGAAGTGATGATGATTGTGACTACCTTTCGAGTAGATTTCCCAGATGGTCACTCCGAATGACCAAGTGTCTGTCTTTTCATCGTACGTCGGTTTTCGGCTGTTAAGAGTGTCCAGCGTCTCAGGCGCCATCCATTTCAGTGGAACCACTGCCAACTGTTAACAAAAGATACAGCACATCGTTTATCACACGCTCAGCCTCTTTGGATGCTGATGCTGGCAAATCAAATTGATCCAGTAACGTCAACGACCTTCACTGGGCACTAGAGAGATAGACGTACAGACGCAAAGCCAGACAGACGGGCGGTCAGACAGACAGATGGATTGACACACAGACAAACAACGGTTAGTAAGTCTGTCTATGCCTCACTGTTCCTCCCTCCATCCCTCCTTCACTCCCTCAGTCCAAGCCTACCTCTCCCGTCATAGTGACGGACAGATCCAATAGTGAATAAATAACGTTGGTTAAGATGAGTGAACGTACCCCGAGCGCCGATTGGTCGTTGTTGAGCTTTTCTTCCGTGTCGTCTCTCGAAGGACCGAATCCGATCAGTTTCGCCTCATATCCACCGATCGATCGCTTCAGAAGAACATTTCTCACTGCCAAACGACGGTGGATTATCTGCCAAAGAAAACGTCGTATACAACGTATGGATGCGACTCGAAATCGATTGATTGATGAACTAATAGATCGATCGATAGAGTGATCGATTGATTTTACATAGCACTCGTATTTCGTCACAACTATTTCATGTCATTTAATTGTGAGCATTTAATAACAAGTACTTAATATAATTGAGATTGCATGCTTTACTTTTAAAACCCAGAATACAAGCCTTCCGTGATGCCTTAATTAATTCACTGCTAACTTCATACCAACTTCCTAGACTGTTCTTCTGATACAGGCTTGTTTTGCTAGCACCTAGGTTCCAGATAACTATAATATCACTTGTTCTCAGCTACTGTGCTAGTCGTATTGGAATCTCGAGTATCTGTACAAGTAACAGATTTCAAGTATTTAATCTACAAAGTTTAATCTTCTTTGACTTTCCGCCCTGAACTGACCTTCTGGTCATGCAGATGCTGGACACCGCGAGCGATGTGCAGAGTGAAGGAGAGCATGTCTTCCAGGACTTCGGCGTCTACGGTTGAGATCTCGCTGAGCCAGTCCTTGAGGGTCTTATCACACAGCTCCAGCAACATCACAGGAGGAACTGAAATCATCAGCAACAGCGCTACTTAAAGGTAAAGTTATCATTGTCATCATCATCATCATCATCATCATCATCATCATCATCATCATCATCATCATCATCATCATCATCATCATCATCATCATCATCATCATCATCATCATCATCATCATCATCATCATCATCATCATCACAATCATCATCATCATCATCATCATCATCATCATCATCATCATCATCATCATCATCATCATCATCATCATCATCATCATCATCATCATCATCATCATCATCATCATCATCATCATCATCATCATCATCATCATCATCATCATCATCATCATCATCATCATCATCATCATCATCATCATTATTATTATTATTATTATTACCAGTTAGTGACTTCTAATAGCGTCGGTGTCTAATACACAAAGCATCAACCGATGGCTCACCAAACCCAAGCCATAATTAGGTTAAAATTCAGATGGGGATCAGTCCAATGAGAAGGAGAAACGGCGTATACGGTGGATACGCAATCTGAAAATGATTTAGGTTGAGAACGAAATTAAATAAGCGGCTGAGCAGAACTCAATAACACAGGGAGAGAATTCTGAAATCTAGGCCAAGCAACGGAAAGACCTCCTTGATCAATCACAGCTCTAGTTTAGTTTAAAGTATAACCAAAGGAATGCAGTCAGGTGACCTTGTTGAAAAGCGATTAGACTGAGTAATGAGGACTGATTTTAAATAGGCTTTCTGTGGTTCAATGCTTCACAAACCATGTGCCCCAATTTGAAGAAGACTAAGCAGGAAGCCAATGCAACGACTGAAGTTCAGGGACCATGCTCAATGCTCATATCTTTGATGTATTAGTTAGGACTATGACAAACAAGCTCTGAAGTCTCTGGAGCTCCTGCAAATCAGACTTAGTTAGTTAGGCAGGTGGGTAGATAGGTAGGTATGTAGGTAGGTAGGTAAGTAAATGAGCAGCTAGCTAACATAGAGTGATTAATTAAGTAAACAAATAAGTAGAAACCTTCTTTTTCATCGGCCACAATTCCGAGGAAGCGAATGATGTTCGGGTGAGGTTTGAACTGCTTAGACATGAAGTCGATCTTCGCCTTCATTACCTCCGGATCTCCCTTGTCATATCCGCCTGGAGAAAAACCGCACGAATTGCACTCTTAAGTCTGTCACGCGCTGAAGTCCATGCAACGCCTCTAAGTTTGAGAGGATATGGAAAAGCGCCACATAAATATTCAGATATATATATATATATGCACTTGAATGAATGAATGAATGAATGAATGAATGAATGAATGAATGTACGAACAAAGGAAATAACGAACGACTGAAGAAATGGACGAATTGTCGAAAGAACGAGTGAAGGAACAAATGAATGAGTTCAGTGACGTCACACGATAAATATAAGCCACTGGGAAAAACCTAAAGCTATGTCAGAGACCATCGACCTATCAGACCTTTTATATAGCGCCTTTTAAGAATCATACCTCACCAGACAATCGCATGGCATGACAATAATTCATGCAGTCGTTTTTGAATTGAAAATTATATAGGGCCTCACTTCGAAGTGCCTTGATGGCCACCGGATTCTTTTCGTTTCCGGTTGTAAGAAATCCCTTCCGGATAACGGCGAACCTTCCTTCTGTTATGACGTCACCGATCTGGAGGTCCTTTCCGGAAACGAGCCAATCTTCGAAGTTGTCTCCAGATTTTTCGGGACGCTCTTCCCAGAGTTTGTTTGCCCAGAGTCGCGTATCCTTCGATTTCTGTAAAAGGCGGTTCTCTTTGATCAGAAATGTAAGTCATTGTCAATGGCAATAAAAGGCCAGGAGAGGTAATGCAAGGTGAGGTAAGACTAGGTAAGGCAAGACGATTGCCAAAGATAAAGTAGTAGGAGGCAAGCGATACGAAAACACGACCAAAATCTTTCTTCTTCGGGTTAGAAACGTCTCTGAAAAGTCTCGGTTGATGGTGCTTCATTTAAATGTGAGAATGCAATTACTCTAAGAAATAAACATAAAAAAGAAATAAAGCTTAGTAAATAAACAATTGAACGAACGACTAACTAAGTAATGATATAAATGAATGCATATAGGTAAATAGCATTAGATGAATTCCGCCTCGACAGCTGTTTCCCTGTCGATTTTCAAAGCACCGTAAATAAATAGGTCTAAATAAATGGAAATAAGAAATCCGACCTTAGCCGATGGTTCTGTTTCGGCTTTCGATGCGTATAGTTCGTTGTCGCTAATGATGTTGATGTTTGGCGCTGAGTTTCGGCCGAACGTGTTGTGAATAGTGTTGCGGATCCTGATTGGCACAGGATGCTTGCGACAGAACAGCATCAGTATCAGCAGAATAAGGAGCAGGAGGAGCAGGATGAAGACGATGATGCTCGCTGTAAGCAACGACAGCAATCTGATCTGATCAATATATTATAAGCACGTCTAGTGTAGTCTAATCTAGTGTAGTTTAGTCTAGTGTAATCTAGTCTAGTTTAGTTTAGTGTAATATAGTCTAGTCTAATTTAGTCTAGTGTAATCTAATCTAGTGCAGTCTAGTGTAGTGTAACCTAAATAGTCTAGTCTGGTATGGTCTAGTCTAATGTAGTCTAGTGTAGTCTATTGTAGTGTAGTATAGTCTAGTATAGTGTAGTCTAGTATAATCTAGTCTAGTGTAGTCTAGTCTAGTGCAGTCTAGTGTAGTCTAGCCTTATAAGTCATCTAGTCTAGTGTAGTCTAGTCTAGTGTAGTCTGGTCTAGTGTAGTCTAGTGTAGTCTAGTCTAGTGTGGTCTACTGTAGTCTAGTCTAGTGTAGTCTAATGTAATCTAGTCTAGTGTAGCCTATATATAGTCTGATCCGGTCTGGTCTGATCCAGTCCAAACCAACACTTGGAGGAGAACTGGACGCAGAACGGTGAGGCACCCCCGTCGTGAACAAAGCTACGACCGGAAAATATGTCATTAGTAGAATAAGAAGATGATAATGATCATAATAATGATCGCGAAGAATAAGAACAAGAAGAACTAGAACAAAAGCAAGTCGAATCTCGCTATCGTGCAACCCAATCTTACGTGTTAGAAGATTTCGGATACTGCATTGTTGAGTCCGCATGGCGTACCCGGATTCGAACCAGAGATAAGGAGGTATAATGCAAGCCTATGAGCCACCGTGCTTCTCCGTAAATGTATGGAAGACTCACCCTATCGGCGAAGAAGAACGAATAGAAAGAGCTGAGACAGAAGGAGACATAGGAAAGCATTTCGAATCGAATACGACAAATCCCGAGAAGCCTTATTAGACGGACGTTGTGTAATTGCAACCGTCGTTAGTCCTGAACGTGGACAACGAAAGTTACTTGTTATTATATCTATGGTTAGCAGCTTAAAAGAGAATCATTGTCTGACCTATGCAGATTCCAATAATGGCAGGCGTTGAGAGTTTGTAGACACCTGTAAACCAGACCACAAATCATCGGTTTCTTTAGCAAAGCTGGGAGTTATTTCAAATGGGTTCCTGTGGCTCTGTTACCTCCTGCTTACATTGGAATGAAACTAAAGGGGTGACTAGAAAACGAACTGCAGTTGTTCTAAAGGTCAGGTGAGGTGAAACCTGATAAGGTAAGATACGGTTAAGTGAAGGGCGATAAGGTTCGGTAAGACAAGTTAAATTAAGATTAAGTAGGTTAAATTTAGATAAGATAAGCTTAGGAAAGGTAAGATAATTAATTTTAGTGAAGTTAATTAGGTAAAACGAGTTGGCATGATGATGTGAGCCTGTGAGATAAATTAAGTAAAGATCGGGTTATATAACGTAAGAAAACATAAGGTAAGGTTACTTGAATAAAGGTAAGTTAAATAACGTTAAGTAAGTTAAAGCAAGGAAAGCCAGGTAGCGTAAGGCAAGGTAACTTAAGGTAAAAGAGAAGGTAAGATGTGGTTATACCAGGTCAGACTGGTTCAGGTCTATTCATATAAAGCAGTGAAGGTAAATATAGGGTAAGATATGGCAAGGTTAGATGATGCCAAGCAAAAATCAAGTATTTCAGTTATAATAGTTTAAACTATTCAGCACATTTATGATCAACTCTAAAATAAGGCATGCAAGGTAAGATTTGGCAAAGTTAGGCGAACTAATGTAAGGTACGGTAAGTTAATAATATAGCGCAATCGGTTATTTTAGCCAACTCTGCCTGTGAAGTTATTACAACGATGCATTGAAAAACGCCATAACTTACTTCTGCATGGAATGTCCTCTGGGCCGAGAGTACCAGCCTGAAACGCATACACTACCACTTAAGAACTCATATAGCTGAGTAAGGGTAACGGTAAAAACAAAGGTAAATTTGTTATCACACAGCCATACTGCAGGATTACAGGACTCTGTTTTAAGATTACTGTACATTTCATGGAATTACAGGATTAAATATTTTATTGAAGGATTGCGTTTTGCAGTTGAAAAATTACGTCTTACGAGTACAATTTGTTTTCTCTTGAAAATCACATTTCAATATTTCAAAAGTATTTTTTTAAACAGTACCAGTTACGTTTTAAGACTAGTAGATTTCGTTTTGCGACTATAGGATTAGTCTTACGATTACTAAAGTACAGTTATCGGTTCAACGTACATTGACTTCTGCATCGAGACCCCATCCAGCCAGGCTGTAGATTGTGTACCTCACCAGGACTTCGTCACCTGCGACGCGATCGATCCAGCAGTTGTCAATATTGATGATCTGAGTTCGATTGTAGCAAGTGCCAAGGGGAATGCAGTAACAGGTTGGATCGGTTGATACACATGGTAGAACAACGGTGCTCTGTCATGTAAACAAACAATTACGCGATTGCAATAACAATTAGGCAATTACAATGACGATTACGTGATTGAAATTACGCGTCATTAAATTCAGCAATAACTATAACATTAATTAAAGTAACGATGAAACAACAAGACAGCAACACGCTAACGGTAAAAAGATAACAATAACAAGATAAATAACAAAATAACACTAGTAAAAACAGTATAACAGTCACAACATAACAATAACAACAACACTAACAGTTACATTTAGGCCCATAGCCACATTCTCAGTTACAATTAAAGTTCCAATTACAATTACATTTAGCTTCTTTTTTGATTATTTATTTTAAGAATTCAAAAACTAGAGAGAATTGAACATTTGTCTGCAAGAACTTTAAACCACTTTCAAGAAAAACTCCAACTAGCTTCAAACTAGTGAACACCAAAACCCGGTAAATATTAAGTTCGGTTACATTACACTTCATCACATCACATTATTTTACATCCAAGAGTAGACCTATATAATTACGAAAATTACAGTGCGAAACTGCTACCGACCCTCTTGCGAGAGCCCAGGGCAGACGGGGCCTCGAGGACTGTAGGTAGAACTGTTCCAGTTCGAACAGACAGCTGCTTCGACTTGTCGTAGATTTCGTAAGTGATGTTTTTTATTCCGCTAATTTTGTTGACGACATCAATGACGACACTAAAAACAGATGCACAAGTATTATTAGATGTCCGAAGGAAATGATAATAATGTCTTCATATGCTCTTCATCCAGTTAATAATTAAGGGTGACGATGACGGCAGTGATAATCATGATGAATATTAAAATGACGATGATTTCCAAAACTGTTAACGATTTCATTCGATAGAGACTTAACGAAACGAAATTAAGACTGGTTTAGGAGTTGCAGCGATATAACTGACTTCTGGTTATCTGGACATTTCGGATGTTGACCGGCATAAAACGATTTGATTTCAACACTTTAACGACGAGGGTGTACTAAAAGCAACTGGGAAACCAGTGCAGCTCGCCATTAAAGTGTTAATGCGGTTTCACTTAAAGTGACGGTCAGCTGTTGCCTTGTGAATTATTATAACGACGTTGTATACAGTACGTCGTTACTTTGGATTAGATCATTATTATTATTATTATTATTATTATTATTATTATTATTATTATTATTAAAGTAGTTTTATATAGCGCCCCTTCAAGATTGCCTACTCAGGAGCACTCCCAGCCCAACCACGGTCAAATAACACAGTTTTGAGGACAGTAAGAAACAGGGTGAAATGACCAATCGGTAATTGATGAAGCTTGGTAGGGAGCTCATTCCAGGTCATGGGGGCAGCCACAGAGAAGGCATGGCGCTGTCGTATGGCTGTCCGCGCGCGGGGAACAATAAGTTCAGCTTGCGCAGCTGAGCGGAGAGAGCAACATATCAGATCGATCACGCGTGATTAGATCATATCGATCATACTTGATTAGATTAGATTAGATGCATCGACTGACCTTGAGTTGAACTGTTCTGGAAAGTGTTTGGCGAACTCCCGTTTATTGTCTTTGATGCTGAAGCGTGACGTATCAACGTGAGTCTTTGTGACGATGACCTTCGAGTTTCCGTAGAGGTCGTAGACCTGCAGCCAGACGATGATCGTGTCCCCGTCCTTGAGGGTAGAGGGAACGCTGATCGGGAAGCTGGTCGTTGAACGTTCCTTGATCACGACGAAGGTCGACGGAGCAACTGCTCCCACTCCACCCGTTCGGTTGTCGACGGAATAGGCCAACTCGTATCCAGAGACACCGGTTTCCTTCGTAAACGAATCGATGGAGCGCAACCCAAACGTACTTCCTCGGTTGTCATCGATCTGGCTAGGGTCGGATGATGGCCAAGGCCTCACCTCACGAAGCCAGTCCTGTTGGTTTGTGTTGGCAAAGTGATTGTTCCATAAAACGTTGAACTGGTATGGTGAGGTTCCGTCGGCTGGTTTATCGAGGCGCGTGATGAATTTGTAGTCTGTGGTTGGATCGGCTGCGCTCAGGTAGATCGGTGAGGTCGTTTCGTAGAAGCTGCTGTCGTGGTTGTCGTAGTTGAGGATCTTTCTGACCTTGGCCGAGTTGTTGGCCTTGTCGTAGACAGTGAGGACAATCGAGTATGCGCCAGGATTGGGGCAGGTGAATCGGAAGTTGTTGAGGGTGATGTTGACGTTTTCGGCTCTAATAGGTGCTCCGACGGGGACCAAGAGGTTCTGGGCGTCTGGCTGCATGTAGTAGACTTCGACGTAGAAGCGATCGATGCCGGAAGCGTCGTCCTTCCAGCCGTTGAAGGTCGGCTGAATGACGGGGTCCTAAAATTCAGCAATAGAATGAGAATTTGATGAATGGATTAAGGAATGCACTAATGAATGCACTAAAACACGAATGAACGAGCGATAAGAATGAAAGCATGGACGAACAACAGAACAGACTAACGAACACGCGAATGAATGAATCAATGATCGAGATACTTTATCGGTGTTCACGAGAATTCGATTGATTAATTGATAGATCTATCGAGTGAATGAGTGAGTGTGTGAGTGAGTAGGTGAGTAAGTGAGTGAGTGACTAACTGGCTGGATGATAGTTTAGTGTATGACAACAATCAGAAGACTTATTGAATGACGACTGATCAATTGATTGATTGAAATTGGTTTACTGAAGACACCAATTCGATACCGATCGAATCTAATCTATTCATTCTGGTCTGGCCTATATGAAGACGCATAGAAAATTTATCATGCATCAGTCGACTGCGCTCCAGACATATCTTGCGAGTCGCGGCGTCGGTGGAAGTCATACTTACGGATGTCATGGACCGATTGAGGAATATGGGGAAGACAGTGCAGTTGTTTGAACTGGAGAGGCAGTGGTAAGGTGGTTCCAGATCGAAAGCAAACTTCGTCGTTCGAATTGTAGTGTTCATGTTGGGATCCATGGAGATAAGTTGAGGGTTCGTGAAACGTCCTCCCGACCAAAAATTGTCTCCTTTTTTTACTCCGCCCACCTGGGCCTCGATGGTTACCACAAACCTGGAAGAAATCAATCGATTGGCGAATAAGAAGACCAAAAGAGGAAAAGAAGGAACACATAATGGGAGGTGCTCCTACGTTAAGAATTCGCTTAAGTGTCCTACGCAGGAACCGTTCCAACGAAGCTGACTGAAACGGCACAAATTATTATTTACAAAAATTGTAACTTCTGTAGCGCCGGTGTCTAACGCACAAGAAATAAATCGATGGGTCACCAAAGCCACGCCGAAATCAGGTCAGCATACCAAAGATCAGTCCCTCAAGACACAGAAACTGTCACAGAGACTATGGTAGATAGGCAATCTGAGAAAGATAAATTTTATGTTGAGAACGAAATGACATAAGCGACTGTGCAGAGAGACCAACTACAGTAAGTAAATCCAAAATTTAGGTCCAGCAACCTAAAGCTCGTTCACCAAGCTCAGTTCTAGTTTAAGGTATGACCAAAGGAAAAGCAATTGGGTGACCTTGTTGCATAGTGATCAGACTGAGGTACAAGGATTGATTTTAAACAGGCCTATTGTGGTGGACCAGAGTTCAATGTTTATAGACTATGAGCCTCAATATGAGATTCTTTGCTGAACAGAAAGCCAATTTAATAATTTAAGCACAGGAGTTATATGCTTATACCTTGATGAATTTGTTACTAGTCTAGCCATAGACCCGTTTAATTACCAGGACTGTAGGCGCCCATGCTCGGGACTTGGATAAAAAGAGTAAATCGACAATGGATCCTAGTTACAAGTCCCGAGGCTGAGCGCCTAATGTCAGTCTTGAACGGGTCTTTGAGTCCAGCCAAAGAGTTCTGAGCCAAAAACAAGCGAGTTATATTGATTCAGACGATTGGAGACCAATGCACCTGTCAGTATGTAAGTGAATATGTATGTATGTATATATGTATGTATGTATGTGTGTTTGTAAGTAAATAAGTGATCACGTATATGTATGCATGTATGTGTGTAAGTGTGTGAGTATGTATGTATGTATGTATGTATGTATGTATGTATGTATGTATGTATGTATGTATGTGTGTTTGTAAGTAAATAAGTGATCACGTATATGTATGCATGTATGTGTGTAAGTGTGTGAGTATGTATGTATGTATGTATGTATGTATGTATGTATGTATGTATGTATGTATGTATGTATGTATGTATGCATGTATGTGTGTAAGTGTGTACGTATGTACGTATGTATGTATGTAAGTATCTATGTATGTATGTATGTATGTATGTATGTATGTATGTATGTATGTATGTATGTATGTATGTATGTATGTATGTATGTATGTATGTATGTATGTATGTATGTATGTATGTATGTATGTATGTATGCATGTATGTGTGTAAGTGTGTACGTATGTACGTATGTATGTATGTAAGTATCTATGTATGTATGTATGTATGTATGTATGTATGTATGTATGTATGTATGTATGTATGTAGGTATGTATGTATGTATGTATGTATGTATGTATGTATGTATGCATGTATGTGTGTAAGTGTGTACGTATGTACGTATGTATGTATGTAAGTATCTATGTATGTATGTATGTATGTATGTATGTATGTATGTATGTATGTATGTATGTATGTATGTATGTATGTATGTATGTATGTATGTATGTATGTATGTATGTATGTATGTATGTAGGTATGTATGTATGTATGTATGTATGTATGTATGCATGTATGTGTGTAAGTGTGTACGTATGTACGTATGTATGTATGTAAGTATCTATGTATGTATGTATGTATGTATGTATGTATGTATGTATGTATGTATGTATGTATGTATGTATGTATGTATGTATGTATGTATGTATGTATGTATGTATGTACGTATGTACGTATGTATGTATGTAAGTATCTATGTATGTATGTATCTATGGATGCACTATATATACGTGCGTACTCACACAACCATGCACGATTGTATGCATGTATATAATATATATATATATGCATGTGTTGCTTGGTTTGTTTTTGTTTCTTTCTTTTGTGTTTTGTTTGTTGTATGTTTGTTCGTATATGTATATGTGTTTCCGAAAACGCATGGTGAAACGCCTGTTACTTTCCATAAAAAGTTCTGCCTGCGCTTGCATAAGTAGTTTCAAATTTATTTAAGAACAATAGGCTCATAAGAAAACACATATTACTAAGATAAATGGAGTAATTACACTGTAGAAGTAGGACTTTAATTTACATGAAATGTGCTTTTAACGCCGCATTTGAAAACAGGCCAACAACATACATCGCATTGGAATCGAGCTGAGAAGTTGCTTACGTGACGTTCGTCTTGGCGATGCTTGCGACACCGAGATCGGACCATTGCTTCAGTATTCCATTGCACTGCTTGATGGTTGGAGGATTATCGTACATAGGATAAGGATTAATGCAGGGGGTGGACTGCGGATTGAAGCTGGCTGAAAAGTACGATCCAATAGGCTTAACTAAGATAAGGCAAGGTAAGGCAGAACAAACAGGATGAGGACAAACTGGGTAAAGTTACAGTGAGGCAAGTAAAGTAAAGTAAGGTATGATAAAAGAGGTAAGATATAATGTAAGATACAGAGAGGTAATGTAAGTCAATATAAATTGAGTTATGGTGAAGGTGTGGTAAGTTAAGTCAGTATAAGTTGAGTTAAGATGAAGTTATGGTTATAGTTAAGGTAATGAAGGTAAAACTATATAGGAACACTCAGGTAAAGTAAGAGCGAAAGATAAACTGCGCTAAGGTGAGGTATGGTAAGTTACGGCAAGGCAAGGGCTTACTCTGTACTTACTACATATGCGCTGACAGTTGACAGTGTAAAGAATCCTAGAAGTAGCTTGCTACTGATGATACTATTTATCACAGAATAATACCTAAATGAACTCCGTGATAATACTATATGAATTGTCGTGATTACAATTGTAACCAGTTCGGGTGAGTCAGTGCAACGGATGTTATATTACTTCTGCCTTCTTTATCCATTACAATCATCATTGTCCTTTACTGATTGCTCTTTAGGCTTTCATTTTTAGTCATACACTACAGAAATCTTACTATCTTTAGGAAAGCTGACAGTGAAGTTCGTTTCCACGATTCCGATTGGTACAGGTGCATTGAGAATGTACGGTGCTTTCCCTCGACCCGGCAGAACCAGCTGGTTGACGTAATGGGCTTCCCAATTGACAACGATCTTCGTCAGTTGGTTGGCTGCCCTTATTCCGATCCAGACTGGCAGAGGGTCAAGGCCAGGGGCCGCGCATTCGTTGGCACGGGCCACTTCCTGTTCCACCTCACCGTATGGTGTTCCGAATATCTGGACGTAACAGGCCTTGATCTCCGGAGTATTAGTAACTGTCAAACGACAACAGTGTGTCCATATATTTATATAGCGCTTTCATTGAAACTGTCGAAGGAGTGCATGCATGTTTCTGGACATTTATATTGAACCGCGTAACGCGTGCTACGATGTAACACGTCTATGTATGTATCTGTGCAAGCATGCCTACAAGCCCTACATATTATATGTATGTATTTGTTTACGTAAGCATGCATGTACATTTATGGATCTATGTACATGTTTGTATGCATGCATGTACATAAATATGCATATATATATACAGTTATAGTTACATGCATCTATGTTTGCTTACTGGTTGATCAGAATAGCTCAGGGAAGACTATGGATTAGAGCAAACGGACTAAATAAGTATTAGATCCATCAGAGCAGATTAGATTAGACCATGTTGGATTAGATAAATCACTTAAGAGATTAGGTTATACATCAGATTAAGTCAGATTATCTGAAATCGTAACAGATAAGATCAGCCCATATATAGGTGGAATCCGACTTACCTGTCTGGCAGTTGGGTCCTGTGAATCCTGCCGGACAGACGCATTGCCCGTTGCCTGTCCTGTTACAAAAGCCGGGATAGCAATTCCTCGGTCCATCATCACATGGCTCTGTTGTACAGAATGACAGATACCAAGTCAGACAAGATTTCTTAATAGAAGCGGCGAGACTTAACCGAATTAATGACCACTGTAACCTAATTGAAGCGACTTCCTGAAGTTGAAGAACAGTCTTTGTCTATCTCGACGGAGTTAGGCGTACGGTTGGTGGTAACGCCAGCGTTACGGTAGGCCTAGTAGGAGTTATTTTTGTTATAATAATATACGGTGGTGGAAGTGGTAATACAGGAACTGTAGTAGTAAGAGTACATGTTGTGGTGGTGGTGGTGGTGGTGGTGGTGGTAGTAGTAGTAATAGTAGTAGGAGTAACTGCAATTGTAATCTGACATAGGCCTATATAAAGCGTCACTTCAAGATTGTAATTGTAATTGTAATTGTAACCGAAAACTTATATAGCGCCAGTGCTGCGCCACTCAGATCAGCGGCGCTTTCAACTAGTATTTAAAAGATTAAACTCATCAGTGGCGCTCAGAGCATAGTAGTAGTGATAGTGGTAGTAATAGCAACAGTAAGAGTGGAGATGGTAGTAGTAGGAGAGTAGTAGTAGCAGCAGCAGCGGTGGCGGCAGCAGCAGTAATAGTATTGATAGTAATAATAACTTTTACTTACCAAACATACATTCGCCAGTGGAACTTCGAGGACAGTCGCACGTGAAAGGTTTCACGCAGATCTGATCGGCGTTGCAGGCTGGATTGTCACAAATGGCTGAAAGAAAACGAGGCACTTAATATGTAAGGGTGCTATGTAACTAACCACATACATATATACACACAGCGCCTGTGGGTAAACTGGTCTCCCTATTGCGCTTGTGTGGCGCTGGTAACTTTCGGAGATTTACGATTTGCATTTATATACATACATATTATTTATGTATGTTCCTAATGTACTGTATCAATGGATGCATACATGCACACATGTATGTATCTCACTGGTAGCAACTTCAGAGCATGACCACTCCAACTGGAGTTTGACCCGTGTCCACGATGTGACACTGTTCTGTCTTAGGCCGATGTGTTTATGGGCTACAGTGCTACACAATAACTTATTGCATCCGGCTGGCATTTTATTTTTGCAATGGAGGGATGTGAACCAGGTGCTTGCTTGCTACTTACGTATGTCGCAATTAGCTCCTTTCCAGCCATACTGGCAACGCCAGCGAGTCACGAGGATCCATCCAATGCAATTCGTGTAGCAGTTCCAACCTCTGCAGACAATTTCAAAGCATTTGGTAAAGTAAAGTAAAGTAAAGTAATTTGGGATAATGTAGGCTAGGTAATGTAAGATAAGATGAGGTAAGAAAAGGCAATATATGCAAGCATATTTACTTACATGTCTCTGCATACACTCCTGAAAGTTCCATTGTCCAAGTGCTGATACGATCAGTCTCTTTCAGTACCAAAGAGAAAAGGTAAAAGGGACTGTAGCACTCTAGTTTATGGTTCTGAGCTCAGAGAAGAACTCATTGGCTGCGGTTTATTATTTTGAAGAAAAGTACCTTATCTCTAAAGAATAGCATCTCTAACAAACTTATATATGTAGAGCATTGTCTGCAAAGAGCTTTGTCTCTAGAGAGAATTTCATCTCTAAGAAACCCTTGTCGCTATAAAACCTTATCTATTATGAAACTTTATCTCTAAATTACCTTATATCTTACCTCTAAAGAGTGTGTCTATAAAGAGCATTGTCTTTAAAGAAGCGTATTTCCAAAGAATCTTGCTTCTAGAGAACTCTACCTTAAGAGGAAATTATGTCCAGCTGCCTTATATGCAAGAAACATTATCTTCAGAAACCATATCTCTAACTAGCACTATGTCCAAAGAACCCTATCTCTATAGAACCTTATCTCTAAAGAACCTCAGCTCTAAAGAACCATATCTCTAAAGAACTTCAGCTCTAAAGAACCCTATCTCTAAAGAACATTATTTCTTTAAACCTTATTTCTAAAGAACCTCAACTTTAGATAACCTTATCTGTAAAGAACCTTATCTCTAAAGAACCTCATCTCTAAAGGACCTCATCTCTAAAGAACCTCATCTCTAAAGAACTACGTCTCTGAAGTTTATTACTTACGTCGCCTGATAGCAGACTTGAGAATACGGTTGGTAGTGTCTGCATGTGCAATCGTTGTACCCCAGATAGTACGGGTAACTGTACCAGTCGTAGCAGTAAGTGTAGTAGTACGGGTAGCAACTCCAGATATAGCCCATCGCCCAGTCCGCGTAGCTTTCCCAGTGACTGTAAACAAAGGAAAATTCGAAAACATTTCAAGATTTTTATGGGAAGAAATTAAGCACTCCTGCATCTTGGGAAAAACAAGTCGGGAACACATTAATGTGCTTGAAAGAAACGGTGTAGTTGGAAAAGTTATGAGATCGTAATATAGTCTGTTTACTCTGTTATTATGTATTCGTGGGCAACGGCGTCCTAGTCGAGAGCCAATCTCGTTTAAGAGTTTTAGAAGGGTTCAATTGTAGGGTTATCGAAGGACAATGAGAAGATGGATGAGGTTACACCCGATACAAAGTCTGAACTGGTCTGTCGATTGAAGAACGCGGCATGTGCGCAATTTTGTCACCTGCGTTGCTTAATGATCTTTGGTGCATCAGCCTGTTGAGTCTACAGCCGGTGTACGAGCCCCGTTTTGTCAATCGCATTTGACAATTCGTTGTCGGGACCGTAACTCTGTTGGATACCATTTCTCTCGTGTCGCTTAAAAGGTCCTTCCAGGTAACTTGCTTCTTAAAAGATCTATACCACGCAAGCAAATGAATCGAGGATGCGATTTTTGTAGCACAAAGATCATCTACTTCCATTCACCTTAACAGGGTCCATAAATGACCTGTACCGGTTATCCTTCACAGGTTCAGACAACCTCTTACTGATGATAAATGGATAGATAAATAATAATGAAATAATATTAACACTAATAAGATTGTTACTTATAAACCCATTTCTAGTAGTTTGTGTTTCTGTTGGTAGTTTTCATAGTAATAGTTAAGAAGCAGGCCAATGGTAATATCTTGCTCCTCCGCCTCTTACCCTCCTTCTTCTGCTGCTCCTTTTCTACTTCTCCTCGTCCTTTCTTTTTCTTCATTTTCTTCTTTTTCTTTTTCTTCACCTTTTTCGATTCTTTACTCTTCCACTTTATTCTCTTCTGTCTTCTATTTTTCTTCTTTACACATTCTTATTTTTCTACTCTTTCTGCTCATAAATCTTCTACTCTTCCTTCCTTTGTTCCGCTTGCTCCTCTTTCTTCTTTTATCTGTTCCTTCTCTCGCTTCGCTTCAGCAAACACTGTCGCAATGACTGATGGCCCTCGAACATTCTTCCTTCTTCTTCTCACTCTCCTGCTCCTCCCCTCCTCAGTTTTCTCCTTCAATATTTCTTGTGTCCGTGAAGCGATGGCTCTAAGCCGACTGAGTCATCGCCGGCCCGGCTCGTGAGTAACCGTCACGCTGCAAGTCACATAGGGCACGCCCGTGACTCACGAGAGGACAACGACTCTCGAGCTCTTAGAATTACCCTAGTCTGTTGGGTAGGGTAGTTTTTTGTGAAGTATTGGTCGCTTGGGGTCGCGTATTGTCGTAGGATTCGCTTCAGTGAAAGCGGTCGCGATGACTGAAGACCCTCGAACATACTGCGACTTAGTACAATCAACCAATGATGGCCATAGTGCTAGAGATGAGACCAAATAACTCAGTTTAATATTTCAATACGAGCGCGTTTGACTTACCTTACAGAGTCAACTATGCTGCCTGACCTTATGCTGCAGATTATTGACTCTGACTGACTCGGCACATTCTTAACCAACCCAGTTTCTAAGAGACTCGTTATTGGTCTCTAACTGGCTCTGCAGCTTCTTAACCGATCCAGTTTCTAGGTTTCTGCGTTGTTGCGCAGTTTTACATGATGTAACGCTATGTAACATGTAAACGAACAATTCTGTAGCTCCATTTCAAGGTGAATTAAAAGTCTCAATTGGCAGGCTCTCACAGACTTGTAGAACCAAACCATTGATGAGGAGGGGAGAAAAGGAGGAAGAATTGAAGAGGACGATGAGTAATAAGATGATATTTGTTCGATTGTGTAATTTATACACAGCTATTTTGGTGTCTCGTTTGCTGAAGAAAAGAGTACGCCTATATTACACGGGGATTAAGAGCTGCTTGAGTTTACTTTAAAACTATTATCACCTCTACAGTACAAACTGTACCACGCCCCAAGGACCTAAGATTTGTCTGGAGTGTGCAGTTTGTTTTCTCACACAAAGTGCAGTTGACATTGCCAAGTGTGCAGTTGAATGTGCTGTGTGAGGTATGCATTTTTGAGAGATTGTCTCAAATCAGCAACAAACGATTTCATTCTAATACCTGGAATTCCATTTACAGTCCAAGTATAGTTTGATGGTTTGAGGAAGTGTGTTCAGTTGATATTTCTGAGTATATTAGGTACTGACATGCCCGACCGAAAGAGGCGAACAAACATACCACCCCTGTGTGAAATATACTTGTCTCGCTTGGTTTTGTTTGTAGTGCATTCGATGGTTGTTTGCTGAGGCACGTCAGAGAAGGCACGATGAGTCACGCGAGATAAATCACAAAGGACCTTTAGAAGAGTTAGACGCAAGCTAGTCTTGTGGCTTGATTTTACCGACTAAAGTGGGCTATGCCATCAAACATGACATGGTATACCTTTAAACTAATAGCGTACATTTGTTGTTACCTAAAGTCACTATACTATTAAATGTATCTTTGCATTTATTCGTTTTATTCTAAAGCCTTTTTAAGTACGGTCGAGTATTTAAGAAAAGCATTAATTCTGTTTAAGTGGCCAGGTGATTTATAGAACTGAAAGACCTTAAAAACTTTAAAAACTAAATATCTAATACTTTTCAAAAGTACGTGTTCCACCCCTGAGAACATTATATGTAGTAGAAAGACCAGACATTGATGATGACCTTTGTCAGTACAGAAATGACCTTACCTATCTTTTCGTGCCTTACGTTAGCTTGATATACTGTAAGTTACATTTCCTTTTCTAACTCTTTATTGCCATACCTACTTTACCTTTTCTTATCCTCGATTACCAAACGCTACCTACCTTACCTTACCTACCTTTTGTTGTCCTATCTTGACATATTTTACCTTACCATACACCTGCTCACTTAACCTTACCTTACTTTCAGATATATACAAAACATCAGATCATCATATTTATAGGCCTATGCGATAACGATCGTGTTTAGAATATGACTTTAGGGTATGGATTAAGGTTCAGTAAGTTTCACATGGCGAACAAACACATCAATTGCGATGCCCGCAGTTCGGGCACGTTGCCCGCTCCTGCTTCGCATTCACAGCCTTTCTCGTAGCGACACAGTCTTAGACCACACACCTCACCACAGGCTAAACGTTAGAATATGACGAAAAAATGCAGCTAATTTCCTCGGAAGTTGTATTTAGTCACGCATCATATATCGGTATAAACTCTTGAAAGCTCGTGGCGATTACACGCCTGTGTGCGTGGACCTCAGGCGCAATTTGCGCGTGAATTCGAGCGAAACGAGCAAGGCAAACGATTGTACAGTGGCCCTTATGTTGAAATAACAGGAAGCAAAGTCATAGAGTTCACTGGTTAAAGGCGACTGTCGCAGTAAATCCACATAGTGTTGAGTCAATTTCAGTGTCAATTCAAAGTCCAGACAGGTGAGGTCAAAGTCCAGACAGGTGAGGTCAAGAGGTGAGGAAGAAATTAAGACCAGAATTATGAAGATGCCCACAAAACGGGCTGATAATTGTGGAGTAAGTAAAAATATTCTAGCAGTAGGCTGATTATAGACATAGTCTAATATTATTGTGAATTACGTAAAATAATATTTTAGCAGTAGCAGATGAAAGTTATTTAGTTAATTTCGACATTTCGTGAAGTAATAGCTGTAATAGATAATTGATTTAGTCAGTTGCGAATAATCACTGATTATCCGGAACTGACTTAATATAATTATCTATTACAATTATCAGTTTACATTATCCGATAATGTAAACTGATAAATGTAATAGATAATCATATTAAGTCTCAGTTGTCAAACGGCGATCACGCATTGCGTGATATAATTATTCGTGTTAACGTATACACTGAAGCTCAGGTGACACAGGTGATGGAACTAACGATAGTCTCATTGTCTGCTGAAAGACCAACCCGTCAAATTTGTCGTGACCAAACTGGCTTTATCCGAAATAGGCTATGTCACGATTTCTCGGGCAGGACCTAAAGAATTGAGCCCAACGACAATATAATAGTAGAAGCACAAGACAGACAGAGTGAGACAAGAGAACCGACTGAGAAAAAGTGATAGAGAGAGAGAGAGTTAGAGCGCGAGAAAGGAAGTTAACGTTGTAACGTGGTAGACAGCGGTAGAGACAGTGTCAACGGCAGTGAGAGTGACACAGACAGAGGTACAGACAGAGACATATAGTTTTAAGAAGAAAAAAAGAAACAGGTAGAGCCACAAAGAGCCAGATACAGAATCAGTAAGAGAAAGAACAGGGGAGAGAGAACGAGAGGGAGAGAGAGAGAGAGAGAGAGAGAGAGAGAGAGAGAGAGAGAGAGAGAGAGAGAGAGAGAGAGAGAGAGAGAGAGAGAGAGAGAGAGAGAAGACAGGTAGACCACTAGCGGAGGACATTATCATCTTGATGACTCACGATTCCAATGACTGTGCTTCTAAATTTGAATAACGAAGTCACGGACTTTGTTATATTTTTAGCTCGCTTCTTCTAAATCAGACTTCAAACTCACGATCTTTCAAGGCCTATTGCCGCACGAAGCAGTCGTAAGCCAACTGTCGCCGCAACAATATGAAATGATTTATTGAATCGTAATTTAGCGGATGGTTTCATCCGAATTCTGACAGTTCTAGACGCGGGCAATCCCATGAACAGTATGAACAGTAATAGTAATCGTAAACTTCAAATTCCTACACAGCCACTTGAAAGTCAAGCGCAAGGTACCATCTCCTCATTCACGAGCGCGTGTAAGACCAAAATCTAAGACCACAATCAAATTTTTTATGAGGTTGCATGAGTAAGCATTTATGGACGAGATCCAATTGGTTGGCATACCGGTCTTTGAGCTTAGGAATATTGCATAATGCATACATATGCGTGGTGCTGTGGATGTGAATCTGGCAAGGGTATAGTGCAGTTCAGCGGTTAGTACTTGGATGGGTGGTCGTCCGTGTAATGCCAGACCACCTGGTGCTAACTCAGCCCTCCATCCAATCGGTGCTCTATATAGTTAGATTTTTGCTGCCGAGTTTGCGCTTTGAGCCAAAGGATCCTACAAATCCTGGAACTTGGCTTTTGAGGAAAATCTTGTTAGAAGTTTCAAAACTGTGTTCACTGGCGGCGATCTTGTTTGACAGGTTTGGGGGGACAATTTAGAATTGATCTGGTCAAAAAAGAGTTTTGAACTGATCTGCTCAAAAAAGAGGTAAAAAATTGTTCGCGCGGTGTTTCTTCAAAATGTGTGTGTGTGTGTATGGGGGGGCCAAATGTATGATATGTCCCCCCCCACTCTTAAAGGTGGGGATCTTGCCCCATCGACCCCGAGATCGCCGCCCATGACTGTGTTACCCTTGCCTTTGATAGAAAAGGCGTGTAAGCAGTCGTGTCACACTTGCATTTACCTTCGTCTGTTTCACCCTGCACTTAGCTTGTGAGTAATCCTTTACGATTGAACTACTTTTAGTTCTTTGATGCACACTTGTCGCTGCTACTGTGGGCTTAAGAAAGTTCTGGCATCCAGCCATTTAAACTGCCGAAGAGCCCGCGCTGGCCTACCGTACGGTGCAGGCTATCGTACAGGAGTACTGCGCTTATACCTAGATCTTGGATATATTCAGCTAATTTTTTTACAGCTGTGGGGTATCGCCCGAAAGCACGCGCCCATTACCTTAGCCTCAACGTAGCTCCGCCTGTGTTAAACAACAGAAAGGCTTACCTGATCTTACCTATTTAAAATAGGTCAAAGGTAAGCCTTTGACCTATTTTATTAGTCACCTTAGCTTACCTTTAATCTGTTTTCTGTTTGGTTTATCTATTTTACTTTAGTCTACATCTTGCGTCACAGTGCGCCAACTCAGCATATTGCGTCAAATTTGTCGTATATAAGTATATTATGTATATGTGTATATATTTGTATGTATGAATGTATGTATGTATGAATGTATATATCTATGTATGTATGCATGTATGAATGTATGTATGTATGAATGTACACTGTGTCCCGATGAAAAGTGGACCCCAAGAAAAAGTGTCATAACTCGGTCAAAACTTTTAGCATTTGCCTGAAATTTTAAAAACAACAACAATAGCCATATTACAACCAAATCCTAACGCCGTTTGGAAATGTTGCCGAGTTTGTCAAGTTTGTGAATGTTTGAGACGCAGCCCTAAAAATGGGAAGTTTCCAACATACAAGAGCCATAAGGAAGTGAAGTTCAGCTACAGCTGGTGTTCAAAATGCCCTTTTTGTTCACGGACACACGACCGTGGAGGTGGACGCCACTGTTTGGTGGCCCGATCGATGGTAACGTGATCAAACAGCTGCCACTCTTCAATCAGACGCGCCTCCGGTGATCGACGTCACGAATGCGGGAACGATAAACGCGCTCCTCCAGTACACTCCAGGTTTGGATTTCGCGTCTGATTGAAGAGTTGCAGCTGTTTGACCACGTGATCATCGATCGGGCCATCAAACAGTGGCGTCCACGTCCACGGTCGTGTGTCCGTGAACAAAAAGGGCATTTTGGACACCAACTGTAGCTGAACTTCACTTCCTTATGGCTCTTGTATGTTGGAAACTTCCCATTTTCAGGGCTGCGTCTCAAACATTCACAAACTTGACAAACTCGGCAACATTTCCAAACGGCGTTAGGATTTGGTGGTAATATGGCTACTCTTGTTGTTTTTAAAATTTCAGGCAAATGCTAAAAGTTTTGACCGAGTTATGACACTCTTTCTTGGGGTCCACTTTTCATCGGGACATAGTGTATATATGTATGTATGTATGCATGTATGTATGTACGTATGTATTTATGTATGTATGTATGTATGTATGTATGTATGTATGTATGTATGTATGTATGTATGTATGTATGTATGTATGTATGTATGTATGTATGTATGTATGTATGAATGTGTCTATGAATGTATATATGTATGTATCTTGGTATTTTAGTGGCTACCGTTAGTTCTTCTCTTTTTCAAGTTCTCTGCCCTGGACAGTTTTAAACTTTTGGGCTTTCTTCTTCAATTTACTGTATCCTTCCAGAAGCATCCGTTTAGGTCTTTCTATCGTTATCTTTTCCTCCATTCTTCCATCCATGATAGTTCTCAGTAGGATATATGCGACTTGCTCTGGCAAAAGGAGACGGAAGTCGCCAATGATAAAACAAGAGAAATTGACCAAAACACCAATCAGGTGTAAATTTCTCAATTATCGGTTTTTTGCATTTATCAATAAATAAGATCTTATATTAGGCCTATATGAAAAAATTTTGATTTAATAATATTTCACCTATTACATGAGAAATTTGATAAGTTTGTGTGATTGATGAAAATTTTCCGAGAATTAAAAATTTCGGGGGGACCAGTTTCAAGAGTATTTTACGGTCTTCAGCCTGCTAGGAAAACCATGAGTAATACCTCATTGAAAAGACACTGAAACTTTGCAATTTTGTTTTAGTTTGTATTAAGGTAATAAACTTTGCATGCGTTTTTCTCGAAATTGTACTTCCGAGTAGCAAAACATTCTAAACTTCAAATCTCTGGAACCAATAAAGATAGAATAATAATTTGTTCAACATTTTAAACATAAATTATTATTTATCATTTTAAGCCTAAATATACAAAACTACATTTTTTCACAACAATCTCCTTTTGCCAGAGCAAGTCACATATCTCCTCTCATTGTGTGATCAATCCACCTCCTCTGTCTCTCATATTAAAGTAAGTTAAGTAACCACAATAGATTCTGCTTCTTCCACCTTATACAGTAGTTACATTTGACGTAATTATGTTAGTAGTTTCTACAATAGACGAATCTAATTATGCGATGTGCATATTTAGCATCTGAATGGTTTTTAGCGCCTTTTCCCCCCAACTTCTCAACAGTTCTGTTCACGAAAAGCGTCACATTATCACAAACTATCAACTTTCACAGTATCCGATTAACAAAAAGCGTCAAAGTTATGTAAATTTATACGCAGAAACTTTTACATATTTTACGTTGAAAATATGTGAGTGAGTCAAATTAGTATAGCATGTGTCAAAGTGGCATTATACGTCACTATTGGATAGGCCTATAGCGATCAATTAGCACAGAGCGTCCAATTAGCACAGGTCGTCAATTAGCATTGGCCGTCAAATAAGTATTTGACTAGGCCTAATATGTAGAGTGACCAATTGCAATAATTTTTCGTTCTGTTTACTGGTGGTGTGTAGAATTATTATTATTATTAATTAAATTTGTAATGCGCGCGTTAAAAATGTAATTATTAATAATAATGATAATTCTACACACCACCAGCAAACAGTAGTGCGTCTAATTAGCATAGTGCATTAAATAGCGTTAAGCGTCAATTCGCAGAGTGCAGCTACAGTTCACCAGAATGCGTCAAATTATTAGACAGCTTGATCTATAAATTATAGTGGTCTATAATTATGTGTATAACTATTTTTATAACGCATATTTAGATTTCATGAAGACATTAATTATAACTGATGTAACATACCTAAAAAGGTCTAACAGATCTCAAAGATGCGATTTAATGTAAGTTTAAAATATTTCTTGATCGATCAGCGCCAGGGTAGTACATAGCATAGGGTGTCATTGTGGCCCAGTTGAATGTTAGGCTAGAGTGCTAGACGTTAGTCCTATAGGCCTACGTAACTTGGAGGTATCTCACTACAACGCTTTTCAGCCAAAATTCGGACGTCTTAGAATATTCGCGAAGGTTTTCGCCGAGAAAATTGCAAAAGTAGAATTTAGCATAGTCTTAACTTGTAATCTAATTTGATCTACAATGGTCTAATCGTAGCTGTAGACTTCTGAAGCGTAGTCGGTATTGTAATGCACGAGACATGAGCAGAGAAGGCGGCTTCTAAGTAAAGCCGTATTTTTAAAAACCATTTCAATTTAACGTAACGAGATCATCGAGACTCCAGAGGCCGGATGACAGATTCTGAGACCTCGTCAGAAAGACTTTTCTTTCAGTGGAATGAAATCTAGTCTTACCTCTCAGTGTTGACAACGGTGGCGAACAGGACCAGAATCAGAGCTCCTCTTAGTAAGAGATTCGCCATTTTCCAGGTGTTCCCCTGGAGTTGTGGCTATAGCGCTTGCTCTTTTTTCCTTCTCGCAGCCTTCCTTTCCTCTTCCTGTCGCTGATTTCGCTTGTCCTAGCGTTCCGCGTTAACTCACAAAGCTTCAAGTCTGCGACCAGCGCTCCTCAGCCCAAATAAGTAAGCGCTGAGCTATCAGCAGCGTATCGACAGACTTGTGGCATTGTCCGAACATATATATAGTCCATGGTTGAATGGTTTCAAGCCTTCTGTGCCAGGCCAGCGAAAGTCAGCCCTCTGCCTGTTGCCCCCTCTCGCATAATCCTCTTCACGAGAACGATTTTCTAATCTTCTATTCATCATGGGTTTTGTCGCTCATTCTCAGAACTGCAGCTAGTCTAGCGTGACACTTTGCTCGCCATTAAGCGCAGGCGACCATCCTTGTCGTTATCGTGTTCGACTGTCAACCCAAAGTTCTGGCACTAAAAACCAGGAAAGACATGTAGATTCCATGAGTACAGCGATCGTAAATTGTCAGGCGGAAGATCAGGTGGCCAGGGAGAGGACTCGCTCTCATTTGCCGAGGCTGAGAAAATAAAGCCGTTAAAACTATGTACTTATGACAGCCCCTCGGGGTTAACTCAAAGGACAGCTTTTTTGGTTGATAACAGACTGGGTTGTAACCTTGAAGGGACTTGTACGTGACACTTTAAAGATTCACGGTGTAAGTGAATTGACCGAGTGTTGAGAGGGACAGGGGTTCTAAACCTCAGGCACGGATTCGTAATAATTAGTTACTTGGCAGTGAGTTGCGTTCTGACTCATTGGCTGGTTACCGGATAAAAAAGAAACCGGATCAGTTCCAACTTTCTGTGCTCATGACTGACTACTGATCAGCATGATTCAATTGAATCATGACTTCACGTTTCGTGATATGTTGCTTGTAGCCTAACCTTGAGATTCACTTGTGCCTTGTATTAGAATTTAAATTTACGACAAATGACGACGATGACTAATATATATATATATATATATATATATATATATATATATATATATATATATATATATATATATATATATATATATATATATATGTACGGTATATAATATGATATAATATGATATATATATATATATGCATGCATGCAGAAAGACAGACAAGGAAGAGACACAGACAGAGAGGAAGAGTAAGACAATTTATAAATGTAACAAAGGGAGCGAGAGAGGCAAGGGAAGGGAAGGGAGTGTAGCTTGGAGAGGGAGGTGGGAAAGGAAAGAGGAGATTGGGGGAGGAGAAGCAGTTTTGGAGGGGATGATGAGAGAGAGAGAGATGAGACCAAAAGTAATACTTTCTATGACGATGTTTTCACTGTTAGGAATATTCTAATAGCATAGCAACGAACAACCAATTAATCTGCGTTCAGATTTTAGGAGACCCGATGCGGTCTTAGTCGAAAATATACGTCATGCACCTAAAAGCTATTGTTGTAATCGCGACCGCAAACAGCTAGTACCTTACGTCCGATGACTAAGCTTGTCGGTCCCAGCGTACCTTGTAACCTTGGTCCTGTACGAGTTGATAGCCTTCAAAGTAGGAGCCCATTCTTTATGGAACTGACGCATAGTTCAGTTTTAAAGGTAGAGAGGTAGGCCTACACAGATAATATTTAGTTCACTGAACTCATACGTTGAAAAGGAATACTTTTCGAGCGGATACATTTTCCAAGAGATTCAACTGAGCAGAGAGATGATTATTACGCAAATTAGCAGCAGGAGTGAATTAGTGAACAGTTAACGAGTGACTGAAGAGTAAATGAACTAGTTTGTAAATGCGTGAGCAAGTAAGTAGATATAATTAAATATTTTTATAGCGCTGCTTCAGAGAAGCTGCTCAGAGCTGTCTTTGTGCTAGTCTCAATTGTGCTAAAGTTTATTAACAGCAAACCTTCATCAATTAACAAACAATACCCAGATAACCAGAACAATCACCAGCGGTGGGCTTGGTATCGCTGCGTACAGCCAAACCAACGGATTCCAATTCACAGTAATGGCTGACTCCATGTTTAGGGTTTCAGGACCTCGTGGCATCGACAGAACTTCTCACTTGAGGCGAGCGAGCGATCGCCCTCCTTGACAAAGGTCCGGGCGAGCGGTAAATCGCTCGCGCAGCCGAAGTTGTCGCAACGTCGGCGTCGCTCGATGAGTTTGAGTTAGACTACAAGACGATAGACACACCTGGAGCCAGATCATTAGTTTATTTACCTATTTTACGTTACTTTAATTTACTTGCTTGCGGCAGCGTTGAATGCGTGCCGTGACCTAATGACTGCTGACTGATCACTTCAATTTCGAGCAATACGCTTCGCCATAACAACGCGGTCGACACCTCACGCCGCGTGACATCATTCGGAACGTCACTAATTATATGCAGCTATACGAATACGATACACAAAATACGCTGTACGTAAAAGCTCCCGAGGTCGACTGCACATCGCTCGCCTACTCAATCCAGCGCGATCGATTTCAAACCGCGTACTGTTTGCAAAATGAGAATCTTTAGGCATCGAAGATAGGGAACGCCAACAGCCGATGCGGTCCGCGCAGAGGGTATCAGGCCAAAAAAACCTGGACAATAACCACCCGGCTGATAAACCCGGCGAATAACCATCGGGCCAATAACCCCTGTGATAGGATTTCAGAAAATATCCAATGTGCAATAACTCCCAGGCAAATAACTCCTTGGACATGGGCGTCCGCTGGAATTTTTGAAGGATGAGCAAAGTTTAAAATTGTTGGCACGGGGACTAACGAGGGTGCCGAAAGCAACCGATCGCGTCATCCTCGTCGCTCGCTCCGGCTATTAGGGGTCTGGCGCGGATCCCAACAGCCACCATCGCTTTTGGAAGCATCTGACCTGATATGAACCTGTTGTTAACGTTCTGGGAGTGGGATCCCGCTTTCAACTTTAAATAATGGTCAAGGACTTACCTAAATATTTGTGTTTTTTCGTCTTGGAACTGTTGTAATGATCATCATGATCAAATTTTATTTTTGTAAAATATGCGCAAAATCCAGGGGGAGCAAGTGCTCCCCTTCCCCATGCGGACGCCCATGCCCTTGGACAGTAGCCTCCAAATTTCAAAATGTTTTTTTTTTCTTCCGGTTCTCTGCCCTCAGGATGGTTGAAACGTCCGATGACGTCACTTCTCTCGGGGATGAGCTTCTTCTTTAAGCCTGCTGTATCCATCCGTCACCATCTGTCCTTGTCTTCCTTTTGTCCTCCTCCCTCCATTCTGCCCTCAATGACCGCTCTCAAGCGTTAGTCTCCTCACAGAAAACGACCATTCTATTTTCTCTGTCGTCCCTTTACGTCGCCATTGGAGCAGAACATCGATTAATGCCTTTTTAATTAAGACAACGAAGTGGTCGATTAGTAATAGATTAGGTCAGATAATTGTCAATAAATGTGAGTAAGTGAGAGAGTGAGTGAATGAGTGAGTGAGTGAGAGAGCTAGTAAGCGAGCAACATAAACAAGTGCGTGAATGAGCGGTTGAATGACTTCATGACTCAGCCTGTGCTTACTTGTGCTGAATGTCTAAAAGCGGTTCTCACTGTTGCTGTGAGCGCTCGTGGTGAACGTACTTTTTCGGGGCAACAACCGAAATGAGTTGAGGCTTTTTGGCACGTTTTCAAGACAACTCTCCCTTCGTTACTCCCCGCCAACTTCACCTCAATTCAGATCAAGAAAATTCATCATCCTCTCTTCGCCTCTTGTAGTTTCTTCGACTCTTGTAGCTTACTTCGGACAGCATTGTTAAATAGGTAAATAATAGGAATAATAATAATAATAATAATAATAATAATAATAATAATAATAATAATGTACCGCGGAATGCAGTGGCACTCCGCGGTACGTTTTCCGTACTAGACTTCGACGAATATAGGTGCCGTTCCAGACGTTATTTCGCTCTTTTTATTTATTTAAGTCCCTGAGGAGTCTTCTGTAGGCCTACCTCTGGGCAAAAAATAATATTATTAACGCTCTCTGTGTCTTATCTGAGTATGTATTGAAGTGAAGAATGAGTTACTGACGTTTTCAATGAATGAATAAATTAATGAATGAATAAATAAATGAATAAACAAATGAATAAATGAACAAATGAACTAACGAATGAATGAGTGAATGAACGAACGAACGAATAAATAAATGACCGAACGAATGAACTAACGATTGATTGAGTGAATGAATGAAAGAATGAATGAATGAACGAACGTGCGTCACCTTTTTCAGAGTATCCTGGGCCAACATTTGTTTACGGCCATCCAAGTATAACGTTATTGCACTTGGTAACTTGCCATAAAATACCATTCGATTCGGTAGAAATGTTCTATACCTTGATTCGACTGTTGCTGAGTCACCCGAAATGACACGTGCTTAGAGTGCATTACAATAGTTTCTACTTAATATTCTGAAAGACGCTTAGAGAAATCTGTGCCAGCTACAACAAGCTATAGGAAACTAAGGAACCCTATGCGCATAGGCGCTGACTCCTTGGGAGCCTTGGGGGCCAATGCACCCAGAGAGAAAGTTCAGTGGGTGCGTGGCACCCAGAAGAATTTGGACCTGAAATTCAAATTTATTTTTTTACTCCTAAGTAATCTCACAACTTGAGAAGTACAACTGCACCACAAGTACCCAACCTTTCAATAATACTGGAATGTCCGAATGTCACTAACCTCGTAACCCTTGACAAGAAAAACAATTTTTTATCCAAAAATCCGTTGAAAATCGCCTAACTAAGGGGAGGGAGAAGGGGTAGGGAAAAGGGAGGAAGGACCCATGCACCCAGAGACAAAAGCAAAAGTCGGCGCCTATGCCTATGCGGATGACAAGATCAGTGAAAATCTGGAAGTTACTGAAGCCATTTTTATGATTGGTGGCAACCGGACTGGACGTCCACTTCGTATCTCTTGCAACCCCTCTAACGCGACGTATTGGCGGGGGAACTGAGAATTTTGGAATTCAGGGGAGGATCGTTCCAGAGTCGAGGTTATGGATAGGATTGCTATCTTGGCGGCATATAAATGCGAAAATCTAAACGAGATTAATAATAAATTATCAACAATCAATTATTAGTGCTTTCCAGTACAAATAAGTGCGTATTATGAGAAAGGTATCTGTGGACCAAGAAGTTTGTGTGGAACAAAACTAGACTTTGAGCGGTTAAATCATTTAAAATCTTCAGCACCACCAGAGGTGATAATTATTAAGTGTTCGACCTTCTTATATGCGTAGCCTACAGAAGCACAGGGCACTGCGTTCGAGTTTTGCTTTGTTAAGTATAGGCCTATCAGCTAGGACTACTTCTTACATAAAATATTGCGTATATTATTCCTGCACAAATATTATTTATTACATTTGATTAGTTGATTGTATGTATGTATGCATACGTCAGATCTAATATGTTACAGGGTTGTCATAAATATGAATAAATACACACAGGAGTGTATTTCATATGTAATGATTTACAATAGTGAAGTAGGCTACACTTGTTGACTTATCATGAGCAACGCCAGGCACGAGATTGTAATGAAGAATAGAAAGAAACATAGACAGATAAATATAAGTAGAATGAACGATTCATATAAGGTATGGATACATTAAATGAAAGGTTTTGAGAGAGAGATAGAGAGATAGAGATAGAGAGAGAGACAGACAGACAGACAGACAGACAGACAGACAGACAGACAGAGACAGAGACAGAGACAGAGACAGAGACAGAGACAGAGACAGAGACAGAGACAGAGACAGAGAGACAGAGAGACAGAGACAGAGACAGAGAGAGAGACAGAGACAGAGACAGAGAGAGAGACAGAGAGAGAGAGACAGAGAGAGAGAGAGAGGGGGGGAGTAAAAATTATATTCAAAAAGATATAGGTATTCATAGACTAACAAACGGAGAGACGATAGAAAGGGAAGGAGGTGAGAAAGTAAGCGAATTACAGTCAGAACCAAAGGCAGTTAGACATACAGACAGAGATAGAGACAGATACAGATACAGAGGCAGAGACAGAAACACATAGAGAAACTGCAAGAGAGAAATAGGCAGAGAGACATAGACGGACACAGAGACACAGATCTATAGCCTACGTCTTTCTGAAAGCGCCCTGTACCACAGAAAGCCGAAGCATGTTTCCAAATGAATCCTCTAACCACGCCTCAGTGCATGAGTCACTCGAACCCTTTCAAACGTAGTGATCCGAATCTGAAAGGAAATTGTTGAATGCTTTCTAACATTGTTGAATGCTTTCTAACAAACGTGCAAAAGTCGGTCATAATCCAGAGAGTAAACTAGAAGCGGACGTACAGACACCGAATGTTGGCCCCTGGGCATAATGTTGGCCCTCCCCATCGCCTTCACCTGACTAATATTACACACACGCGACCTTAGAATTTATCTTTGGGCTGGCAGCAGTCGGTGACCCCTTAAAAGCCCGAAATACAAGGAGAAACCTATAAATTGCTAAAGGGCAAGTTAGCCTCGCAGATCATTGTCCTCGCTAACATTGTGCGTAATAAATCTGGAGCACTTGATCTGTAAAACTAACCCAACAAGTTGGTACTTGATTTTACTAAAAGCCTATCATGCTAGCTGGTTTATTAAACCTTTATACGGCGCTGACAATTTTCATTTAATTGCGTTACCTAGCATTTTTACATTGCATTTTATCTGAACAGATATTATAATCCACCAACTGGCACTTTGACTCTGTAGACTTGATGCACTTGACACTGCCTGGCACTTTGACTCTGTAGACTTGATGCACTTCACACTGCCTGGCACTTTGACTTGTGTAAACTTGATGCACTTCACACTGCAACCTAGGCTCTCGAGCTACCTCGCGGTGGTTGGTTGAAAGCCTGAAATTTTGTTTCGTGCATTCCGTCAGTTCCTTGATGCAACTGAGGTCTAAACTTGAGACTCGTTCTGTTTCAACATGGTCACGATTTCTGACTTCAGTTTCGCTTTAGTTGAAGCGACCATCCCTCGATGCTTTGTGTTTTATGGTGACGGCGCTATAGAAGTTATCAGGTTAGACGAAGCATCTCGTTACTCCTATAGCGCATTTTCAGAACCTGTTAAATGCTCTTTGATTTATCTTGCTTTGAGCTGGTTTGTCTTGCAATGGCTTCACATTTCATCGTACTGCTTTACTTCGCTTTGCATTAGATTTGTATTCTGCTTTTCGTTGAAGTTGTATTGTATGTAATGGCATAGTATCATCCGTTCTTTTGTTACCCTGCATTACATTACATGACATTAAGTAGCATTATACAATTTGTCACCCTAGTATTTATGCGTCGCTGCTCTCAGAGCGTTTGTAGAAAGCATTGCACACATGACTCACGTTTCTTGATAAAAGTATTAACATCAGAATGTTTGCACACATAAGCTTGTATGTATAAGCAGGCCCATGTATATAAGTATGCAAACATTTACCAGCACATAAACACACATATACTATACAGTGTTATGCAAATCGGCCATGCATCGTGAGCCACGGCGAACATCCTTGTGAGTCATACTGGACAGGACAAAGCAGAGACATAGCGAGAGCAAATATATCAATAATCGTTGAGAATCGCTGAGAGTTTGTTGCCGACACGTCTAATATATTCTGCGCAGTTGGCCGTGGTTGTGAGCAGCATGAGTCATCGCACTGAGCAGGACGAGCAGCGGAAGGGCATTGGTACCCTTTGTAGGTACCGTGAGTGCGCGAGCACCTATAGAAATCCTAGGAATTCTCTTTTGACCTGCTACCAAGAGTACTAAAGGTATGGTGGTAAATCTGTCCTGTGCCCTGGAACAGAGAAATCCTCTTTTAACCTTCATCCGTACTTGAATAGAAGGCATGGATAGCTGTGCCCACGAAGTAAGCATAACTTTCGATCGATCAAAGTTTCGTGGCACGTGCGCACTCGGGGAACCGCAGGTCTTGTGTTGGTGTTGGTGATGGTGTTAGTGGTGGTGTGGGTGTTGGTGGTGGTAGTAGTGATGGTGGTGGTGTTGGTGGTGGCAGGGGGGCAACTGCCCAGGGGCTCGGTGAGCATTTGCCCAGGCAACCAACTTATGAAAAATAGTATATTCAGTTACACGAAGTTAATGATTTATGCCTGTTTAAATATATTATACTAGTCAATCAAATCATAGTCGTATATATAAATAAAATATCGTACGGTCCTACCCACACTTTTTTTTATCTCAATTTGTTCTTTTAATTTGCTCATAAAGCATAAAGATAATTTAGGGGCCTGTGACTGCTCTGCCTAGGGGCCCGGAATTTCTGTTGTCACCCCTGGGTGGTGGTGGTAGTAGTGGTGGCGGTGATGGTGGTGCTGGCGGCAATCGTGATAAAAAAAAAGTGAGAATGATGTTGACGGCGGTGATGATGATGATAATGAAAACGATGATGATGATGGCGACGACGACCGTGAAAGATAGGCCTATATGGATGAATCCATGCATGCATGAATGGATGGATGGATAGACTGACGGACGGACGGACAAGGAAGCTAAGCGAATGAGCAAAAGCAACTGATATATTACATGACATATATCATAACTTGTCATGGCTATGTTTATCTGCTCAGCACAGATATTGGATAGGACGAATAAGCATCTGTCAAAGCCACGTAGTTGTTGACTACAGGTGTCAGAATGTGACGTCAGAATCCATAAACCATGCCCTACATATACAAGTACCGCATATAAATCTATATCTATGTTACCTCATGCATCCATATACATGTATTTATACATATATATATATGCATATTGCGTGTATATATACACGGTGAGTCAGAAAAACGTCTCCCTACATACAGGGGCGTCTATCCCCTCCTAAGTCATTGAAGCAACGTCCCTTTTCCCCATCTTTTCCCCCTGCTCGTTCCTCCCCCCTAAAATGGTGGTACACACACTGACAGATCTTCCCCACCTATTTCTTGGATGGAGCATTTGCTCCAAGGTTTCTATGGTGTAGACGCCCCTGCCTACATAACTTAACATTATTCATACAGATAACCATCAATTTTAATGAAATTTCAGAATAATGACGTTTAAAGATCTAGCCAAATGCTAGGCTATATAAATTATTTTTTATAAAAAGTTGGACCAGCCTAAACTACAGTTACGTCACGACAACCCAGACAAAATGGTGTTTACCGAAGAAAAGAAACATGTCGTAAGATTTGAAAGAGAGATTAAACAAACCGTGCGAAACGTTTTTTAAAAGAATTTTTAGATATTATGGGTGGACTCTTAATGGATTAAATGCTCTCCTTTCAAAAATCGATTATACTGGGACTTTTCATCGTCAACCAGGTAGCGGACGCCCGCGAACGGCCGGAACGGTCGACGATGTTGAACAGGTTGAATCGCTGGTGCTCAGCCAGAAACTATGCCGCAAGCGCATCGCACGCATAGAGAAATAGCTCGAGAAATAGGAATCAGCCAGTCATCAGTTAGGAGAATCCTTTAAGAGTGATTTACATTTGGCAATGTTTAAAGAAACGACGCGCTCAAGAACTCACAGAGGCTAGCAAACAAGCAAGTTTAAAACGTTCCCGTTCCAGTCCGTCAAGCAGTTGCGTACGCGTCTTCGCGAATGAGTGGATGCCCAAGAAGATCAATTTGAAAAAAATAACTTTCTCAATGCTCAGTAATAGCTCTTCTATCTTTACTTAAAATTTCGTTGACATAACCTGATTTCTGACGAAGATAAAGCAAAATATGAAGAGACACGTTTTTTTTCTGACTCACCGTGTAGGCCTATATATATATATATATATATGCATGACGTGTCTTGCACATACCGTTCCGAGACGCTTATGCTTACATCCACGAGCTTCTCGCCACTTGTCAAAAACAGCGCATTTTTACACTGTAAATCTATATGCACACACACACACACACACACACACACACACACACACACACACACACACACACACACACACACACACACACACACACACACACACACACACACACACACACACACACACACACACACACACACACACACACACACACACACACACACACACACACACACACACACACACACATATATATTATGCGTTGCAATGTATAATAGGCCCCCTATAAACAGTAAGTGCCTTACTATAGAAAGCATGTATATTAATGTACAACATATCTCGTGTGCGCTATGTATATATATATATATGCTCTCGTTACATTGATTTTCTATATAAACAATGTATACATATATATGTGTGTATATATATATATCCATGCTTTAGTAGATGATATGTTATAAGGTTTTATTTATTGCATAAATACTTGTGTATTACACAGTTTTATGATGTCGGTCGGTCCTTCGAAGGTGTGCACTAAATATAGTTGTGACATATGTTATGATGTTTCATTTTTTATGATAAAATACAGTTTACATTGAACCAGAACCTAATGTGCGACCGTTTCATTTTACATATAATGTTTTGAATGGTCGCGTATTATTAATCGAGGTCTTAAAACTTCGTCGTGTTGTACGTACGATGAGTCACGTCTTTTTGATGTAAAAGAGAATGTTCTGCATTGACGCCCGTTACAGTTTGGGCGAAGGTATGCTGGCCTGGCCTGCCTGTTGACAGTCGAGGAACTTGAATATTTAGGACGAAACAGATGTGTTTTAAGCGGGGCGTTGCTTCTGAATTCGTCCAGGGTTGACCCATACGTTAGACCTCCGTGTGCATGCTTCTAGAGGGTGCAGAGGGAGTTATTGTCGCTGCAGGGGGTTGCAAACAGGGCCTCAAAGAAAACCATTTGCAAAACAGTATAATGTCATCCCGATTTTGTTCTTGTTGTTACGGAAGCTGTTGGCAATGCAACCGTTGTCTACGTTCAAATGACCTAATCGAATCTGAACCGGTCTGTACGTTTTGTACACCTCATTATGCTTCTATAAATTCATTCATTCATGCAATTTCACTAATACATCCATTAAGTGAACTATACTTTTCTTAACTCGTATAGGTTATTTAGACCAAAGCATATAGGCTGACGATATCAATCAATCAATCAATCAATCAATCAATCAATCAATCAATCAATCAATCAATCAATCAATCAATCAATCAATCAATCAATCAATCAATCAATCAATCAATCAATCAATCAATCAATCAATCAATCAATCAATCAATCAATCAATCAATCAATCAATCAATCAATCAATCAATCAATCAATCAATCAATCAATCAATCAATCAATCAATCAATCAATCAATCAATCAATCAATCAATCAATCAATCAATCAATCAATCAATCAATCAATCAATCAATCAATCAATCAATCAATCAATCAATCAATCAATCAATCAATCAATCAATCAATCAATCAATCAATCAATCAAACAAGCAAGCAAGCAAGCAAGCAAGCAAGCAAGCAATCTAAACTTGATATAGCGCCCTTTCAAGATACCTACTCAGAGGCCCTCTGCCAATAACACTTAAGCTGCTTAGATAAATAAGCCATCCAAATCCAAATATACTGGCAAGACATAAGATGAATGAGTTAGTCTGCAGCCTAAACTAACTATAGACCGTCCAAACAGAATGAGCTTCCGGAATGGCTCAGCTTTTCGTCAAGTGGATGCACGATTTTGAAATTCATAAACATCATTTATGATCTCTCGAGCAAGCCAAGTATGTTAAATTGCTCAGGCTTTACGACACTGGCTGCTGTATTAAAGTCTGTCATCAGCTTCCTACATTACGCATAGACTATAACTATGCAAATATTTACGCCACTTAATGGTATTGCCTAAAGTGTATACAATTATAATTGAAGGGCTTGCCTCAATAACCAGGTATGCCGACACACCTGGTTTATGCGAAAAAGTATGCTAGCGTGCTTGGAATATTGTATTCTATATACCCTGCAAATTTGGTGCAAATCTGACTATTTTCGAATTGGCTTTTGGATAAAACAGTTTCTCGACATATGGTATTTAGCTGCCGGCAGCATTACTCCAAATCAATAACCCGGTATGATAACAAAAATTGTCGGTTTTTCTTGTAATCTTTGTATTAAAACCGGTGTAATTATCAGGTTATTTGACATACCCGGTTACTGTCTCTTACTTACTCTACCATTCACTGATTTTGCGTTATTTTTTTCTTACTGTAATGTAGCTATGATGACTTACCTTCTTATTGCACGATTAAGCTTAATTTGTACTGTGTGCTAGTCACCATTAGGTGCAAGAATAAGGTATGTCGACTAACAGCAGACGATTTTGGCTTCATACTGGGTCATTGAGTGTCAATAACCAGGTATGAAGCAAAATGTCGTGAAAAAACATTAATTTTATCTTTTGCATTGCATTATGTAACAATAACTCACATGGTGCTTCAAACAGCTTGTCGATATCTCGTAAAATGGCTTAGATACAACAGTTTGAAGTGTCAAATCTTTGAAGCCATTTTCCCAAAACTCAAAAAATTCGACATACCTGGTTATTGCTGCAAGCCCTTCAATTATTAGCATTTGCATGGTTTTAAAATTAACCTATCTTGCATTGTATGTTGGAACCTAGTGATTTCTAAAGCATGCATTATAAATACCTATAGGCCTATATCATTTACATAGCTGTTCCAGTTACTCCGTTAAAGGCGATGCATGGATGCATCCAGAGTCCCATATCGACGAACTTAATGTAGATTACCTAAGCTCCATATGGCTGACAATGCCAAAGTTTACCGGCTGAATGGGGCAGGATACGTTGCCAAGGCCTAGGTCCATCGACCGAAGGGTAGACGTAAGCAGGCCACCCGCAACTTGAAGCTGGGCCTGACACCGACCCTGAGGGCTGGGTCCATATAGCACCGGGTCGACAACGAAATGGACGTTGGTCGTTTCTGTTCACCCTCGAACGTAAACTAGGACCACCTCTGATATGTGAGGACAGATAATAACGTCGTCAATAGGTCAGGTCCTCAGTCGAAGTGGTCTGCTTGTGTAGAGAATGAAGCTGGAAGGAACTGTGGCCGTTGTCCTTGGAGGCGCGCGTGGAATAGGAAAGTCATATTGCGAGTCTCTGCTGCAGAGGAGGGTCAAGGTAGGATGTCTGTTCTCCTTCCATCATTCTTTCCTCCGTTTATTCAGTCCCCTATTTCCAGGTTTCTTTCCTTCCTTCGAGTCACTCATTCATTCATTGAGAGTCAATTAGGCATTCGTTAATTAGCTCGTTCGTTCATTTATTCAGTCAGTCAGGCAGTCAATCGGTCAGTCAGTCAGCCAGTCAGCCAGTTAGTCTGGCTAACAATAATACTTAAACCAGGCCTTATTCTCAGACTTATCAGCATACTCGTCCAGGTTATCTAATTGTCTTTTTTCTGGTCATGTCGTTCTATTGTCCTACCTAAAACTGGAAATGTTCTTGGTGAACGATCTGTTTCGGACGCTGAAAAACTAGATTTTGGAATTATCTACCTGTATTTGTTTGTTCGGCTTAGCCTCTTATGTCATTTCGTTCTCAGCTTAAAACTTCATCAGTCAGTCAGTCAGTCTCTTTTATTTACTCATTCGTTAACAAATTCATTAATTCACTCACTCATTAACTCACTCATTCATTCATTCATTCATTAACCAAGTCAGCCACTCTGTCAGTCAGTCATTTCTTCATTCATTTCTTCGTTCGATAGTTCGTTCATACAGTATGGTTTTTTTCTGTAGGTGGTTTGTGCTGACATTCTCGAAGAGATTGGCAGAGCGGTTGAGAAGGAATTTGAAGCGCAGTTCGGTTCCGGAAACGCCATCTTTCGAAGCTGCAACGGAAAGGAGGAATCTGAGATCAGAGGTAAAGAGAAACGTCTAAATGTTATCAAACGCAATAGCGAGTCAATGAAATTAAATCAAAAGCAGTGATTTTATCCATGAAATGAGGCGAAAAGCAGCAATTATTGAATGAGGTCAAAGCACTATTTAATCAAGTGTACTAATTAATCAACCATCTTGTTGCTTGCTTAAAATGACGCTTAGATTGGTCAAAATGTTGTTCATCATTTGATTGTTTATTTTTCTTTATTTGTTTGGTTGTTTATTTATACAGAGTTGTTGAAGTTTGCGCAAACGCACTTCGGTCGACTAGATATCGTAGTTAACAATGTCGGAATCGTTGATGAAACGAACTGGCAAGCGGTTATGGATCTCAACCTGGTAGGATCTAGTCTGGTTTAGATTGGTCTCATCTTTTCCGCTATAGAGTGGTGAAATTTAATCTGGTAGATTGATCTTTTATGATCTGGTTTGGCCTTAGCTTATGTCGAACACGGTTTGGTCTGCCTTTTCTGGTCTACTTTGGTCGGTTTGTGTCTGACAATTTCGCATCCATCAAAATTATAGTTTCCCAGATCTGAGTGTCGGACTGTCGTTCGATAAACGCTTCTGGAATGTAGCGGCCGTCCCTTCGTGGCTGCAGTGGAATGTATGAAATTAACTGATGCTGCTAACCATGCCCGACAGGCAGTTGGCCGACCTCCCTAAGGACGGCCACGGGCGAAGGCCGGCATCGGGCTAAGCCAGATGCCGGCGGTCAGATAGACAGACGGATTGATAGACAGACAAACAACGGTTAGTAAGTATGTCTCTGCCTCCCTCACGGCATCACTCCATCATAGGGAAACATTTATGAGCTTTGCTCTTCTTAAGGGATGTTGAGGGAGGAGGAGCAAAGACGAGGCGAAGACTGATTACCATAAACATCGATTGGTCACGTGCAATATAGGGCGAATACTCTATTCTTCGTAAATAGTCCTTGATAATTTCTTCTAACAGTCCACACGACGTCATAAAACTGGAAAATACTATATTATTGTTGGTAAAATAGTCCTTCAAAATATCGTTGTCCCATGAATGAACAAAGTCCCCAAGACCAACGATTACTTAAGCGACGGCAAAGATGCACAGCCCGACAAAGCCAAAAACAGCTCGAATTTTCACTCGCAATGTGACTTATAATCAAGCATTCCAAAACACAAATTCTTTTCTCTTCCTATCAATCCATTCATCTTCTTTTTCAACCCGTCATGTAACGGGCAAATACTCTAGTATTTAATAATACTGTTTATTAATTATGCTTAATAGTAGGCAATAAAAATGATCAATAGGCCTATCTATCTTCATCGTGTATTGTGAAACCTATTGTTTATTTCATTTAAGGGCACCACAGTTAGGATAACGAACGCTACCCTGGACCTTCTGGGGAAAGATAAAGGCGGAAATGGGGGAGTCCTCGTTCACACGGCTTCAAACGGAGGTAGGACATTGAACTACTTTCAGGCGGATCAGTTTCCTGTGCATGGTCTGTTGTTTGGTTGTCCCATCCTACAGCAGACAGTAGGTGTATGGTTTTCATGCCATTTCGAACACTGCTCCATGTCATTTGGAATTCACAAACATCAGCTTCGTTAGATACTTTGTGGCTTTTCGCAAACAATCAAACACTTACCCCATTCAAAGCTAACTGGGCTTTTTAGGGTTATTTATAAATTTGCGCGATATGAACATCTGATCAATAATAATACTCTGTACGTTCTTATACGAAGCAAATGTGTCTATATAGACAGGTCTATAGGTGTATGTATGTAGGATACGTACGTACGTACGTACGTAAATATGCATGTATGTATGCATCCATGTATGTTTGTGTGATTGTGTGTGTATGTACGCATGTATGTTCGTACGTATTTATGTATGTATCTAGAAACTTAAAATAGCTTTTAGAATTCCTGGATCACCTTGAATTGAATGACTGAGGAATAACGTCGGTCGATGAAGCCCCTCTCGCAGGACACGGTCACCTCACCGTCCATGATAGTGCTCTCACATATGTACCAGTTAAAAAATTATTATGGGATTTACCGAGATGAAACATTTAATTAAGATCATCTTAAAGTTCAAACAGTGCTGGACTGTTTGCGTGTATTGGGATATTTATGAAAACCCTTATAGGAAACCCCAAAGACGATCAATATGTAAAGCGACTGCGATGTGTTGTTGTTGTTCTGATTTAGCTCTGATTCCAGCTTTCTTTGCTCCGTTCTACTGCGCAACGAAAGCCGCGATGGTTCAGTACACGAGAGCATGGGCCGTAAGTGTAGAAACACATCATATCCTATGCATGTGTGTGTATCGGAGTTTGTTCTCTTTAGCGTCAGTAAGAACTTCCTAAAATGTGTTGTGTAACTGGTCGAGTAACAGAAAAGAAAACGTAATATTATAAAGCAAAGAAAGACATTTAAAGATAAAATAAGGTTAGAAAAATAAAAACAATGTGAGGTAAAGTGAGGGTTAGACAATATTATAAGGTCAAGTAAGAGAAGGTGAGGTGACGTCAGGCAAGATGAGTTGAGGTAAGTTTCCTGCCAAATGCCCACAAAAAGCCCATGTAGGACCCATATGGGAATATGGGTCCCATCTAACATCTGCCCATGGACATGCTGGCAGGGATATAAGGTATGGCTAAGTAATATAACGCGGTAATGTAAGGTATGGTAAGTAAGGTAAGTTAAAGTAAAGTAGGGCGCTATTGAAAATCTCGTATCGACGGACCGACTGACGAAGAGAGGAAGGGACAGACGAACGGATGAATGGAGGGATAGACGAATAAGTGGATGGGTCACGAGATGGATACAGAGATGAAAGACTCAAAAATGACGAAAGATAAACGAAGGAAGAAATCAATCAATCAATCAGTCAATCAGTCAGTCAATCATCCATATTAATCAAGGAATCAATTAACGAACGACCAATTAAACGTTTATTCATTGATTGTTTCATGGATGAATAGATGAGCAGATTACTGAACGAATGAAAGAGTAAATCGGCGACTCAGTGAATCAGTGAATTCTAACGACTGTTATTTCTTCTTAGCACGAGGTCAACTACAGGTCACACGGAATCCGGATGTTTACGATCTGTCCACGCATGACGGACACGGACTTCCTTCAGCAGAATGCTGACTCAAGGAAAGTCGTCAACTTGGACCATCTGCTCAAAGTTTTTGACTTCACTGATAAAACGAAAATGCTCAGGTATCATTGCTTCACCGATCGGCATTTCGTTCTTGTCTGCCATTTGGCTTAATTACATTACTGACCAGGTCGGCTCCTTTACATTGGCTTCAGAATATAACAGAATAATTTAGACTGGCTAAGAATATATTAGATTCACGTGGTGTATCAGAATAGATGAAAATATAACGGAATAGCATGGAATAGCCTACATTAGAACAGAATAGAATATTAATAACAGAGAGCAGAATGTGTTGCAATACAACGACAATGAATATAGTAGAACAATATATTTGAATAGAACAAAATGTGACAAAACAAAGCATTTTGGCATTATAGAACAGAATAGAATAGAACAAGATGTATGATAACACTAAACAGAATGTTTGAGAATTGAACAGAACATGCTAGAACATTACTGAATAGATAAAATAGAACAGTATAAGATAGAACAGAATGAGAATAGAGCATAATATGACATAACAGAACACATTAGAATACAGCAGAATATCGTAGAATAGGCTACTAATCGTAAATCGTAATCGTAAACTTCAAATTTCTAAAGCGCCACTCGAAAGCTAAGCTCAGGGCACCAGTCTATTCACGAGTGCTGCGTCGAGTTTGAGGGGTTGTCCAAAGGGTAATCAAAAGGAGGTCCGAGTTCGGTTGCCGGGAGGTCAGAGGAGGTCAGACTAGTTACTAAGGCGGGTGTCGTTTAGGTCTAGAATTGGAAGGCGAAGGATCAGGCGATCGGTGTATGAATTCCTGAAGAGGTGAGACCTCAGTTTTGAGTGGAGAGCCCGAGGTGTGATAGATGCAGGACCCTGAAGCAGATGATGTGGGTGATTGGGAGAAGGTCGTTTCAGAGACGTGGTGTAGTGTGGAATATGGCTTGGTTGGAGAACTTGAGTTGAGCACAGTGACCGAGGGTCGATAAAGACTGATGTTGGGGGGATGATCGGGTAGAGCGGCTTGGCTTGATGGTGAAGAGTTCGCGAAGATATTTGGGCTGGATGTATTGAGTATTATTGGTCATAATTTAATAGAATAGACCAGAACAGTGGAAATAGGAAGCAATAGAATATCAAATGAGACATTTTCGTTTTGACACTTTATTTGTTTATCAGCCCTAGCGTCGTTGGTGAGGCCTTGATTAAGGGACTCGAAGATGACAGTCTGAACGGAGTGGCACTGCAGCTGCTGACGGAAGAACCTCGTGTTCTCTTCGTCGACCAGAACAGCCTCATCGTCACCAGCGACTCGGTCAAGACCGGACAAGCACAGAAGGCTACCCAGTAATCGAACATTTAGGCCTTTACAGATACTACCGGTTGCCAATCGATCGTGCTATGTATGATGTTTCATTGCCGGTTTAAACCACGCCTGAATTAAAAACCCTTCTTAATGTAAAACTCACACGAATTTGAACCTCATCTGCGTGTGAATCACATATCTGAATTTATATCACAACTGAGCTTGAATCACATGCCATTGTTTTTAAAACCTAGCCTGTCTGAGTTTAAATCACATATCTGAATATAAACCATGTCTGAGTTTGAAATACACATCTGAGTTTGAACCGCCTCTGAGTTCAAATAAATCTTAGCTTAAATAACATATCTGACTTAAAACCACATACGAGTGTAAATCACATTTGGCTTTAAGAACTCACTGGGTTTGGACCACATCAGAATTTCAGTTCCCATCTTCGGCTCCAAATCGCGATGATGCCGAAACAAGCACACGCCAAGTGAGCTGTAGCCTATCATCAGATGTAAAACATGCAGTAAACCATAATGAAAAAACACTGCAGAGTAGTTTAAGCTGACTAGAAATGCTATGACCAAACAAAATCAACAGTTAATGTGCTGTACATGTTTGTTTATGTCTGATCGTATTACACACTACTTTAAGCTGGCTTATTGGCCGTGTTGAACTTGTCAAAGCGCCCTTGTAACGGCATGTGTCGTGTTACGGCGCTGTAGAAATCGTCGTATTCATCATCATCATCATCATCATGACTAAGGCTACACGGCTCAGTGCCTTTAGCGTAACTACGAAATATTGGCAGAGATATCTCAATCTTTTCGTTTACTAAACCAGTACTACTATGATACTATAACCATAGTAGGCCTGTTTCTGTATAAGTTAGGCTTATTAGTGGGTATCTACCACCACCCACCATTATCATAACCACCCAAACCAAGCACCCCCGCCACCACACCATTAGTACAACATAAAGAAGCCTGACATCACGGGGTCTGAATTGTATCTGACCAATAGATCACGTAGTTGGAAATGTATTATAGGCCTATATCTGGATATTTGTGCAGTTCCTTTTAATGATCTCTCACGGGCGATTATGATTACTAAGATACGGTTACACTTCGATTATGATTACTAAAATACGGTTACACTTCGGCGCGAAGTGCAACTGCACCTTTGTTCCTTGTTGTGTCATGACATAACAACATAATCATTATATATTTATGAACACTTGTTGCCAATCGAGTAGAGAGAGAATCGAGTATAAAATCATTGAGTCGCCATGTTTACGTACAACAGGTATTCGTCACGTATTGGTCGGTAGATTTAAATGCCACCATTGACTAAGATGACAATATCCGTGCAAGGCATGAAAATAAACAATCTAAGATTTGCTGACGATATAGACATTATTGAAGAAAACATCGACGTCCTAGAAAAAACAGCAACGAGATTGACGTCGGACAGCAGACCATATGGACTGATCGTAAACACGACGAAGACAAAAACGATGGTATTCGGCAGCGAATCAATTGAACGGCAAATAACCTTAGATGGAGAAGTACTAGAAAACGTTAAAGAGTTCGTGTACCTGGGAAGCACGTTTACACATGATCTAAGTTGCAAGAGAGAAGTAACTCTGAGATTTGCCAAGGCCAAAGCTGCTCTCGCTGCTTTAGACAAGATCTGGAAAAGTAAAGAGATAGCGCTGAAGACCAAGCTGGCAGTCCTGGATACTTGTGTGTTCAGTGGAGCTTTGTACGCCTGTGAGACGTGGGTGATAACCAAGGAAATTGAAAGACGAATAATGGCTTTTGAACGAACGTGCTATCGAAAACTGCTGAGAGTCGGATGGAGACGAAAGATGACAAATGAAGAACTGTACAGTCAAATTGGCCCAAGAGAAACTCTCTTAAAAAAAGTAATTTGCAGGAAATTACAACTGTTTGGACATATATGTAGAATGAATGACTCCAGGAAACTCAAGACGCTAGTTTTTGGCATGATGGAGGGGAAGAACAAAAGAGGACGCCCTAACAGAGAATGGACAGACGATATCATGACATGGTGCAGAAACGATTCTCTACAGCACCTGAGCCACATAGCAAGAGAAAGAGACACATGGAAGGAAGTGATAAAGAGCGCATCAAGCACCTAAGAGGTGATGAACCCATGGTTAATGATGATGATGATGATTGACTAACCGTCAAGGTCACTCCAATTACCCGGATCGAACATCCGGCTGCATGTGGCATTTCCGGTCCGCATATCCCAGACTCGATCGCACACCATTCATTTATTCATCCATTTTGATAATTTATATAGCATCTGTGCAAGAAACCTACTAAGAGGTGCTCCCAGTCCAACCACGGTTAAAAAGAGAAGACTTAAGGAGGTTGTAGAAAGCAGGTGAACTGCCTCGTGGAAATAAGTGCAAAGAAGATGGGAGCCCATTCCACGTAGAGGGCCAGCCACTGAGAAGGCACGACGCTGTTTAACTGAGGAGCGGGACCGGGGGACCAACAGCTCACCCCAGATGCCGAACGCAGAACTCGATGGGACATTAGGCCAGAGAGCGGACAGCAGAGATCAGATAGGTAAGACGGAGGTTCACCAGAAAGAGACTGCCAAATAAGAAAAGCAATCCTATAGGAGATGCGCTGCGAACCAGAAGGGGTCGTAAACTCCACACTTCTAAAGCTAAGCGCAGGGCACCAATTTATTCACGAGCACTGTGAGGGATAGCCCTACCTGATGCAGTCGTGTCGAACAAGACGACTTGCGAGCAAATACCTTCTACGCGTACAAAAAACCGTAGCAGAAACGAAGAATTATTCCGTTACGCAGACCAAGCGCCAGTAGACTTCAACATGTCCAAAATTAATGAGTAAATTCTGCATATGTACAAACTAATCCATCGTAATGACGTAGATGTCGGTAATGGCCGGTGACTTGTTATGGATGACTTGTACCTTGTGACGATGGCGCTATAGAAGTTTCTAGTTAAAATTACATTAGATCACGACGCAACAGAAGTCCTCAGATAAAGTTTCTAATGACAATAATTAGAGAAACGTATGTTACCTCGTTTTTGGTGAAGATATTTTTACGGAAACTTTCTGAAGGTCACAAAGACATCTGCAGTACACATACAGATCTGCTCATATCGACTGTCTTTGAAGCTCGACAAGTTAACCTTGGACAAATTCGAGTGTTCGCCGAACAATGAGGATATAGGTCATGCATGTGTCACAGAGAAGCACGACAGGCTAAACGGTTCTGTGAGGGTAGACTGAAACATATGTTCGTCGGTTCGATTTCTGATCTACGTCCTCAGAAGGCTAAACATGACCATCTGTCGGATCGTAGAGTCAATAAATGCCAGCAGTGATAACAATCTATTATCGATGATACCCAGGCCGCGCTAATCAATTCATTGACGTCTCGCTAACGATATCGTCTCCGATTTCTCTCCTTGTCGTAATCATCGTTCCTCTGTTGCACCATGACCAGCACACGGCTGTTTGTGCGATAGTCTCTCTATCTATTTCTGCCTGACTGTCTCTCTGCGTGTCAATCTCTTTCTCTGTCCGTCTGTTAGTCCGTCCACCTGTCTGCTTAGCGGCATGGGGGATTCCACGCGCATATTTGCGGGTGGGTTTGGAATAATTGAACCGCCATTGGCCTTTCTTTTTTTCAACAGACGGTGAGGTGTAGGTGCCACGCGGTCACTTCCCTAAATCTGAAGCGTATAAAACGAGGCCTCTCTGACGATAAGGGTCATTGCAGTTACTGTACTGTTGTTGCATTTGGGTTTCGGAAGAACCAAAGAGTCAACAGCAGTGGAGACAAGAGTGTGATTTACACTTGAGAAGAAAAGTTCGTGCGCTTCTGGAAAAGCACCGAATAGCAACAAGGACAACACTGTGCGATGGCCGCTTTCAAGAGTCTCGTCTTCTTGCTTGTGGTGGGGTCGGTTCCCCTTCTGCAGGCAAAGATCAGCGAACAGGAAAGGCAAGTCTGAAAAACTATTCTGATAAACTTATAAAGTTAGCTGTTTTTCAGAAGGTCTCCACTTCTCATCAATCACTATCTATCTATCTGATGTCGATCTATCGATCTGTCTATCTATCTGTCTGTCTGTCTGTCCGTCCGTCCGTCCGTCCGTCCGTCCGTCCGTCCGTCCGTCCGTCCGTCCGTCCGTCCGTCCATCCATCCATCCATCCATATCTATCTATCTATCTATCTATCTATCTATCTATCTATCTATCTATCTATCTATCTATCTATCTATCTATCTATCTATCTATCTATCTATCTATCTATCTATCTATCTATCTATCTATCTATCTATCTATCTATCTATCATCTACCTATCTATCTACCTATCTACCTACCTACCTACCTACCTACCTACCTACCTACCTACCTACCTACCTACCTACCTACCTACCTACCTACCTACCTACCTACCTACCTACCTACCTACCTATCTATCTATCTATCTATCTATCTATCCATCCATCCATCCATCCATCCATCCATCCATCCGTCCGTCCGTCCGTCCATCCATATATCCATATATCTGTCTATATATCTATCTATATCCATCTATCTATCAACATTTACCTACCTACCTACCTACCTACCTACCTACCTACCTACCTACCTACCTACCTACCTACCTACCTACCTACCTACCTACCTACCTACCTACCTACATATTCAGCCAGCCAGCTATAGGCATCAATCTATCTTTCTCCTTTATCATTCGTATAGACAGACACAATTAAAGAGTCTAGATAGGAACTTAACAGCGCAACCCTATTGTCTTTTAGTCTGAACTACCTCCAGCAAGCCAACTCCTTCGATCCGGAAAACCTGAACGAGCCAGAGGGATTCTACGCCCCGGATGAGACCGAGCTCCCGAATGGCGACCGTCAGTTTATCTACAGCGGCCCCGAAGGCAGAGAGGCATGCGTCGTCTGTCAAAGGGACGTCGACGACGATACGATTACCCAACTGAAGGAGGATATCAACCAACTGAAGGACATTGTCAGAAGACAGCCTGCTGATGATGGTAAGACTTAATACAGAATGTTACTTAACATGAGAGAGAGAGAGAGAGAGAGAGAGACAGAGAGAGAGAGAGAGACAGAGAGAGAGAGAGAGAGAGAGAGAGAGAGAGAGAGAGAGAGAGAGAGAGAGAGAGAGAGCTTTACGTAGGCTACATAACGTAACGTGAAGTTTAAATGGTTTAGAAAACATTTAATGTAACCGGAAACTCATTTGAAAGTCTCTAATCGCCATCCTGCACTCTGCAAATGAGCGTCTCACTTTTGTAAATTTTTAATATCCACCTGAACTTTTCATTCTGACTTTATTCCAGAATCCGAATATGTTTGTCATCTAAACATTGCTTCTATTTGTTCTAAAGCCGTTCTTACAAATTACCTCATTTAGTAACAAATAACTAATATAACGCTTAATGAAACCCGGCTACGTTCTGATGATACACAGTCCTTCCTTTCATATATAACACCTCGTTTAATTTCACTGCTACAAGAACACCGGCCGAGTGAAAATAAAAGTGGATTAGTTTTACTTTAGAAATCATTTTTGTCTTTCTCTGGATCCGTTCTCCCAATAGGCTACCTTAACCTTTGCCTTCTGAAGCCATTGATCACCACTCTGAACTCTGAAAAAAAAACGAATTGCACTCTTAAATATTGGTCTACATAGTGAGTGGAAACAGCGAACACCTATTAAGACTTCCTAATAACATACATTCAAGAATAAGTAACAATTACATTTTTTGACGAATTTGGAAAACAATCAATTTAACTAATCTGTTTGACGCATTAAACTACTTTTGTGCTTAAAAACTTCTTTGGCTTCTACGTAGGCAGTAAGGCGCGCTCGTTACTTTCATGAACTCTTGACTTCTGTTGATCTCAATGAGCCCATCACCTTGCCAACACACGTCCCGCACTTCATTCCTTACTACAGAATAATTCACGATGCCTTGATAAAGGAAACTAATCCGTCTGATCACCTTGCTGTCACTGAGTCCGTTCTTTACCGATCTGCACCGATTTACGCTGTCAGCACCTTCCAATCCTCACGTAAACTAGATTTCCAAGCTTTCATCAATGACATCTGCTTCTCTTTTCCCGTCGACTGGTAATCGTAATCGTATCGTAATCGTATCGTAATCGTCATCTCCGGATTTCTAGAGCGCCAAAAAGCGAAGTCGCGGGAACCAGCTTATTCACAGGCGCTTAGACAAATCAAAATCGATAGGCCGGGGGGTCGAATCGGGTCCAGGTCAAGATCCAAGGGAGTCAGTCAGGAAGACAGTAAGACGGCTAAGGTGGGTGGTGTTTAGGGTTTAAACGGCGAGGGATGTAGACAGAAGAGGAATCGGGATAGGATTTGTGAAAGAGCAGTGTTTTCAGTTTTGAGTGAAAGACCTGTGTGGAGTTATAGCAAGTGGTGAGATTTTGGTGAGTTCGTAGGATGGATCTGAAATTTCTCGCAGTACTGGTGGGAGTTTGTTCCAGAGGGGTGGGACAGCTATGGCTATGGAGCGATTCGCAAATTTTAGTGATGAGGTGACAGAAGGGCGGAGCAGTGTTAGGGCAGAAGAGGAGCGGGTTGAGCGGAAAGGTTGGACCGCGAACAGCTGTCGGAGATAGGAGGGCTGGGAAGATTGGAGTGTATTGTAGGTGAGTGATATGATTTTATATTCAATTCGTTCGGGTATTTTAAGCCAGTGGAGAGATTTGAGGACAGGGGTGATGTGGTGGTGCATGAGGGTTTTAGTCACAGCACGGGCAAGTGCATTTTGAATGCCTTGATAAGGCAGTTTATTTGTGTGATGTCGATGTTTAAGAAGAGTGCATTGCAGTAATCTAATTTTGCGTGGACTGGTGCCTGGTGCCTTATAAACACGGCGTTAATTAATCATTGGACTATATTACATTACATAATCGGATAATTAGAACCAACGCAAATTACCGGCAATGCTCAGCAGTTTACCCTATCCGTCTTCCTCTTAAAAGTTAGGATATAATAATAATAATAATTATTATATTCTTTATTATTTCAAACCGACAGACGCAGTAAGATTACATTGAAACATGACAGTACAATCATTCAATATATTAATTAAACACACGGTTTGGCAGCCATGCAAGGCGCCGCCCTAGAGGGGGGTTACGGGAGTCGATCAGCGTACCTTATGCTCTCCTGGCCATGAGTGTTACCACTACTCATTCCGCAAGTCTACAACTCCAACGAACAATGAAGAATTTCTGCCCTAACGTTCCTTGTAGATTTCCTTATTGCAAATTCTTCAACGAAAACAGCGAAAACAATTGTTTGACGCGGAATCTATTAGGTTCACAAGATCCTGTTGCGGGGAGACCAGAGAGGCAGAGAGAGTTACGGGACCTTGTAGGTACTGGAATATGCAAATGTCAATAATATTCGTATCTATAGGATGTGGACACTTCCTATAACTCCTCCTAAGTACCTCAAAAAGCAATGCCTATACAAATTAACGATGCTAAGTCGTTTAGAACAAAAAATTAATCAATAAGCGCGTCACCACATGCGAGCTCCCACAGACACGTAGAATCCAACCGACGGATTCCCATCCAGACACAATATTCGGAGTTCCTGGACTACGTAAGAAGAGGAGCGACGATAGATGAAGAGGGTAGCAACACGCGAACCCCAACACCAAGCAGCCCCTCGTTGATGGTAGAAGGCGCTGAGTCCGGGCTGCCCTCTGTCGCCGGGTCTGTGGAGGACGACCTCGCACACGGTTGTAAGCTAGTGGCGGAACGTCATGCTGCTTCGAATTAACCTTTTGACGCCTATCAGCCCAATAGAAGAGAAGATCTGTAATCAGGCTATTATGCAGTGTAACTGGGAATTCCAGAGCTTGAGAAAGACGTGCGGGGTAAATTTTACCGTGGCTATTGTCTCGAACGTTTTTAATTATCGCCCTCTTACGAGAAGATTTATTTTAGTGCTCGCCCATTTGGATCGGATTTCAATGTTTCATGAGACAACATTTATGAAGAATTGGTGCTGTGGTTTGACGTTTGGGCAACCCATTCTTACGAGCAACCTGGAACTGAAACTGGCGTAGCATCATGACTATCGCAGATTTTATGTCATTAGGCGCTGGTGAACAAGCCTGTCTCCTTGACGAGACTTTTGGCTGAAATTTTTTTTATGTTATATTACATAAACGCTTGCAGATTTAATGATGTTTGCCGAACTGTAGATAGTCACGTTAGATGACTATTAGATAATACTACTAAACCTACTACTTCTACCACTATTATCACTATTACTATTACCACTACTTTCACTACCACTACTACTATTGCTACTACTACCACTACTTCCGCTACCGCTACTACTATTACTACTACTACCATTACCGCTACTACTATGCATACATAAATATGATGTTCAGTCTCTTTTAAAAGCAAACCATATCATACTCCAGTGTGAACTTGAGGCTTTCAAATGATGTAGGCCCTATAAGATTTCGCGTTCACGAGTTGTTACTATTGAACTCACAACAACAATTTTTGAGTCTAAAAAATGGTTATAAATTCATAAATTATATGTAGACTTTTACAAAGTCACTTAGATCCTTTGTGTCTAGTTTTTAATCTTGCGTTTTATTTAAGAGACCAATTTTTTACAAATTGTATAGATTTTCTTAAAAACATTATATTGTCATAAATGTTATATTAATCAGATTTGCCGAGGTCACGTAAACCTCGAAGGGGTCAGAAGATGAGGCCAGATGACCAGGAACCTGCTCCAGAGGACATCCAAGCAGAACCCGAAAACGAAGCCCAGCCAGACGCTGAAGAGCAAGACGAACCAGCACCTGATACCCAAGATGAGGCACCAGACGCTCCAGTCCAAGACCAACCAGCACCTGATACTCAAGATCAGGCACCAGCTGTTGCAGGCCAAGACCAACCAGCTCCTGTTACTGACGATCAGGCCCCAGCTGCAGACCAAGAACCCGCTCCAGGTCAAGACGAGGCACCTGAGGCACCAGAACCTCTGCTGCCCGAGGAGCAGCCAGCCCAGATTGCGACGGACCTCGGTAATATAACCCAAACCGATCCAGCCCTCATCGAAACCGCCAAACAAGTCACAGATATTCTAGTTAACACAACTCAATCGCCTGATCAGCCGACGACGCCCGAGGAGGCCCAGAAGAGGGAAGATCAGCTGAAGGTGGCCGTGCAAGGTCTCGAAACGCTGATCGCGAAGGAAACTAACCCTGAGAAAAAGAGGATCCTGATCACAATCATTAGACGTGTCAGGAGGTATATCACAAAAACCGTTGTGAGAAAAACCAAGACCAGAATCCACAAGATCAGGACGAAGATGGGATCGAGGGACCTCAAGAAAATCAGGACGAAGACCACTAAAGTTGGACCTGGATCGAGAGACATGACTAAATCAAAGACATTCTCGAAGACATGGAACAAATCTGGAAAAGGATCGAATGGCATGACTAAATCAAGGACATTCTCGAAGACATGGAACAAATCTGGAAAAGGATCGAATGGCATGACTAAATCAAGGACATTCTCGAAGACAATGAACAAAGGTGGATCAGGATCGAATGACATGACTAAATCAAGGACATTCTCGAAGACAATGAACAAAGGTGGATCAGGATCGGGAGACATGACTAAATCAAGGACATTCTCGAAGACAATGAACAAAGGTGGATCAGGATCGGGAGACATGACTAAATCAAGGACATTCTCGAAGACAATGAACAAAGGTGGATCAGGATCGGGAGACATGACTAAATCAAGCACATTCTCGAAGACAATGAACAAAGGTGGATCAGGATCGGGAGACATGACTAAATCAAGCACATTCTCGAAGACAATGAACAAAGGTGGATCAGGATCGGGAGACATGACTAAATCAAGCACATTCTCGAAGACATTGAACAAAGGTGGATCAGGAGACATGACTAAATCAGGAACCTCCACAAAGACAAAATCCAATAATGGAGTTGGACCGAGAGATACCAAAAAGACAAAATCCAATAATGGAGTTGGACCGGCAGATCTTACCAAGACGAAAACGATTTCCTCTGGTGGTGGGTCAGGACAGAAGAATTTAGACAAATCAAAAACCAAAACCTCGTCGCAGACCAGTTCCGGCGGGGAACAGACAGAGACCTACTCAACCACGGAAGTGGAAGAAACCGTCGAAACCGAGACTCGTGAAGAGTACGTAAAGTAACAGGTATGCTGGAAGCGCATTTCTCTTGAATTTGTTGTTCATCGTAATAGGTTACATATTGCGTGTTCGTAAAAATTTTTTGGGCGTATTAAGACACGCAGTTCTTACGCAGTTGTTATTTATATTTCTGGTCCTAAATGCTGAATTTAATAACCTTGCCGACGATTTCCTACAGTAACAAATTCATTTTAGAATAAATTATTCAAACAGAACGAATTTTTTGTGCTCAAGCAAGACAATAGTCCTAAACTTACTAATATAAGCTATACTAACACTATCCAAACAATAGTCTCTATCAGTGATGCAGTAAGCTACCGGTACTCTATTTAACAACCATGTGAATTATTTTTTATGTAGTTAAAAAGTGGTCTACTATAATTCTCAAAAGTAGTTGTAACTAGAAGATAGACTACAGAATCTAAATGTTTAATTAACTACCCCTGCTATCTAGTTTTTATCTTCAAAGTAAAATGCCGACCGATCCGTTTTCAATACCTTTTGTTGACATCCCTTCTCAAGACTAACGTTCATTATCAACGTCTTCTTTAAATTCAGATCCATTGTTTGACCTTATTCGACGCGGAGTCTATTACTAGCCTACTATGACTACTGCTGTCATCACGGTCCATGGAAATTTAACTAATAGTCTGTCTAGATATTTACCTCCTTACATAACATGTTATTGCTAGGGTTCCGTGCTATCACGCCCAATGGTGCCGTGAAATTAATCTGGTTTATTCGAACAGTGTAAAAAAGTAATATTTAAATCAAATAAACAAATTGTTCGAGAACTTAGTGAAATCGCTACTTTACCATTAAGCATATTATTACGACCGGAGTATCACATCGCAAAAGTTATAAAAAAACAATATTATATCCGTATTTTCATTATAAATAAGCCTAATATTGATAATTAATACTTGAAAAAGTAATACATCAAACATATATAGGTATTGTATCGACTAGTGCGAATTCTTTATTCATTGCGATGTTCTTGATGGTTTTTCAGGTCTACTGAGCGAAGTCTCGAATATCCTGTGAAAATTTCAGCCTAAAACGAAGACAATAAGGCTCTGTAGGCAGTAGAATCAGACACTCTTAGATGCTCAGAAAACTCCACGTAGCTGAACCGGTTCACTCTCAGCGTCCGGATTCTATCGATAACAAATTCAACTGAACCATTGTGCACAAATTTAGGTCATGTGCTTCGAACGCGTGGCCCAAAACCTTGTGCCTATGAATGACAAATGCAAACAGTGTTAAATGTACATGTCGTACATGTCGTAAGATATTTACATTATGTATATTCCACTTAGCATTTGATCTACATCTACATATATACATATACTGCGATATAGTGTATAAAGTGTATGCACGTGCACATAAATATAAACACCGATGCATGTGTATGTGCACAAATTTGGATATATATGCATTAGTGTATTTACTTGTATGCATGGATACTGAATTATACACGGGTATTTTATATATATATTATGTAAATTAAATTCGAAAATACGTCGAAATTAAATGATGGATGTGAAGCAAAATTACGCTGATAGAAGCCATCATTCTGAAATGGAAGCTTAAAATATATAAATATGTTATATAACTAAATACATACTTATATATTTATGTATTAAACATCAAAATGAAACTATTGTGTTGATTTGATTTTTATGGTGCATCGGTGTTGTGGATGACCCATCGACGGCTGGGCTTGGCTTCTGGCAGGTGGTTAAAGGACGGGTCACGTTTACAGTTAGCCTACAAAATACATTATATTACATTTAGTGCATTGTTAGGTGGCTGGTCCGACGTTTGGTAATTCATTGTCCATGTATATCCATTCTGCTATTGTACAGATCCCGCTCCAACATTGATCTATTCAAACTTATTGCTTAGCCAACACTACAAGCCATTCTAATAGGATTAAACATGATGATTCAATGTAGCCTATCAACACTCTGCATCCCAAAGGCAACTCATTCCCAATTGAAATGGTCCTTTTTTCGTTCATTTACAAGGAAAATTTGCGTTGAATAGAGCTACGTAAAGGAGAAAGGTCCAAAACGGAGCTGAGTGGCATCCTATTGCGACCACGGCTATGATTGAGTTCGCTTCCAGCTAGGCGGAGGTTCTGGCAAACGAGTCGCCAGGCGATTTAGTCATAATTATTATTAGCTGTACATTTTAAAGAAAACTACAAATAGCATAAATCCAGACAATTTGATGGGAAACTTATGGCTTTCGTCACGTGTAGAATTGTATAAAAAATCTAAATTGTCTCCCCAATTGCGCATGAATCACCTGCTCAAAGTCCGCAAAAATCTCTGTTGGTGGCACCGCCTTCTTGGTCCGTGAACCAGCTGTCATCCTAAATTCCTCTCGCCATACATTCCGCTTTCCACAGTTCTTCGACTTGCCCCCGACCTACTCACAGTTCCAATATCTACTGCCTTCCCACCTCGTCCGCCTACTCTTTCAAACCCTCTATCTTCCTTGATGAATTTATCTTCTCCTTCTCTCTTGTTGCCCTACTCCCAACGAGTTCTTACTAACCGGCGACTTCAACATTCTTGTATACCCTCTCACCCTCTTGCATCCGATTTCCTGAACCTCCTGTCTTCAGTCAATCTCACCCAACATGTTCACTTCCCGACCCATGTCAAGAATCACACCCTTAAGCTCCTCATCACATCCGCTGCTTCCCCCTTATCTCCCAAGCTATCACACTCTGTTCTCAACATTACTGATCATTATCTTATCATGGCTGACCTTGAAATCAAGCCTTTCGATTCGGCCTCCTCCTTTGCCTCATTCTTTCCGTGTCACCGGATCCAGGATATTCTCGACTCACAACTGGTTTTTAACCCTCCCTCTTCCCTTGATGACATCCTTTTTTGTTGCAATTCCACACCCCCCAACCTTCTTGACATTCATGAGCCACTCATCACCAAACACAGTTCACACACCAGCAACCCTGGTTTACTTCCTACCTCCTAACCTTTAAAACCTCTCGCAGGCGCCTTGAGCACATCTACCACCGCAGTTTCGACCCAGCAGCTAGAGCAAAAGCCCACAATACCCCGAAATCAGTCACCAATAGATACCATAAACTCATCGCTGCTGCCAGCACTGATTCACCCTCTTCTCTCAACCCTACTCCTCCCGTATCTCAGTCATCGCTCACAATTCTCACTTCCGCCTCCGAAGCAGAAGTGTCACTCCTCCTGAACTCTCTTCCCAACAATCAATGCGAACTTAATCCTATCCCCACCTTACTACTAAAACACTGTGATCACCAAAATTATCAATCTCTCACTCTCTACCGACAACTTTCCAATGGCCTTTAGCATTCTCTATAGTCAAAAAGGCAAATCTTGACAAGGCAAACCTATCTAGCTACAATCTTATCTCTCTATCTAAGTTAACTGAACGAATTGTTCTAGCTCGGCTAAACGACTACCTCTCTTCTAATTCACTCCTTAAATCCTACAAATCTGGCTTCACTAGACACCACTCCACAGAAACTTCACTTGCGTCTCTATACAATAAACTGGTCTCTGCCGTCAGCCACCAACAAGTCTCCTGCTTCTGTTTCTCGACATCGCCGCCGCATTCGACACCATCGAACACAGCCTCCTTCTTCAGCGACTATCTCCTTGGTTTGGCGTCTCTAGCACTGCTCTACCCCGGTTCTAGTCTTACTTGTTTTCCTTATCCTTCTCTGTTAAAGACTCCAGCCACTGCTCGCTCAAGGCTCCCGTCCTGGGTCCATTCCTCTTCATCCTGTATACCACACCTTTAAGCCATCTCATAAAATCCTCCTCTGTTGATCACCATCTCTACGCAGACGACACCCAACTCTACATATCCTTCTCCCCAAGCTCATTTTCCTTCTCCATCACACAATTACTCAACGTGGTCAACCTAATCTCACAATGGATGTCATCCATTCTCCTCTGCCTTAACCCCTTCAAAACAGAATTCATCGTCCTAGTCCTTCCTGATAAAATCAAGAAAATCCCTGACCCTTCCATACACCTATCAACTAACTCATCGTCTCTAACCGTTACCTCTGACTTCCCCGTCCGCAATCTTTGTATTACTTTTGATCCGCACCTCTCCTCATCTAACCACACCTCCACCATCTCGCGCTCGTGCTTCATGCACATTCGTGACGTTCGACACATCCGGCCTATGCTCGACCTTAAAACTGTCTCCACCAGTGCTACCTCCGTTGTTTATTCAAAGCTCGATTACTGCAATTCCCTCTTCCTCAACCCTGAATCCACCCAAATCAAGCGTCTTCAACTTATCCAAAACTCAATAGCCCGGGCTGCTACTAGAATATATCATCCCATCCTCAAATCACTCTATTGGCTAAAAATCCCAGAACGAATCCACTTCAAAGTCCTAGTACTAACCTACAGCTCCTTACAATATTCCCTGCCCAAGTACCTCCATGATCTCTTAGACCATCCAGGCAACCCGCTCCACCCGATCCTCCTCCTTTTTCAGTCTTTCTTGACTCACAGTCACTACTTATCTCAAGTTCTCCAACCGGGCCATATCCAACACAGCACCACAACTCTGGAACGATCTCCCCTGAATATCGCAGATTCTCGTTTCCTCCGTCATCATTGCAACCCGTCTTCCATCATGTTCCTTTATCTATCACCCCCTGGTTTTTCACTCAAAACTGAAGTCTCACCTTTTCAGGTACCGTACTCCTATCCTGACTCATCTGATCCTCCGCTTTCCAAATCTTCTCGCCCTAAACGACACCTGCCTTTACAGTTACTTTGCCTCCTCTCTTGATCTGGCCCTCTGGAAACCGGACTCGGGCCTCCTTTGGACTACTCTCTGGAAAATCCCTCTGATTTGACGTAAGTGCTCGTGAATAAGCTGGTGCCCTGCGCTTGGCCTTCGAGTGGCGCTTTAGAGTTTGGAATCACGATTGCGATAAATTTTGGTCGCTTTCGCACTGCGCAAAACGATGTACATGTACTGTACATGTGCTGTACCCTTGAAGTGACTAAAAATTTCCATCGATCAATCTCGAATCATGTGCGTCCACAAATCAGAGATTGGCCATCTGCTCAGTGTATGAGTGAAAGAATAACTGTAAGCGCTAATAAGAACCATGATCTCATCATCATCCTCTTCATCCTCATCCTCCTCGTCGTCGTCGTCATCATCATCATCATCATCATCATCATCATCATCATCGTCATCCTCATCATCAATAGCGTGCCCTTTGCTGGAGCGTGGCCGTTTCCACCACTCTGCCAATCGTTTCCGAGTTGATTGAAAAAGGTTAACTCATCGTGAAATGTGGTCCACAATGGGATCTACCAAAAGTGAAGCCGATCTGCATCTGCATATGCATCTGGTCTGATCATTGAAAAGAGGACGACTGCAAGGCTTTTCAGGCACAGGTAATACAGGTAGGGTAATGGCGCGATAGTTACTACAACCCAATGGCTTCCTTTATTCTTGTAAATCGGAAGAATGGTGTGTCTGACCCATGTCAGTAGGTATGGAAGCGGTCTCCCAGACACTTGTGAAAACCCGATTGAGCTCAGCTGTTATACCACAGACTTCTGGTTCTTTGCCACTTTTAAGTCTGTGCACCGCAGCCACTACCTTTTGCTCCGTCGGAGGGCATAATCCAAAACCACCCTTGACTCTGCTGGGAGTGGCGGCAGAGGGTGTTTCAGAAGGTTAGAAGAGTAACCCCTCCACAGTTCGATCTTTTGTCTTCTGCTCTATAAAAGTTGCTTATCGTTGTGTTTGATGGACACAAGATCCGCGGCATTGCAGAGCAGAGTTCAATTGCCTCTGAAGTTGAAGAAGGCGTGCCCTTATCCGCCCTCAAGACCGCTGCCTCCAAAAAGGTACTGTGCTCCCTTGGCAGTTGAGGTCATCATACGTAACCCTGGTCAGGGTGGGGTCCACGCTATACCCCGATTAACTGGAGATCCGGCAGGATTGTATGCACTGGGCGCTGTGGTCGCATCTGCCAGGAATTGCCTAGGCATAGGCCTACACAGTAGCAATGCATCCTGGGGGGTGGGGGTGGGGGGAGGACCCACCGATCGATCTCGAATCATGTGCGTCCACGAGCCCGCACTTGGCCATCTGTTCAATTTACGAGTTAGTGAATAACTGTCAGCGCTAATAAGAGCCATGATCTGCGGATCGATATTGTGCCAGCCGTAGAAATCGAGCCTTCGATATCAGCCGAATAAGAGCTGTATTGGCAGATACAATGTGGTTAGACCACTCAACGACAGGAATTGTCTGGTAGATTAACTCACAGTCGTTTTAAGTGAGAGCTGAAAACTCTGATTCTGTGAACGGAGTTCGACTCGCATTATGGGATGAATTTACAGTCGTAAATCTCCGGAACTTATCAACTACTTACCTACTTAACCACAGACACAACTCATAGTGCATACCACTTGTCAGCAAGTAAATTCTGCCGGATCTCCAGTTCATCGGGGTATATGTAGCGTAAACCCCTCTCTGACCAGAGTTACTAATATACTTACTTGCTTACATCAGGGAATCAGCTAATTCAATAGAGTTTCATCAAGTTGGCAATAGCCAGGTTTTGCCGGGGGTGGTGCCAGGTTAGTCTGGGACTTAGACAGAAAACAACTCTGAGCGAACCACCGAAGTTCATCAAATTTAGAGATAAACTTCATTACGACCCCTTAGATTAGACAATTGGAGGGAATTACCTCCTCCTACCAGCTGGCTGATATCATCTGCCACTGTTATGCATTTGCTTAGTCATTAGACTTCTACCTTGAAGTGACGCTTGACTTTGTACATTGTCTCTTACAGCTAACACCATGCACGGTCATAGTGACCATTCTTTATTAACCCTTTGCAATGTCATATTAGTGTTTGCTATTATCAGACATTGCATTTTAGTGTAGATTAAAAGTATCGCCGTCTGCGATACGACTGTGCTTCTGCTTCAAGAGGACCAGCACCGTCCCTCTGCTTGAATGTCTCTCTGTCCCCATGCCCATCCATGTATTTGTTCGGCTGCCTTTCTCTTGTTGTCTGTCCAAATATCCGTCTGTTCGTCCACCAGTCTGTCCCCATGTCCTCCTGTCTCTTATCTATCTGTCGCTGTTCTCTTTCATCCATTCGCTTATCTGTCCCTGAGTCCCTCCATCCGCCTGCATGTCTGTAAGTACCTAAATCCTTCCATCCTTACATCTGTCCTCCCTTACAGAAAAAATGCTAATACTCAACAAATCTGGAAATGAAATGATCGACCCGAGTCCAATTTTTAATCGGTGACGTGGAAGGCCACGCGTCAAGGCATATAAAGCTAGAATTGCCCAACAAACGATTCATCAGATCCGAATCCTCGACTTGAATCAACTACAAAAGTCGACGAAAATCAGACGAAGTCGGGTGAAATCGTTACGAAAGAGTCAAGTTATTGCAGGAGCAGAAACGATGGCGACATTGAGGACAGTGGCCTTTCTCCTGGCAGCGACGCTTGTCACTGTTCAGTCGCAGGCAAGCAACAAAAAAAGAGAAAGGCAAGTAACCAAGTTTATAAAACTTACCGATGCTCTATGTACCGGCGCTTTAACATATAATTTGTTTAACTTTATTCCAAATAATTGCTTCAAAATCAGGGCACATACCTCAACGATATAACGCCGAACTCTTTGTAATAGATCTCACCTTGGATCCTTCACTGGAAGACAAAGTCTAACAGGCGTTTAAATCTGCCTAAATTATGCCGTTGTTTCGTTCAAATTCATTAACTTTCCCTCGATTCAAAACATGACATCGTCTTAAAAATTCATCTGCAGGCATTCTACATAATCTTAGAAATACTTTGAAGTTCTCCAAGCAGAGTTCATAGCGAAACAACTATTGAATATATCTTTCGGAAGCTCAGTACAGAAACAGAAACGGCCGTTGCTTTGTTTTTCTTACAGGCGGGTGTTTTGTCTAAATTAGGATTGTTCAACACGCAGCACATCATACCCAGCTAAGTTGTACATAAGTTGTACAAGTTGTTTACGCAGTGGCTCTACAGGAGTAACAGATTAAACTTAACTAATTATTGTCTTGTGCTTCTGTTTTGTAACCACAAATGAAATGCTCCCTTCGTCCAACCCTCTGTTCTCTCGAAATAACATATCACACCACCTATAATGTCTTCTATTGCATAAGCAAGCGGCGCCACAAGTAACAGCATGAACCAGCATTATTAAATATAGATAGTTCTTTCCCTGTTATAACATATTTTTTGCCAACTTCCAGATAAAATATATAATTTTAATATGATGTTTTAAATAAATGCGTTATTCTTACTAATTTCGACTGTATAGGAACCGCAAGTCTGTAACGCATATATCCTTGAAGCCATCTAACGATATTGTCACTAATGCGATAAATACACGAACATATTATATTACTTTTTTCATTCTTAAAGTTTATCTGTGATGCACTTTAAGTCCTGGGTTTAAAACGTGAAAGGAACTGAGTCAAAATGACTTGCTATGAACCGCTTACATTTAACGGTCTTTTCAGCCTGAACTTTCTGCAGCAAGCCAACAGCTTCGACCCGGAAAACCTGAACGAGGAAGAAGGATTTTACTATCCTGAGGAAAACGAACTTCCTAATGGTGATCACCAGATCGTCTTCAGCGGCCCCGCAGGCCAAGAGGCCTGCGTCATCTGCCAACGGTCCTCTGCCAACGATGAAAACATGACTACGTCTCTTCGCCTCCTGCAAATCGACGTTGAACTTATCAAGAAGAAGCTAGAGAGCCAAAATGGTGAGCATCTTTACTGAAATCCTCCTCCAGTATCTGAAATCTATAGGATCTAAAATCTTCAGTATCTGAAATCTTTAATGAAATCTTTTCTTCTAGCAACTTCTTCTAAATGTGAAACTTCTTTTTCTTTATTTAACTGCGAAGATGGCAACATGACGCTCGAAATTTGAGCGTTATTTTGTGTCAGTCGATGGCATTCTAAAACAGAATCGCAATCAGCCTAAGGAGGGCTAGGAACTCTTAAACACGCTGACACTAAAGCGTCTAAATTCGATACAGGAAGTTCCTAGGACGTGCATCCAGAATATTGGACCAGAAACAGAAAACCCTGCTGCCAAGTGTAGTACTACATACATACATATTTTTATATCACCAGGCGGGCTAGAATATACAACCAAAAACACACAAAACCACTTCTAAAGTTAGAAATCGAAAAGTAAACCTAAACCATCACTCAATTGGAAACGAGAGTTCAATTTGCATGCAATCCATTATTATAATTACGCAGTTATTAAGCACCGCTATTTAGTAGCCAAGCATCAATCGATGGCGCTGAGCAATTGTGAGCGAAGGACTTGTTCAAGCTCAACTAGAGATAGTAACCGTCTCTAGGGGAGGCTCGAATCTGTAGGCCTGCGCTACGCGTTACATGGTGAGAACTTCAAGATGTCGGTTATCATGTCTTACACATTGTCTCTGATAGACAACCAAAGTCTATTAGCGAAAGAATTAAACTCATTCCCATAGCTATGTAGCGATCTCCGCTCGGTCGTTATTTCTTTACGGGGCGGGGTTGACTCCAGTCCAGTACTACGCCTGGAACCACCGTAGTCACTGTCTTTTCTTCTTTCCACGTAAATGGATGGCTTCTCCTATCGCTGCCCGTAGTGGCCGTTCCTTCCAATGAAGGTCCAGGTTGAGCCGCTTCCTCAAGAAAGGCTGCACAGTAAAGTTCTGTCTCGAGGTCTGACATTGTGGGGCGTGGTGGCTCAGTGGTAAGTTCGGCGCCTTGTGACCGGATGGTTGCAGGTTCGAATCCCACTCTAGCCGCTGCGTACGGACCTTGGGCAAGTCCTTCACTCGCAATTGCTCGTGGCGCTTCGGCGTGAAAGTTCCGGCACAGTATCAAATGCTGTAGTCGGGAGCGCCTCTGAGTAGTAGTTGACTTCGAGAGGCTAAAGAAATGTCTTTTCCGCAGTCGCCGTGTGGGAAATGCCTTGAGTGTGGCCTTTTCTCAGAACAGGGTTCGTTTCTGTACCGGCAACATTCTTTTTCTTTTTCGTGCCTTATTGGTTCCAGGCTTTACCATTCAACACCTCGTGACCTTGGAACTATCGCCACTAATACGAGACATCAAACGTTTTCTGAGATCCTGGGACAAGAAATACCTTTATCTCTGAATCGAATAGTGAGCGTTACAACTGCTTCTTCTCCGGGAATGCACAGAATTGTAGGCTTCTTATCTGAGTATACTTAGACTTGATTCCGTTAACAGCGCCAGTGGGGTAAATAGCAATAACGTTACCCCTGTCTTTCATACAGACCTCTGTATTCACTTCCCACTGCGGAAATTTTCCTGTCTTCTACACAGTGGAACAGACCAACTGTGGAATTTTAGTTCTCCGAGTTGAAATTTGCGAGTAGTTTCCCGAACTTTGATTTTTCTGGTACCTGGTAGTCTGCGGAACTTCGACTTGCGGGCTATTTCCCAACTCAACTCAACCGTTATCTCTACGAAATCTGTAATCTCGCCACCTAGCCACAGGATGGGCCCTTACTCTGAGGCAGTATCCATGACTCACCCGGAGGCGCACCGACTTATTTCCAAAATAAGGGAAAACTTACTCCGTATTTATCGAACGGCGCCAGTGGGGGAAATGTTATAGGAAGATTGTGAGAATAAGATGAACACAAAAGTTAGCAATGCAGAACTATACAGACGGATATATCTCAAAGAAAACATGATACAGAAACTAATTCAGAGGAAGTTGGGATTGTTTGGCCATATGTGCAGAATGAGTGATGATAGGAAGATCAAGACATTAGTGTTCGGAATGATGGACGGCTCCAACAAGAGAGGACGACCCCATAAAGAATGGCTAGACGACATCATCGAATGGTGTGGAACATCACTGCAAGAGTTGAGCTACGCTGCACTGGTTGTTCCTGGTTGCGGTATGACAACCAGTTTACTCAATAAACGAATATAGGCCTACATACATACTGGACAGACTACAGTGGAAGAACATTAGTGAAATGGCATCGGATACCTACGGGCGATGAGCTCACGGTTCTTGATGATGATGATGATGATGATGATGATGATGATGATGATGATGATGATGATGATGATGATGATGATGATGATGATGATGATGGTGGTGGTGGTGGTGGTGGTGGTGGTGGTGATGATGATGATGATGATGATGATGATGATGATGATGATGATGATGATGATGATGATGATGATGATGATGATGATGATGATGATGATGATGATGATGATGATGATGACAGGTGGGGAAACTTTCCCCGTATTTTTACAGACCTGTGATTTCTTTATTTATCGCGATTTTCTGGGTCTTATCATTATTGTAGCTTGGAAAACGTATTCTGGCCAGTGGTTAAATTCAGCCGGGTCCCGCCGGATCTGAGATCCGGCACCTCTGATTTGAGATCCGCCACCTGCATTGTGAGACCCACCACCCAAATTATGAGATCCGCCACCTAAGAAGGGAGACCCATCACCTCAACAGAGAGACCCATCACCTGAATAGGGAGATCCACCACCGAAGATCAGATTAGCATTCGTCAGCCTCACAGTGCGGTTCAATATTCTGTCGCGAACTACTACTTCCAGGGGACCGGACTTCTGTAAGGTGTTTCCGATAAGGCAGCAGACGGCTCGTGTCGCGACTTCAGGATGCCCCACGACCGTCGCTTATATCCGTTGAGCTCGACTTCAGCTTTTTGGCCAAAGATTTAAAATAAGAAAAGACCGTTTTCGCCGTAAATTAAAACTCTTTATTTCGCAACGACCGAGATTCTTCTTTCAATAAATTGTACATCTACTACTGCACGAAAATACATAAAATCCACGAAGAGCTATGTCAACGATCCAAACGAATATCCACGACGAAGAGAACAGACGAGAGAGCGACCAGAGCAACGACGAGAGCAGACGAGAGCGAGAGAAACCGAGCGAAGCGAAGCGCTCTTACTCTATACAAGGTCCTTATATAGCGTTTTCAGGCGAACATTCTGACTACTGGCGAACATAGATCAAGCCAAGCGAACAGGCGAATTTCTGCCACCAACAGGCGAACCTTAAAAGCGAACAAATCTATCTGTCAGACCATCAAACACAGGCAAATACTATCTAAAAGTTAGCCGGAAATGGCACGGCGAAATTATAAAGTTCTACACAACGTCCAAATGTTCTGGCGAACACTAAAAAGTTCGCCACCGCCTTTGGCGTACATACATAGTTATCAAGGCCCATTCCGGCCAACAAAACACCCGAAAGTTCGCCAACAGAGGAAACCTATTTCCGTCACAATTCACTAGGATCATAGGAAACTACTTGGGCCTATGTGTTTATTTAAATCGCCTGCTGTTTTATAATCGCTGCCGAAGAGTAGTAACCTAAGGCCGTGGCAGCAGAAGAGATTTGGGCCTACATACGAGCGATATCACAGTAGGCCTAGTTTGCTTCATTAATAACTCGTTTGCGGAATTTCGGAAGGCTGAGCTGGAATCGTTTGAAAATCTGGAATAGCACATCATTTGATTAGTTATAGGCCTAGTTATCGCGCATGCAGTCTGCAGATAATGTCGATAAGAAAGTTGGCCAGCGTGCAATGTAAACAAGCTATTGTACGTGGATGGATTGCTAAGGGTCGTCATGCTGCAACAGGTTTTCTTGCAGTCCCTTAAATAAGCTATTAATCTAGCCCTGATCAGACAGCCACAGGTATGAAGTGTTAGTGACTTCATTTTCTTAGCCTTGGCATATGAAGGCGGGTGGCCAGTCCTCTCCCTCGCCGTCTCGTCTTCCTACCGACAGTGGACTGTCGGTGTACTCATTATAGCTGAGTTGGCTAGAAGGCACAAGTGGAGCAGAAACCTCGAACCAAATTTCTGCCCTGGCGGGATAGATGTGGTTAGCGTGCAAAATTTTATGCAAGTGCAAAGCACCGAAAGCGTCCACAGCCACAGAAGCATGCAGGGCAGTATGGAAATGTTTCAAAGTCAGCATGTTTTGGCATTGACAGAATGACAGTATTGAAACTCCTACTTCATGTTCAGCTTTTCACTGGGTTTAGGCTACATCTGTTATGATCTAAGGCTATGGACTGCTTTACTTACTGGGCTCCAATTTGAAAGTAGTCTGCATATTAATTGTTGGTATTTGTTCATTATGTGCTTTGTAAGTTATTGCATTGATATGTCGATCCCCCCCTGATTTTAGGAAAAAAGATATAAACAAGAAAAGGAGGAAGAAGAAAGGGGTAACAGAGAAAAAGGAGACTCATTTGCAGCATTGGTTTACAGTTTTGCACATGTAGACTATATATATACAAAGCATTTTAAAAGAAACGCCAGAAAAGGTCCCAAAAAATTTAGCGCGCGAGCGCGGAAAATTTTTTTAACCTCGTTTTTGCCTCTCTCCCTGGAAAAAGCTGAAATGACGCCTCTGTTTTAATTTAGGATTAGCCGTAGGTTTTTGGATTTGCAAATATTTAGAGACCCACCACCTCTGGATGAGCAATTTAACCACTGATTCTGGCCTCCGCATTACTTTATTAAATATCGTGCTAAATAACACTACCGACGCAAGGAAATCCTTAACATACGCGGTGCCCTGATTATGGCAATTAATTAAGGGATGCGGCGGGGTTTTACTATTTAACATTTAGTAAAATAAATTTAAAAAAATTAAAAAAAATAAACTGCAGCGTTCTGAACAAGTTAACTAATAGACTATTTTGGTTATTTGAATAAGATAACTATTATTAATATGCTCTACGTTCAAGCCTTGTGGCCTATCCTCCACAACTAGACACCAACGTAAGCATATTAAGTGTGATTTAACTAGAAATTAGCATGATTTCTTAAATAGGCACAATTAATCTCTCGTTAAAAATGCTAAATCTGCAACAGGTACTCTTAGTAACTATCATAAATGAAATCAGAACACTTTTAAGATACATGTTGCTCTAACAGACATTGACCTTAATCAGTTGAATATGGGCAAACCTTAAAGCAGCCTGAACACTGTATTGAGTATTGAACACTGGAAGACTATAATGTCCCCGGCAAACGTAGTTGCATTATTTCCGATAAGCCATTAAAGTTGCATAAAATATTATTACTATCCATGTTGAAACTATGCATTATGCTATCTTAGCTTGTTACGAGCTAAAAAATAGCTTCCAGCTATTCCACCTGAGTGGTCCACAGTTTCTTTTGTGGCTGAGAAACATTTTAGGCAGAGAGAACTTGCATCGTGGACTGAACGTGGACGAACTCTAAGCACCAGGATCTTGCGTTATTAAAATAATGTTAGGGATGATTAACTAACAACATCACCGCATTTATCATGTAAGACCTGAAGCCCAACTACAGATACCGATGGCAGAATAATATCCCCAGCATAAATTATGCAACAAATTCAAAATTCATTACAAGTGTCTATAAGAGAACCTTGGGAACAAGTACAACAAAGGAGCAAGGATCGGTTGGACATCCATGGTCACAGCGTTCTTGAGGGGTTCCTAAAATGCGCTTCATAAAATTCATCGTACATATGCATACATGCATACATACATACATACACACATGCATGCATACATACATACATACAGGAGCGTAGCCAGACTTCAATTCAAGAGGAGGCAACTACTGCTTGTCAAAAATTTGATGATCTTTTTCTGGGAATTTAATAAACTGAAAATGTTATGACCTTTTTTGAGGAATTTCTTCAACTCAAAACTTCATGACCTGTTTTGGGAATTTCTTCTTTCTTCCGTTCAAGAGGAGGCAACACCTGTAATGGGATGTACTTGAGGACGCAGGGCTATAATCCAAGGAAAATTTTTTAATCTACAAAACCAAGAGGAAGCAAATGCCTCCTCTTGCCTCAATGTAGCTACGCCTATGCATACATACATATATACATGCATGGTTATGTCCATATAAGGCTGAAGGATTTAATTCTGTGGACCGCGGCGACCCAGTGATGCGATCAGACAGCACAAGGGTTAGATTTAGATAAATTTATGTCATTAGGTTTGTAAACTGATGCTCGTGTTATTTCATCTCTATAACCTATTGAATCGCAGAGAGTGAAAGGACAGACATTTTCATTGGCCATCTGATTAAAGTTTAATGCAATGATATTCATCTTTAAGTTTTTATTTTTATATTTAGGGTTGACTTCAAGTAAAGAAGCAAAGAAAGAGAAAGAAAGGGGGAAGCCACATCGAGTTCAAATACCAGCGCCAGTAGAGGCACCAAAGATTTCTCTGTTGCCAGCACCAGCACCAGAAGAGGCACCAAAGATTTCTCTGTTGCCAGCACCAGAAGAGACACCAGAAATGTCTCTATTGCCAGCACCGGCGCATGAGCCGTTACTGCCAGAAGAGGACCCAGAGGAAATTCTGAAAGATATCAGCGGACTGGATCTGGAGTCATTCGATCCGCCCATGAAAGAAGCTTTAGACGAAATTAAGAAAGTTCTCAACAAGAGGACGAAAGATGCCGAGCAACCAACCACAGCAGAGGACAAAGAAAAGCGAGACAAGGAACTAATTGATGCTAAGGCGTACTTTGAAAAACAAATCGAGGGAGAAAAGGATCCGGAAAGAAAGCAGTTCTTGATGAACATAATTAAACGAATCCAGAGCTTTATCACCAAAACAATTCTCCTTGAATTGAGAACCTCATCAGGTAAGGAAATTAAGGTTGTCAGCAGAGGTAAAATCAAGAGATTCGAATCCGATGACAACGGTTTCGGCCAAATTGAAACGAAACCTGTTGAATCTGGATTGCCAGATCTCATATCGGTGCAAAAGCCAGCGGAAACTCCTATGGAACCTCATGAAGAATGAAGAAAAGATAAACCTTAGAATACATGACTTCCAAATTGTAGCTGGTGGGTGGTATTCTTTCTATGCCAATTTGTTCCATTAGCTTAGCAAATTAAACGGTCACGAATATTATTGCCAGCTTCAGACTTGATTAAAATTTAAATCTAGTGCAAAGCCAAATAGTTTTCAGTAGTAATTCTTTAGGCCTAATCGTAATTGCATGTTTACATGGTCCACTAAAGAAAACTATTCAGAGGCGCTCCCGACCTTTAAACCCCAATAAAATCACATGGTAGTCAAGATCAGGATCAAATAGAAAGGTCTTCAATCGCTGACGAAATAGAGGCAGAGAAATTGCAAGAAGCTACTGTCGCAGGTGTCATGGCCGAACTCCGTTTCAGAGTGAAGGACTAGCCACGGTGAAGCTACCATGCTACATTGCGGAGGTAGGGGCCGGAGGAAGGGGCCGGAGGAAGGGGCCGGAGGGATAGCTATGTGCTTCGAACACCCTGTTATATTCCAGCATTTAACTAATTACGTTTCAGGTAATCAGGTTGCCCGACATCAAACTGCATATCTGAGCTGTTGTGTGAGAGACATAATCAAATTTCAGTTGCACTATTATACGGTACTGTATTTGCTGGAATTTACTGATTAAATCCAGAATACATACAATTAAGAAATCATTCTATCAGATCACCTGCTCATCATAATATGGCGCACATGCCGGAAGTAATAGCCTGTAGTTAATTCGAAATTTCAGCTCTTGCAAAACGCTACCTACTGTCTTAATTTATATGATACGTTAGCATGCACATGATTCTAACAGCATTGCATAAATAATAGAAGTTTCGGAAGAAACTGGATGCCTTCGAATAGTGGAGCCTGAAGAGCAGCAAATAGCACCGAATTCTGGCCCAACAACTCAGCTCTTTCTGGCCCAACAACGAATTCTGGCCCAACACACACTCGGCATGTGAGCCCAAACTGAATTGAAAAGTGACATTGCATTAAATCACATTAAACATTGCACCACATTACATTACATTACGCCACGTTATATTATATTACATTACACCATCGCAGAAATCTCTCGTAGCACAGCGCACAGTTCACCAAGCAAGGAGACTTCGGTCTGTCTGAAATATTCTGATCCCCAGGCAGGACTCATCTGATTCCTAAAGTACGGTATATCGTGTTAGGTAGGGCCTATACTTTCAAGCATTGATAAAAAGTTGATCAAATCGCGATTTCCTTACTGGAATCAACAACCTGTACGTGTTTCTAAACGAAAAGCTATCAATGGCTGAGCACTTGAACTCCCGATCCGGGTTATACTATTATCAGCTGAGTCAAATGTAGATCACGCGACGCAATCTGCCATCTGTTGCTGCAGAGACCCTAGTATATTCTTTCATCCTCACACACAGAGGCGCGTTTACAGAAAACGGGGCCCTAGGCGCAAACATTTTTGGGGCCCTTCTGAACGTGTACACTGATCACCTTGTTTGACAGATGGGGGGGGGCACAGGACACTTTTGAACTGATCTGGTCAAAAAATAGGTGAGAAAATTTGTGACCTTTTTTCGTGTTTCTTCAAAATGTGGGGGGACTGTATACTGTGCCCCTCCACTGTTAAAGGTGAGGTCGTGTCTCCCTACACTTCCCCGGGATCGACGCCCACGAGACTGAGAGTCTGAAACTCTGCTGGTGTTTAGCCAATCATGTGCAAAATCCCACGACGTTGAACTTGAAGCCGCTTTTGTAAGTCTTATTGACCTTGTGATTAAGATAACTTACAGAAGCTTTTTCAAGGAATGTGAAGTTATTTGCTTTAATGTTATACTTTATAATTGAAAAAAAATTATTTCGTTTGGGGACCCTCCGAGATTTGGGGGCCCTAGGCGCGCGCCTAGTGCGCCTACGTGTAAACGCGCCTCTGCTCACACAACTTGAATACTGCAACTCTATCTTAGCAGGCCTAACTTAGGTCCGGTTTAGTGAGCTTTAGTTCCTTCTGAGCTGTGCCACCGACCAAAGCTGTTGTCAACACGTCGAAGCTGCCTTAAAACGCGTTGGTTAACTGATTAAAGTAGCTGTGTGTGCATATGCCTTTTTCAAGTCACTTAAAAGGCGCTATATTAAACATACTGATAAACAAATATATAAATATGCGATTAGTTCTTATCTATGTTTTTACATTGTTTTCAGGACCTGCGAGCGAAGACTCGGATATCTCATCAGAAGAAAATCAGCCTAGAGAGGAAGACTCTATACGTAGGCAGTAGAACATAAACTATTAGATACTCAGAAAACTCCACGTAGCTGAACCGGTCCACTCTCAGCGCCCGGATTCTATCGATGCCAAATTCAACTGAACCAGACAACTACTGTGCACAAATTAAGATAAAATTATGCCGATGGATATAATTATATATACAGATAATTATATATGTTTAATAATTATATATCAATCTAAAGTAGCATCTTATATTTATACATTTTGCATAATTACGTAATTAGGGGAGAGTGCTCCAAGATGCCCAGGGCGAATAAGATGCCCACCCCCTCTAAAACGTGTAGAAAGATACAAATTCGTATTTTAGTTGTGTCTTTGCATGTAGCGACATCTTATGAACCTTCCTTAGCAGCAGGATTCCAATATTCGAGATATTGGTGTGATTATTACATTTTTTCAATTTTGACTACTTTTGCGCAAGTACACATTTATGAAACTGCTTCATTTTCTCCGTAACCTTATTTAATACCCAGGCGCGCATTTCAGCGTTTATTTTGGGTCCATTTTTAGTTGTTTTGATGCCTTTTTCAAACTTGTAAACATTAACCTAGTGAAATAAAATGGCGTCAATTGAGAGGAACTCGAAAATTACAAGAAGCCCATGGGCGTCTTGAATATATAGGAAGCACAGAGGTTACAAGATGCCCATGGGCGTCTTTGATACCTTGAGAATCTTAAGTATGATCTCTTGATCATGTGATTTGAAGAGGTATGTGAGTTTCATGATGCTTCTGATTAATTGTTGACGTTTAATTCTAGTAACAACGACAGTTTATGGCGCCGCAACACATCCGAATCGTTACAAGGTTGTTTTAGTGTTACAAAGCTGCATCAGTGGACTATGTTGATAACTCTTACATGGCTAAAACCTAGTTGTGTGGGGGGTACGGTGTGCGTATTTGTCTGTCACTGTTTCCACATCAACCTAAATTTTATTTACCATATATACTTGCACAAACGCACAAATGGTTTTTCTAGGAGCTTGTTAAAATGATTTATGTGAGAAAGACAGTTCACCATATAAAAAGAAGGTACTAGAAAAGGCAGGAAAGACAAAGATGAAAACAATGCCAAAACAGACAAAATCTGTGGCAAGCTGTAAGGACTCTGCATCTTCAGAGGCAGTTGCAGCAAAAAAGTAAATGAAGGAACTAAACAAATAAATAAAAAGAAACTTACATGCAGACAAGACAAACTGGAAACTCAGCCAAGAAAGACAGTTAAAAACAAGTCCAAGTATGACTACGAAGAAGATTTAAAATGTCTGATGTGCGGTGAACGCTTCAGTGATAGTGCTGCTGGGAGAAATGGATAGAATGCAAGAAGTGTAAGGGTTGGTGTCATGAAGAGTGTACAAATGGAGAGACATCCAAAGGATTTGTCTGCGACTTTTATCGTTAACTGTGTCTGACAATGAAAATGACAATAACATCTTACAACATAAGTTTAGATTTTTTTCTTCCCATGTCTTGATTTGCTTAGTAGCTGTATGGTCTTTAGTTTATGGTTAGGATGTTTTATTTATTTAAAAGTTTACTGCTTTAGTCTAAAATTGCAGGATTGCCACACTATTTATTTTAGTCATTTTCCATTGTTCTAAGATGCCCATCCAGTGGGCGTCTTGTAGTATGGGGTTCCTAAGATGCCCAGTTTGAAGACATCTACTTTTTTTAATTTACAAAAATTATGTTTTTGAATTAACATCTATACTTGCTCTGATTGCTTTATTGATGACCACTCTTTGCATTGGGTACAAACTTGTACTTCTTCTGCAATCTACACGGCTGAAAAACACAAATCTCCTTAGCGTGGGCATCTTGGAGCACTCTCCCCTATGTATGTGCTTATTCATAGGTATCATACATATATATATATACACCGAAACATCTATAGGGGATGTTTATATATTAATTACTATATAGATATGAATTAATATTTGCATATATACACATTCTGTTTGAACACATTGCATGTATATTTTGTGTAGGTATAACAAATTATTTATTTGATTTGTTAAAATTGTCTGAGCATGTATATGTGTTGTAACTAGGATGGAATTTGGTTCTATAATTTTTAGAACTAAGTGGTGAATATGAAATAAATTTACCATTAGAAAAAACTCAACCATAAGCAGCAGTATGATTTAACTATAGTAGCAATACTGTATTAAGATTTCGTATTCCTAAAAACTGGCCTACTCTCTTTGCAAATTAAATCTGATTAGTGTGCAAATGTACTAGCTATGTCAACAGTCTCTCTGTATAGAACTAATAAAGACTCCTCAGCACACTGAATTGTTTTTATCCCACTATGCAGCCCTCGAGATCCTTCTGTTTCCTCTGTGTATCTGAACGCTTTTCTAGTAACTTCTAAGGATCATCTCAAAAGGATACCAATAAATGGTGCCATGGATGATAAAGAAGTTGAGAAGGGGTTAAATTTTAATGTGATCAAGATGTTGTTGGTTTACGTTCCTTGATCGTATTGTTAATTATAGGCAATAAAGAAAGAAAAATAGAAAAGTCTAAGCAAACCCGTCTCTAAAATATGCGAGAAGCTGAGAAATGACGAGAAATTTGAGAAATAAATACCATAAGAGATCGAGAATGGGAAAATCTGTACCTATGAAAACCGATTAAAGGCGAGTGAGTAGAAGTTCGTCATAATCTTTGGTCATTTGAAGACTCAAATCTGCTCCAAAAGGTTCGATAACTAATGAACAGAACATGAATCGAGACATGAATCGAAGTAGAGACAGGTCTTGAAGCCTTGATGGTCAATCCATTTGGAATCCGCTTAATACATATAGGCCTACTAGATGCGGTGGGAGCGATTACGAAAATCAGAGCTGTAGAAAGGTGTGACGTCAATTGTAACTATTGCAAATGTCACGGTAATTGTAAATATAGGGGGCCTAGTGGCAAACTTGTAAAGCGCCTCTGCAAGTAAATTGACACTCTTCAGACGCTGTTCAGTGTTCAACTCCTGACGATTAGGTAGGGTAATTTCTGTTAACGATGTTAGCCCTCCTCCTTTAGCCAGACTTGTGATTAGCACCACCTGAAATCTGCCATGGTGGCGTTCAAATGGGGACTTTGTTGGATTGCAACAGCCAGTTTAACGACATCCTATGGCATCAAAGGCCGTTTGCGCCGAAAGGAGCAAATTTGTTACAGTTACCACTGTATACTAGGTATCAATCCCCTGCTAACTAACGATTAGCGCAGTTATTGAATATTATACTAAAAGTCAACGCATTTTAAAGGCGTCTAAAGAGAGCATTGTATACTATCCAGTGTTTAACGATATCTTGCGGCTGCCAAACCGTTGAAGCTGACTTACCTTATCTTACGCCGGTGATTGCTGGCTATAATACTGTCGCCTTAACGAAAATGTCGATTAGCCTATATTGCGGAGGTAGTAATTTAAAGGTGTCGAAACAGAGCTCAATATTTTATAAGTAGTAATCAGCGCTTATATTAGAAGTAATCAGTGTCGTTCCTCTGGCTAGATCGTCCACTACCCTTCACAGAAGTGTCGTCATTGTTGGCCCTGTAGGCCCTATCCTAGAATAGTGTTCCCTGTAACATCAGAAGTGAGCTAATCAGTCTGTCACCTTCCTTGTTCCGCAAGTGCTTAAAGTCTATTGTGTTTAATCGTGGGACCTGACTGCTTTGTCTGGAGAGCTGCTGATGAATTTTTTTCTTGAAGTTACGCTTTGCAAATTTTCACATATGTTATGCTTTAATGATATATCATGGCTGCAAAGGCCGTTGATGTCGACCTTACCTTAGCAGATCACTATCCAGTTGGCCTACAACGGAATATGATTCTATGGTCGACAGAGTTCGATCAATGTCTTATATGGATGGATTACGATGCTTTCTACGGTCTTACTTGAGCGGGCATCTATCCATTTTTTATACATGTATCACAAAAAGGAGCTAATCTAATCTTTGAAAGTCGTCAGATCAAATCAGATCAGATCAGATAAGATTAGAATATTCAGCTTCATACGCAATATGAGTTATTTCTAAAACTATGGTTATGATTAAAAAAGCGACGTCAATTTGATTATTTTATCGATGCTTAACATTAGTCCTAGACACAATTTTCATCTTCGTAAGGTATATCTGTACTAAACAGAAGATGAATATGGTAGTCCAGGGACTAAAGGACTTGAGTGAGTATAACTACAGAAATCAATGATGAGATTCAGGACTTCAATGTTTCCTTTATGATAAGGCGACCTAACTATATGCTGAATTACATCAGCAAGTGCTATTTCAAGCTAACAATTATTAGCCAAGACACGTGCGTATGACTAACAGGTTTTCTTTAATGTTTTTTAAAAGGTTTATCGAGGCACATTCCCACATTTTTCTTGGCACAGCTCTTTAGAATCGAACATGTTGTTTGTGTGAAGGCATCCTTTCCAGATGAATGTATCACATCCCTTTACAGTTGAATTGTAATACCAGCGCTGGATCATTGCGCCGCAAGGTCCAGGCATTGGCGGCCGCAGACAGGTCTCTGAAAAGCAGGAATTACTCTTATCAGGGTCATGTTAGGTCAAATGTTTTGGGGCTCTAAAACCGCCGACAGAGGGACAACACTAAGGACGAATAAATGATGATAATGATGATGAACAGCAAGGAGTTTCACATATAGTATGAAACTTGTAACTGTTAATGTGCATCCGTTGTATGCGGGAGGCTGAGTTAGCATATTTGACGTGACATTAAAGTTTCATTGAGCCTAGTAATAGACGCGTTCAGCGTTACTTAGCGTCATAGTGCATGCCAATGAGGTCTCCGCAGCGCCAAGTCACCAGCACCAATCAATATGTCTCCGACGTTTGTATCCGTCATTTGCAATGTATGTTTCAGCTGGATATTCATATAGCGCCTTTTCGAAACATCAGAGCGATGCATCAAGCGAACATACTAGCATATGAGTCTTTTTCGTTCCGCACTGGTCTACCATCAATCTGTATAGATTAACATAACATAACAATTGTTTTAAGTGGTTCAGAGACGTGTAGTTTGAATTGGAACCAAAAATAATAATGCAAGTTAACTTGTAATACTTAATGACCCATCCATCCAAGCAACCTCTTAGAGGCTGTGGTAGAGTCCACATACACAGTACTATAATCCAAACCATTCCACAAGTCCACGACCCTCGTACTGAAGAATTTCTGTCCTAGTGTTCCTTTCGCCTTCTTAAATAATTTAGACCGCTTTCCAACATATTAGTTAAGACAATCGGACCAGATGGCTCGATCGGCAATTCTAGGCGGCACAGAGTGATCCCCTTTCTATTTCACACCTCTGCCAAAATCGGTCTCTAGAGGTTCAGGGGTCGTTTGGCTGAGGCACACACAGCACATTAGCAACCGACAACGGGACAATCTTTACTTAGGGTTGCACGGCTGGGCAACGAATCTCACATTATAATGTGAAACTTGCAAATGTGAATGCAAATCCGTTTCTTGGGCTCTACGTATTTGCGGGATCATCCCAATGTTTACGCTTCTAGTTTCACCAGTAAAGTTGCCTCAATGTGGAACCTTTTGTTCGTATTGAACATTTTGCACCACTTACGCAGCGCTTTATGATAGACCTAAAAAGTGCTTTATATTGTCTTAATACATACATACATACATACATACATACATACATACATACATACATACATACATACATACATACATACATACATACATACATACATACATACATACATACATACATGCATACATACATACATACATACATACATACATACATACATACATACATACATACATACATTCACAAATACATACATTTATACATACATACGTACATACATAAAAACACATGCAAATAATTGCATACATATGCATATATACAATAATGCATATGTACAATCCTACACACGAACATGCAAGCAACCGTGCATATATACGTGGGATGCGAATCTCAGGTTCAAAGGTGAGAGGCCGATGTCTCAACAAGAAGCAAGCATTTGATCACCATTCTGGAACAGTCATCCATTAACAATTCGTAACTTTGCACCTCATGCAGCTGAGGAAACATTTCGAAACTTCTTAAATCGCATCTGTTTAAATCTGTTAGGTAGCGTTTAGCGCCTTCGCGAGGTGCATGTAAGGCGCTATATAGATGGTCATACACATACATACATACATACATACATACATACATACATACATACATACATACATATATACATACATACATACATACATACATACATGCATACATACATACATGCATACATACATACATACATACATACATACATACATACATACATACATACATACATACATACATACATACATACATACAAGCAGAAATTTAAAAACTCAACCAATTAAATGTACGTATACCTGGACGACAGCCAAGAGAAGGATGCAACCGAGAAATGCGACGACTGACTGCCTCATGTTTGTCCTTTGCGCGAATCGTGGCAAGTGCTTACGTGAATGCGTCTTTCATAAATAAATGTAAGAATGTGAAGTTCTATCTGCAAGGGCGTAGGCCTATCCAGGCGGAAGACGCGGTCCCTGTTTTATTCGCTTGGCATCTTTTACCGTCAGTTAACAACGCTTTTAAGACGTTTCGTGGGACTATATGATTCATTAGATACATTCTTCTTTTTCTCGGTAACTAAACATTGCAAGAGTAAACAAAACATGTAACCAGTTTACACAATCTGGCTACACAGGAGACCCATGCAAGCGATACAGTTACATTGAGCACACAATTCGATTCCACCGCAAATATAACAAATAGCATCCCTCTGCCCTAAAGAAATTTTGTCCTACTAAATTGTCTTTAGTGCAAGTGTTCGAGTCAGGGTGGAGTGCGCAGCCTCCAGGCGGTATATTAACCTACGATGACCAGTAAGACCACACGGTCCGCGACTGTAATGCTGCGAAAACATATTGTATCCTAACAAATGCTTAATTAGGAGAAGAAGGGGAGAAAATTTGGATTTTAAGTATATTAAAAAAACTGAAGAGAGCGAATAGAATAGCGTTATCAAGAGATATATAGTAGGGCGATAATTTCCGGCCCAGCTCCACACATCGGTGGATGGTCGGGGCCTCAAACAGCAGTGACACACCCCTCGCGTAAACTCCTTGGTGACCGATGGGTCTGCCCTCCTCTCGGGGGTGGGCGACTTCATCCAGGCAGTCAAAGTGAGGGGAACCTGATGCCGTCTGCGAATGTTAATGTTTCAATAGCCATACGTTGCCTACAATGTTTGTTGGTAATCTAGAATGCTGTGAAGTTTCAGCGATACTTTTATTTATCAATTTTTACGAAACAGTTACGCACCACCGTGATATCAGTTGGCCGCCATCTTAACTATCTTAACTTTGTAACATACATACACACAATACATACACACATACATACATTCGTTCATAGATTCATGAACACGTTATACATACATACCTGCATACATACATACATACACACATTGATACATACATACATACATACATACATACATACATACATACATGCATACATACATACATACACACATTGATACATTTTTACATTATGTACTCTATGCAGCCATCCATACAGAAATGCAGACATAAATTATTCATACATTCACATAGACATACAACATGCATGCAAACATACATGCATACGCACATAATATGCACACATACATAATATGTTACAGGGAATGTGTATTTTCAGGGAATATGTATATTCCCTGAAAATTGCAGGGTATATGCATATTCCCTGATTCACTCAGGGAATGTATACATTCCCTGAAAAAAACAGGGTATATACATATTCCCTGAAATCTTCAAGTGATTTCTATACACATTCTCTGAAAGCTTTCAAAGACACAGCGACATAAAGTCAACAGTAGGCCTATAGTGCTTAGCTAGGGTTATAATTGGTTAATTGGTCGCTAATTGGAAGGTTCTATCACTGCGTACCTCCTTTGATGCGCATATGCCCATATATTCAATACCTGTACGTAAATATAGGATCAAATCTTCAGAATAAACAACATCTCACTTCATAGAAGAAAGGTTTTTTCCCGTTTAGTATAAAATAAGACACACAAGCTTTTGCAGCGATCGAGTTAAGAGTCAAGAAGAAAACTTCAGTAGAGGTAGGCAAAGCATGTTGTGTTATGGATTTCAATCTGGTTTCAAATATCATATTTTGTAATACAGCACTTAATTCAGACTTCATTTCTGGTCAAAATGGTATATTTCTAGAAGAAGCGCTATAGAAATTGATTGATTGATTGATTGATTGATTGATTGATTGATTGATTGATTGATTGATTGATTGATTGATTTAGACTTCAAAGGCCTTGATGGCGTTTTGTCCTGGTTCTGAGGCAATAAATCATGCCCCGTTTGAAGCATCATGTATTTAATTAATTTTAATGTTATGTGACAATTATTATAAGACTTAACAGATGTACGTGCACGAACTTCTTTTAAAACATGCTAAAGTTAATAAAATTTTGTGTCAGCTGTCAGCTCTTCAGGATATGTCGCTGTGTCTTTGAAAGCTTTCAGGGAATGTGTAGGCCTATAGAAATCACTTGAAGATTTCAGGGAATATGTATATACCCTGGTTTTTTCAGGGAATGTATACATTCCCTGAGTGAATCAGGGAATATACATATACCCTGAAATTTTCAGGGAATATACATATTCCCTGAAAATACACATTCCCTGTAACATATATACATTAGTGTACATGCACAGGTTCACAAACACCTGACATGTTTTCCATCTAGATTCAGAAAGCCAGTACAGAGGACGAATGGAGAGTTACAAGGGCTAATCCGTATGTTATTCTGGCCATGTAGCCCAGCCCCTAAGTTTAGATTGGGAGACGTAGACATCCGCCCTTGTCTGTGTTGTCTACCCGAGGAAAATCTCTTATGACCTCAACGCGTCTTTCTCGATATTGTCCATCTCTTCTTTTCATTCTTACGTAGTGCACTGAATAATTTATACTTATTGAAGCAATTCGTGATATTAAATTCTAATGGATATTTATGTTAAGTATTAAATTCTAAGGGCTTTTGGTGCACGGCATGTCACAAATAAAATTTAATTAAATTCTACGGCAACCAAATGATTTTATTATCAGGTCCGTTTCACTTTGTCAGTTTAATACGCCGCTGTTTTATTTAATGAGTCTGATGAAGTTATGATATTAGAATTGATTACTCGCAGGTTCTTCTACCCACACTGAGAGAAATTGTCGATTTGCCGTAAGTCTGAACGAGAGTTTCAACGTCACGGATGTTGCAATTGCAATCAAAGCAGTAATAGTGACCGTTCCAGGTGTTTCTCTCTCATAAATTAGATTTAAGTCCCGGAGGGATCGTATGTACCTTGAGGTAACAAATAATAATAATTATAATAATATAATAATAATAATAATAATAATAATAATAATAATAATAATAATAATAATAATAATAATAATAATAATAATAATAATACGATTTATACAGCGCCGCAGTTCAGCCGAGGTCGAACAATAGGGCGCTGTACATGAGTTCAACAAATCAATGACAGTCATACGATACTTTAAAATTATAGATCTTTAGCTGTGATTGGAATGTCTCCAGAGATGACCCATTCTTCACATAGTCAAGAAGACTTTTCCACGCAGCGGGTCCAGGGACAGAGAAGGAAGCGTCGCCAGATGTCGTTGAAGACCCGTGGGAGCAAAGTAAAGCTCCCTTGTCCCAAGAGGAACGTAGGAGGGGCAATGTGGTTTCCCGCTCTTTGTCTTTGAGCGTGCAGTTGACAAACCCCAAGGCCTGCTGGACACGGTCCAGTGCATCGTGGGAGTTGCCGTTTATTTCCTATCTTAAGCCATAACCGCACTTCACTGCATCATCGTCATCATCATCATCTTCATCGTCATCATCATCATCGTCATTATCATCATCGTCATTATTATCATCATCATCGTCGTCGTCGTCATCGTCATCGTCATCATCATCATCATCATCATCATCATCATCATCATCACACAGCAGTTGCTATGGCGCCACTCAACCTGTGCTCAGCAGCGCCTTACACAATAGACTATGATGGGAAGGCCGCGTCGTGACAGAGACAATTTATTATGTTTAAGCGATTGTTTGGGATCGTTACAAGGGGGTCAATTAATAACCCACAATCCTTCAACTGCAGCTTCAAACCAGAATCCCTTGAATACAGATGTAACGCCCAAAGCGAGTGGACTACAGTGTAGCATGGATGCTGCATGCTATGCTATTAGTACTGTAACGGTACTACCGTTGCTAATGGTCTCCCTCTCCCACGCGCGGGGGTTGCTATGCGTCCCGGGACCGGTGCTATGCGTACCTTCTCCCCTCCCCGGTCCTGTTAGAAGAGTATAAATAAAAGGAGTGGCCTACAGGACGAGGCTGAGATCAGGCAGAAGAGCTGAGAGTTATCATATACGTGCTAGAGATATATGCGTACAGATAGCGGACATTCAGCTATTATCGGCTGACTCTGATACGTTCGTTACCTGCAAGGTAGCTAGGTTTCTGTTGAAATCTGTTGAATTCTTTTGAAGCTAATAAACTATTGAACTGTCGGCTGGTGGTGCTAAGTCCTCTGACAGACGACTGAGGCCGGATCTGCGTCACGGACATTGCGGTATATCCTAGACGGAGGAGTGAGAAGCGACCTGAAGAGTGGTTGGTCCGATACAGTGCCTTCGTTGAGTCACATAAAAGGCTCTAGCCTTCAGAATTTTAGTTTAATGAAGCACTTTTCAGTATCAATTGCAGGCCAACTTTTGGCAATATCCTAATGATATATGATACGTAGTTGTAATACTGATAGTCATTTCAAGCGAGAAGGATATATGAGGCCCACAAGAGATTGCAATAAGACAGACATGGATATATTAACGCAATGATTACCAACCTTTTTCAGATCACGGCACCCTAACTAACGCAACGGGGGGTCAGTGGCGCCTCTGGCCTAAATTTCATGTGTTTTTCTCAAAATTAGTTCTTTATTTCAGTGACGAACAACGTTCCTTGTATTCATCCACAGGGCTGCTACTTCTTCTACACTAACTTAAGTTTCAAAAATGATTACAGGCCTACATTATTTAAACTATGTCATAGTTTTCACATGTTTTGATAGAAAAAGCTGCACAAATGTTATGGTTCTGCCATTCGGCCATCCATCTACGAAACTCCTGCAGCAGGTTTACGGAATCCTTGGGTGCCGCGGCACCCAGTTTGGAAAGCACTGTAGTAATGCAGAGTTTTTCAAACTGTGGTCCGCGGACCCAGAGGGGTCCGCGAGAACGTTCTGAAAACATTCAATAATGATTAACACTGCATGGTTTTAGCATTAACAGCCTGTGTTTTCAAATTCATACACTACTTATGGCATGCCTGTAACTCTATCCATACGGGTCCGATTGGGTACTCGATCACACCGTTTTTGTGACGCTGCTGATAGTTATTGTTTGCGTAGGCCTACTACAGTAATGTAAATAAAATGTATGCATGGTCAGTGATTGGTCACGTTACAGGTTTAGTCTAATAGCCTAAAACGTGTGTGTTTTAATAAAATTTAATAAATAATTTCTACTTATCGACTGTTAATCCTTTTTGCACACAAGATAAGCGCGATGTATTTGTAATATGCTGTTCTATTTCCTGATTGTGGCAATTTCTGAACTTGTGGAAATTTGTGAAATTAGCCTGATTTTAGCCTTTAAATGAACGACGATACTGAGTTCGCTGTAATATATCCTAACCTAACTATATAATTGTGCTGGTTGTAGTACGGTATGGATAACTTTTGGAACGTAGGAAAAAGTGCTTATCCAAAATAGCAGCAAGAATTGGCATTTTGTGCAAAACAAAGCAAGCACATCCCTCCCAGTGCTCCAACTGACATAACATCGATTTTTGGCGGAAGCGATGTTATTGATTTCTTCAAAAAAATGACTGTGTTCCATAATTATTGCAGGAAGTTAATAACAATTTATTCAGTGTTACTTTTATGCTATAATAGGCCTAGTCCTCAGCGTAACAAGCAAGCTTATATTTTGGAAATAATCAGCCTGTTATTTTTATTAAATTTTGGGTGATAAATTTTACTTTTTAAATACTTGGGTCCGCAGGCTATGCCTAGCAAAAATAGGGGTCCCTGCATAAGCGCCGACTTTTGCTTTTGTCTCTGGGTGCCTGGGTCCTCCGTCCCTTCTTACTACCCATTCCCCTCCCTTCCCCTTCCCCTCTCCTTAAGTAGGTGAGTTTCAGCGGATTTTCAGAGAAAGAAACTGTATACATATAATAAGTAAGTAAGTATATTCTTTATTATACCAGTTGCATAACCGAACTCTGGTGCATATACATCGTAAAACAAACAAAACTTAAAACATAAAATAAAATTTAAATAAAATAATAAGAATAATATTGAAATAAAATAAAAATAAAACTGGCAGCCAAGACAACTCTAGTTCACTGCTGCTTGTGAAGAAAACACCAGTGGATTGTATTTTTACATGTAAAATGTACTGCGCCTAACACTGCAGCGTTCGATAAAATCGTTAGCAAGTGTATCTAAGCCCAGTTCTGCACACAGGCTTTTGTATATTTGTATCTAAGCCCAGTTCTGCACACAGGCTTTTGTGACCACGTAGGGTTGCAATGTGGTTAAGTCGTTCCTGCGTCATGGTAGACCTGATATATGTCTTCAGTCTACGAATGGCTGAGAATGACCGCATAGCTGTGCACGTTGTGACAGGAATTGTCAGTGCTAACATGTGATCAAAATCCTCAGATGGGAATAGGTTTTCTAGGCCAGATGTCAGTGTCGTACTTGTACTTCTCAAGTTGCGAGATTACTGCTTAGGTGTAAGAAATCTGAATTTAAGGTCCAAATTCTTCTGGGTGCCAGGCATCCACTGAACTTTCTCTCTGGGTGCATTCGCACCCAAGGCTCCCAAGAAGTCGGCGCCTATGCTTAGAGAAGAGAGAGTGAATGCTAGAGGTAAAAAGAATTTAAAGGATAGGACCAAGAACAGAACCCTGGGACACCAAAGTTAATCCCAACCCAGAGCGTTGTTGAGGTACTCATGAAAACCCTTTGCGTGCGGTCAGTAAGATAGGATTGGAACCAGCAGAGAGGGGGACCAGGTAAGCCATATGAAATTTGAAGACGGCGAAGAAGAATTTCATGATCATATTCAAGTCAACGAAGCGCGTTATGCATGAAATACGAGATATGGTCAAATTTGAAACGGCACTAAGTCTAACTGCTGCACGTAGCAAAAGTTCAAGCTGTCCAGTGCGCTCCAGGGGCAGGCCCACATCGATGAAATTACTTTACTCAATCCTGCTCAGGGCCGGATTAACAAATGTGGTGGCCCTGTTCAGTAGGCCTAAAACTATGGGGGCCCCAACGACTGTATACTGTAGAGTGTAATGTGTCACATAGCACTTGAGTTCCGGTCAGGTCGGAGGCCTAACTTTGGTCTAGTAAGTGGGGGTACCAAATTGTGCATCGTTTCCCCTTCAAGACCGTTAGATGATTATAATGGCGCCCAATGAATCTATATTTGTCGCCATGTTTGCGCAATGCCGAATAATAATGGTGATGATGCTGACAGTAATAATAAGAATAGCAATAAATATAATAATAACACAGTATAAATATTTATATATCAGCTTAAATCTATAATTCAAGATTGCACTTTCAAAATGGCGTCACCCCAAAAACAAGTCAACAGGCAGCGATGGGAGTCGACGTACTGTGTAATTATTTATCCTGTAATTATCTATACTGTGATAATAATGACAATAAGCGTAATAATAAATATAATAATAACAGTAATTATATAATAATGAAAATAAAATAAAAATTTAAAATTACTAACAATAGACGTCTTTCATCATGGAAGCCTGTGTCGATCATATTTGAAGTGACGTAACAATAGGTCTTTATTCTCTAGATTTAAACCTAATAACAATAGACTTAGCCTATTCATAATTGAAGTGACGTAAGAATGGCCTTTATTCTCTAAATCTAAAATTACAAACAATACACGTATTTCACAATTGAAATGACGTGACAATATTCCTTTATTCTCAAAATTTAAACTTAATAATATTAATAGACTTTTTCATAATTGAAGGACGTAACAAAGGCTTAATTCTCTAAATCTAAAATTATTAGCTATAGACGTGTTCTATAGTCTAATCGAAATGACGTAGGCTACTAAACGAATGATAGTCTTTTATTTTCTAACTTTGAACTTAAAGCGTCAGATTCGCTATTGAAATGACTGATATTGCAAATGAATTTATCACATTTATTTATGTATTTGTGTTATTGTTGAGTTATTACCCATGCGAATTACCGAGTTAACTGAATACAACTTTCGCCGGCTATGCTAAGGACTGAATCAGTTCAGTAATCGTAATCGTAAATTCCGAGTTTCTAAAGCGCTGATCTAAAACTAAGCGCAAAGCACAATCCTTTAGCACTGGAAGCAGGTGCCCTTTAGTAAACCGTTTTCCAGCCATGTTCTCAAGGCAAAAATTTCAGAATTTATCAACTTTAAGTTTAGCATTTTCAACAGCATATACACAAATAACTCGGACAGAGCCGTTAAAGTTCGACCGAGATTATGAACATCGACTGTGAAAAATCGTTGTATTCAGTACAGCATTAAGCACACTGGGAGGGGAATGAGTGCAGGTAATTCAAGACGAGGTCCGCTGCTGAATGCGGCGGCGTTAGCTGACAAAGTAAAGCATTAGGCTATATGAGTTTAGTGCATCAGTGTTCTATATGAAACCATTCAACTCGCGATATTCTATCTGAAATCAAACGATCCATTAACGAAAGAAACCATTAGTTGCGATATAACTCACAGCCCATCCCTTATGAGGCATCAGTTTGCTTAAGTATATGACTTCCGATCCACGTGAGACGTCTTTGTGCCTAAGTGGGTGCATATCTCATTGTACACCTTTGCGTATTTGTTCAAGACACAATGTAAAAGGTCGCATATAATGTCTACCTGCAGAACAGGCGTGTACAATACGAATACCTGGTTGACGCCGCGGCTTATTGCTTTTGCGTCGATTGTTCAAATTTTGGTTGGTCGAGCGAACGAGAGACAGTTGCAAGTTTTATGAGCGGATATGAAGTGGAAACGTTTTCCAGATGAAGGATCGATACTGTGGCATTCGTGTTTTCAGCGAAAGAATAATTGCAGTATTGATTCTAACCTTAACTTATGCACTATATGTCTTTAATGCAGTAGCAATGTGTTAAAGTCACAAGGTATGAAGGTTGAACACAACCATTCCCAGCTGGACACATAAGCATCTTATAGGCCTAATTTCGATCAGAATTCTACTTGTAAATGTAATTCAAATGTTATTTTAACTGCGCTGTTCTGTTGAAGGTGTTTCGTAAAATGTATAAAACCTCTCAGATGCCCGCTACTTCAGAACGATCACCAATTTACAGCTTTAAAAAAAGATAGACCACCTATGCGTTATCGATGTAAACGGTAGCCTACATCCGAAGCAATGCTCATAATCCTTGACTTCTGTTTCAAGACCTGTATTTTAAAGCCAGCTCATGAGTAATTCGTTTGCAAGCATGTTTTTTCAGATATATATATATATATATATATATATATATATATATATTCATTCGTTTATTGAGAAGAAAGAAATAATCTGACAAAAACGCAGAAATGCTTACATGAGTAATAACAGAAAATTAATGTTCATTAGAAAATTTTAGAATAAACTAGTAAATATTTTTATATAATGATCTGGGAATAAATTGAGAGTTGTCCTTGGGTGGGAGAGTATGGTTGTGTGCTCTTGGTCTTAGTTGGTGAGAGGAGAGGGGTCGGAGTGGAGGTAGGAGTTGGTGAAGTACATGCTTAGGGTTGTGTATTATGTGTAATATGGAGAAAAGGAGTTTCGCATCGGCTATATTGGCAAGTTCAGAGACTGTTGGAAAGGATTGTTCTAGGTAACCTAGGCGTTTTGCTCTTTTTAAGAGTTTTTCAAGGCGTTCTTTATCGGAAGATAGGGTAAGACCCCACCAGGATGGGGAGGCATATAGAATTTTAGCAACGGTATTGGCTCTGGTTACATTATGGATGGATGATGAAGAAAGGCCATGGGTTTTGAGTTTTCTGATCGCATAAAAAGAGGAAGAGCAGGTTGCTGTCGGCCTTAATCAATGGAAGTTTATTTCACCGGTTTCCGCAGAAATCACCCCAAAGTATAATTGTCGATCTGACTAGAGAGGAATAAAACATCTGTATAGAGTTCTAAGGACTGATATACAGACCTTAAGATTAAACAACTATAGATCCAGGGAAGCTTAAAGGAATAGTTTGCTCTAGTGAATTGGCCTTTTTCCCCAATCTACGTCAACAAGGTTAAACATCGACAAATGTTTAAATTCTAAAGAAGAATACAGCATTTAAGATTACTCATCCTCGCCAGTTACATGTCAGACTTTCTATTTGCAACATAACGATATGAACATCGCTGATGACGCTATCGAGTAGGTAGTCCCCGGCGCCGCCGCCATCCGCCGCCGCCGCCGCCGTTAAGCCCTCAAGTCGAAACCAGTCGCTAAGCTATCGACTGCTAGCGACTTCGTTCACTTAATATTTTGCTCGTTGTTTTAATCGCGGTTTTCAAGTAAACAATGACAGAACAGTGCTTCTACTAGTTAACAGCTGATAACATTATAATCAATTATTCGTCCATGTTGTTGTCTATCAATGCAAATAATATCTATGTAGAAACTGAAACAGAAATTTTCCAGTAACTGAAACGAACACGGAAATTATTTCAGAATTGAAACTGTAATAAACACTTACATTATTTCAGAACTGAAACTTGAAATGAAATAAAAATTACGAACCAAAAACTGAATTAAAGCTGAAACGTTAATTATTTTCAAGCCTGAAATATCACTGGCTTTGACTTAGTGGTAGGCCTACTGTAGGCCTATGCATTTATTCCTTTTACAAATACTCAAATGCGTCACACATTCACATTAGCATTAATTTTCACAGTCATCGGGCATGCGCACATGAAGCGGAGCCCATGTAGGACCCAAATTCCCATACTGGACCCGTATAGAGTTCATATGGGTCCCATCTAATGTCCATGGACATGATGGCACACTCAGTACAGTATGCGGTCAAATGCATTTTATTGTTAGATAATCAGGTATGTCCAATGGACATATAAGATTGCATGAGAAGTCGATAGCAAGTCGCTAAGTCAGTCGCTAAGTCAAAGCGACTTAGTCAGTCGATAAGCATGCGACTTAGTCGACTGAGTCGCTAAGTCAGTCGCTAACTCATCAAGTCAGTCGCTAACTCCTTAGCGACTGACTCCGGGTACTACGAGTAGGGCCTATATGTGCAACAAAGTAGGATAGTATTAAATATAGTAATAACTGCCGTTTAAAACATACATGTTCGTGTCATCAATGCTTTTGAACTCAAGTATGATTTCTCATTTTCACGGCCGTTGAGTCTCCGATCGTGTTACTGACAGTGGCAACAGTTTCATCGCTCGCATGACGTCGTCCGTGGCAGAGCTTCTGACGTAGATACTTTTTCACTGGATCCAAGTTAGCTGCGTAGATGAACGGATTGAGGCAGACGTTCAGGAAGGCCAGGAACACCGTAACGTTGCGGCCATCTGTACTGAGATTCTTTATAATGTGCAGATTATACAGAAAGTAGATAAGACGGGTTGGAAACCAACAGAGAACGAAACAAACCGAGATGATAAGGAATGTTTTGATGACGTTCATCTGAGTTTTCATGGCGTTCTGTTGAGCAGCGCTCTTCATCATGTTGTTGAAATTTACTGCATATAGAAACATAAAATCGTTATATGCACATATTATGAAGACCTTTCTTCAATGATTTCTTCTGTTGAGCGTGTGATGAAAACGTAAGAGAATGTGAAAGAGCGAAATTGAGATAAGCGACAATAGATTGCTCTTATGTGTTCTACTCTTGCACTAAGACTGTCCTGTTTGACCGGGGTTGGGCTGGGAGAGCGCCTGAGTAGATAACCTTGAAGCGGTGCTATGTGAAACGTCTGTAATAATAATAAAATATTTGAATAAGTTTAGGTATTTAAAGCTACAAATTTACGAATAAAAGTGGTAGAGATTTATGAAGCCAGTGTTGGCAATAGCGATAGAAGCAGCAAAAATGGTAATGTTGATAATAAAAACGACGTCAGTCACCACGTTGACAATGCTGCTTGTGATGACTATTTTTAGGATGATGTTGGTGTTACTGATGATAACGTGGGGGATTTAGGATAACTGCACACATTAGTGTGCGTTAAATATTGAAAATATTTTGACAATATCAATAAAATATTCCTACTACTTTTATAGATTCATAAAACATCTTGGAACATTTCAAAATCAGTCGTTGACATTTCTTCATAATTTGTAAAGGGCGGCTTGTTGAGTCAGTTTAAATGCTAGGTCGACACTTCAAAGATATTGAGGTGCTCTTTTGAAAGCCACGTTTCCTACGCCTAATACAAGACATAGTTAATTTTTAAACGTTGCTATAAAAGAACTCTGTAGATATTTAACAGAGCTGCTGTAAAAATAAATGGTCTACCTGTTCTTCTTTTATTTTTGCTGCTGTCACTGATGATAACGTGGGGCATTAGGATAAAATAAGCTTATCTGTATATTGAGACATTTACCTGGAAGAATACGCTTTTGAGTTACTTTCAGTATACGTGAGTAGCAGAACACGAAGACAACCAATGGGAAAAGGAAGGTGATCAGAAACCGATAGACAGCGTAGATCATGGTGTTAAACCCAGGTGGCCACGTAGCGTAAGCGAGGCAGCGACCATCTGAGACATCACTGATCAATAAGCCAATAACTACGTCAAAGTTGACCCACGTCAAGGCAATCGCCACAAAGTACATCCACCGCCTAAAGTGTTTCTTGTGGAACATCGCATGAACAATTTTCACGTATCTTTCCAGAGTCAAGACGACAAGATTGGCTGTTGAACAACCCAGGAAATACCACAACATCCCCTCACTGGTTAAAGTTTTACAGAGAAACCTTCCCATAGTGATGTTGTAATCGATGTCCAGTATTTTTAGAACGTAAGTGATTACGAGAAACGAACAAGAGAGAAAATCCAGAGTCATCTGATTGAAAACGATGCCCATCTCATACTTTCGAGCCTTCGACTGTACAAGAATCAGAAGCATCAGAAAGTTTGCTATTCCGCCAACGATTCCGATAGCGACAACTGACGCCTCGAAAGCAACCATTTTTCACAGTTTTTTGTATTTATACGGTATCGCAAAAAGGAAATGTCATGAACAAGTGCGTCGATAGCAAGGAAATGAAGGATATATTAGCAGCAACCGCACTGCATTATATAGAATGCGCCTATTCGTGTGTTCGGCGCATTCAGTCCATTCGTCTGTCGATAGTAGGCGCATGCATCGTTCTTCCAGTCATCAAAATGGCTTCACAAATGATGCTTTGACGAGCAGTCAGAGAAAGTGGCAGGCTACCAGAATCGATCAGCAATGGTGAAGTCGACTGGTGACAAAGGCATGGATAAGGGTAGCTGCAGCAGCATGAGATAATGAGCGAGATAACCCGCAGATGGCGCAGCTGATAGTAGCAGCTACGAGTAAGCTGATATATGAGGGGAGAAACAGAGTTCACTATCAAGAATAAATCCCAGTTATTCGACTGTCTCATATCACAACCTTTATGGCAGAAGAATTCCACTGGCTCCCGCATTCTGCCCGCATCTTGTTCAAGGTCCTCATCCTTGTCTCTAAGGTTCAACTTGGTTTCACTCCGAAATATTTATTTGACTTAATTCATCGCCCTCACTCTGCTGCTTCTCTTCGTCCTTTTCGTTCCTCTGACCGTTTGGACCTCCCCGTTCCCCGTGTCAGGATTTCACTGGCTCAATTTAGGTCTTTTGCTTCCACTGGCCCTGCTCTTTGGAATAAGCTTCCTCCGTTCGTTCGTTCTTCTATTCTCTCCGGTAACGTCTCTTCATCTTTTACCTTTCTTAAAACTTGATTTATCTCTCGGGGTCTCTCGCACTGGGAGCGCTTGTGAATGGCCCTCCCGATAGAGGCGCTTTATAAATATCCGAATACAATACAATACAATTAATACAATACAGTAGCCTGCTAATATACTCTGTGATTCGGAGCACGATGCTTGAGGCGTTTTCACTTCAGTGCCTTAAGACTTTTCTGTTTGCACGAGCCTATAACATTGAGAGCGCTTCTGAATAGCTCTGCTGCGATGAGCGCTTTATGAATGTTTATATTACATTATTACATTATATTCTATAATTTGAATTGAAAGAATGTGCGAAATATAGACCTAGTCATAAGCGACTGAGAATCGCTCAACATTTTAATGGCTAAACAATATTATGCATAAAACGAACAGTCTTGTTGTCAAGACCTTAAACCTCAGGACCAAGACCAAAACCTTGAACCTCAAGACCAAGACGAAGACCAAGACTTTGAACCTCAAGACCAAGACCAAGACCTTGAACCTCAAGACCAAGACCAAGACCAAGACCTTGAACCTCAAGACCAAGACCAAGACCAAGACTTTGAAACTCAAGACCAAAACCGAGAAAAATACCCAACAAATCACAACCATATCCAGACTTCTATTCCTTACTAAAATAATTGTCAAGTCGGACTACTCGCTATTTTAATTAAAACATGAATCTTTTTATTTTATTCAAACAAAACAACTCCAAATGCAGACTGCAGAGAATTCCGAATTCGCAGTTACAAAAGTCCTTCATGCGAAATGTTATTCCAAATGCTTGTTGCATTTTATAAAAACCAATTCGCTCAGAATTTTCTGACTAAGACGTGACCTGTGGGGCCTCATAAAAATTCTGCCATGTGAAAAATACGTTCTACAGTGCTGAATTCACTGGTACACAGAACAGCTTTTCAAGTACCGGATGTAAATGTAAATGTGAGTCTGTTTTGAAATAATTCCGTGGTAAATAACCAGAAGTCAAAATAAGTCTCCAAAACAACAGTAAAGCCTGACTCACACCGTGTAAATACTAAAGCAATAATTGTATTAGTAATTATTGGATACATTTTTAAAATCCTTGCGCTTTGTTAAATGACTGTTCATATTGTCAAAAGTCTTGGTCTTGGTCTTGAAAAACCAAGACCAAGACTTTGAGCCTCAAGACCAAGACAAAGACCTTGAACCTCAAGACCAAGACCAAGACTTTTGGTCTCAAGACCAAGACCAAGACCAAGACTTTTAAAAACGAACTCCAGTGCACTCGAGACCAAGGTCTTGGTCTCGAGTGCACTGGAGTTCGTTTTGGTCTCGAGGACAACAAGACTGAAAACGAAATAGCACTGTTGCCGAGAGGCTACGGAGGTTTTGTGCCTGTCTCAAGTCAACCGGCTCGGCAGTCCTTGTGTTTGTTCTTGTCGTTGAGATATTCAGATGCCGTGATTCCGTGCATTAACTGGACGCCATCGTGCCTTATAATGTCTTGGATCTTCCGCTTGAATGAGCCTTCCGCTGGACATGCGAAAACGAGCACAGCTGTCGAAAGCAAAGAACGGAAGTTCACCATCTTGCGAAAGAAAATATATCAATCGAAGCCAAACCCATTACATTTACGCATTCGCAATCCGAAACGAAAGAGAAATTACACCGAACAAAACTATCTATATTTTATGGTATTAGTAATAGCCCAATTTTAGCTAGTTTTGGCGAAGCAATTTAACGATAGCTTTGGTTTATTAGATCACTTCATGTTAATGATGTAATATCGATGGTAGGTTCTGAACCTCGCTTCTCGATAGTGAACTGTTCAAAGAACGGTGAGTTGATCAGTAGCCAAATGATGCTACAATGGCGACAGTCATGGTATGGTATGGTATCTGGGAATTTATAAAGCGCCTCTCGCGGTGCTAACTATTCAGATACGCTCCCAGGGTGTGAGCCACGCGGAAACAGATAAGACTTTGAACGGTGAACAACAGAGCGAGAACCTAGTAAGTAGGGTCCCACGGAGTACCAAGGGAAGGGAGTTCCATAGGGATGGGCCTACGACAGCGAAAGAGCGAGACTGAGTCATAGCAGACTTCATCCGGGGAACAAATAGATGAAGCCGATTCAGAGAACGTAGGGGTCGATGAGAAGAAGCTGAGAGAGGTTTGCGCATCAGGTCACAAAGGTACGCTGGAGCTAATTAAGCTCTGTTGCGCCTTAGAGACAAGTTTTATGATCTTGAGGTGAATACGAGCGGAGACAGGACGCCAATGCAAGACATCAGTCATGAAGTAGAGATGGACGAGAATCGAGAACGATGAGCAATGAGGCGAGCAGCCGCGTTAAGTACCGATTGAAGGGCAGAAATACGGACTTCCAGAAGGCCTACCTGTGAATAATTACAATAATCAATGCGCAAAAGATGAATACATGAATAATGGTAGTGAAAACTGCAGGAGAGACGGATCGATGGAAGGGGTAGTAGCAAGTGCGATTCAGTAAGCAGAGGAGAGAAGCAAAGGTTAGTGAACTGTTTAAGGTGACCCCCAGGTCGCGGACATTCGTAGAGTATGAGAAGTTCGGAAAGTGAGCTGAGAGCGGTGAAAAATCAAGTGTATAGGCCTATAATTGCTGCTTTGTGCCAAACCAAATGAGTTGGGTTTTAGAAGAGTTTAGATTCAACCGATTAGAGAACATCCAAGGGCGAAGATCTTGAGAAAGAGAGTCAATGGATCGAACAACAAGAAGTTGGTCAGCTGGGGGACCATGGACATAAGTTTGCACATCATCAGCATAGAGATGGCCGGATGCAAGATGCTTAGAGAAGAGAGAGTGAATGCTAGAGGTAAAAGAATTTAAAGGATAGGACCAAGAACAAAACCCTGGGACATCAAAGTTAATCCCAACCCAAAGCGTTGTTGAGGTACTCATGAAAACCCTTTGCGTGCGGTCAGAAAGATAGGATTTGAACCAGCAGAGAGGGGACCAGGTAAGCCACATGAGATTTGAAGACGGCGAAGAAGAATTTCGTGTCAATTTAAAATGACTGTAGCCCCGATTTAAATGCAGCTGCTCGGCTGATTGCCAGTGTCCCTCGCTTCTCTCACATTTCTCCTAAATGTCGGTCCGCCTCCACTGGCTCCAGGTTTCTGTTGGCATTCAGTTTAAAATTCTCTTTATGTATATTTAATTGCGCATCTGTGACTTTATAATCTCCACCTGTTATAGCCTATTTCAATTGTGTAATCGTTGTATACTTCGTCATGCTTATGCGCTTGTCAGATGCTAATAAGTGCTACTTATTTACTTAGTATTATATATGTTTCCCATTAATCTACGCCTCCACCTTGATGTTCCGTGTTAGTGTTTATGACGTATGGCTACGTTTATCTGGAAACATAGACTAGTTAACAGTGTTTATATATCACCGACCTATTCTATAAGCAGGCCCTAGTCATATATCATATACCGTAATCGTTGATATTTATTTTACATTTCGTCACAGTTTTCATGAGTCGATCACTGTTGTTAATTCTTAAGAGAATCTGGGTTGGGGAATAAAATGAATGGAGGAGCAGAATATCAAAAGGGAGATTGTTCCAGGTATCGATGACCCAACTACCGACAAAGAGTATGGCTACATATTGTCGAGATGCATGCAGAAGAAGCAACTAGTTCACTCCGAGCAGAAGAACGACGATTTTTCAGGTCAGCTAAACCTGAAACAGGGCAGCAAAGTTCGCGTACACAGCAAGAGGCATTCCCAGCTGGCACTGCCAAATCTAAATAATCTTAAATGCAGTAGGCTGGGAAATAGGCAGTCAACGAAGCGCGTTATGCATGAAATACGAGATATGGTCAAATTTGAAACGGCACTAAGTCTAACTGCTGCACGTAGCAAAAGTTCAAGCTGTCCAATGCGCCCCAGAGGCAGGTCCACATCGATGGAATTACATTACTCAATCCTGCTATTTACAAACGTATAGAGTTGTAGACTAGAGCAATCATATCATTAGGTGAGCGAGCGATAAAAGAATTGTAATTTGCGTGGCTGATGTAGGATATATCATAGAATTCTAGCAGTATAACAAAGACAGCTTTCTATATTAAGACATTTTATGCAACGCTTAGTCTTAATTTCAAAACTATTCGTTGCTACTGATTCATAATTTGCAAAGTTTCGCTTGGATCTTCGATAATCTCGACGACGGTAATGGCGTTTATGCAAAGACGTGAATAAATCGCTGACATGTCTTGAACTTTATCAAATTGAGCGTGTGTGAAACTATAATGATGAGTCGAATTTAGCATCGATCATAGATTTACATATGCTGCAAGAGCGTACGGGAGAAACTTTGGTGGCTCGCATTGAAGTTGTGAAACTGTATTAGTGAAATAAATCAACTTGTAACCTACAACTCGTGTCTTTGAGTATTTAGTTATTTTGCATGCAATTGAAAATCCTCTGAGAATGAAAATACGCAAAGTTGCATGTCTATAGAAGACCGCAGGGAGCTGTAAGTTTCGTCCCTCTAGCTAAGTCACACATCAATTTCATCGCACTAACTCTCCAAAAATGCAACAGATTACTTGCTTTGCATTTGTCCTTCACGCGAAACCCCTCGATTTCTATCAAATTGCAGCTCCAACGCTTTGCTAGAACTATCGATATCACGCCTAGTCGTCCAAATTTTTCCAAAATTGCACCACTTTTCAAAATATACAATTTTAAGTGTTTTACAAGTGTGCTTCAATTGAGGCACACCTCTTTTCTACAAACTGTGTGTGTACAAATCACCTCTAGGAATAAACTTCAGCTAGAAATAATTTAGCAGGCATTTCCAGCACCCGAATTCTCTAAAAAAAATGCAACATGCATTCCAAAGGAAGACACTCTATTCCCACAAATTGCAACCACATGTTTCATACTTTATCGGTTAGAACTCTCATATGCGTCACCTCCATCATCAAAAATTTCCTAAAGAGGTACAGTTTCACATACATTTTAGACAAAAACTTTAAGTTTCCATAAATTGCACGTTCAGACTTCACACATCTCCAGCTAGAACTACCATCCATAACAGTTTCGTCCCCAAAATGACATGAAATGTATCCTTTTACACATACGCTTCAATCGACAACCTACCATTCCAACAAACTGCATCTACATGCTTGGACCTCTGAAGTCAACTACATCGCTGAATTTTTACAGATCTTTTCATTCAAAAACGCTTCATTTCCAGAAATCCACTTCTACATTCGTTCCACAATAGTATCTACACATCCAAAACCGTGCGAACTCGAGCGCAGCTTACCAATAAGTCTTACTTTCGAGCACTCAAACCTTTAAAACATCTTATGTACTCACCGTCCAATCGCATAGAACTACATATTCTTTTTCATAAGTTTTGATATTTTAACTATCAAACTTTAAATTTGTGAAAGAGTTCGCTAACATGGCACGTCTACATCCAAGCAAAAATGCTTGAGTAGACCCCTAAGTATAACTACAGAAATCAATGATGAGATTCAAAACTTCAGTGTTTCTTTTAACTGCGTTTATGATAAGGCGACCTAACCAATCTGAATTGTGTCAGCCAGTGCTATTTCAAGCTAACAATTTTTAACCAAGACTCGTGCGTATGACTAGCAGGTTTTCTTTAAGGGTTTTTAAAGTCTAAAGAAGCACATTCCCGCATTGTCGTAGGCACTGCACTTCCGAATCGAACATGTTGCTTGTGTAACCGCATCCTCCCCAGCGGAACATCTTACACTTTTGTGCAGTTGGACTGTAATACCAGACCTCGATGTATACGGGGCAAGGTCCAGACAATGGCGGCCGCAGACAGTCCTCTGAAAGCAAGAATTACTCTTATCAGGGTCATGTTAGGTCAAATGTTTTGGGGCTCTAAAATCGCCGACAGAGGGACAACATCAAGGACGAATAAATGATGATAATGATGATGAACAGCAAGGAGTTTCACATATAGTGTGAAACTTGTAACTGTTAAAATGTGAATCCGTTGTACGCGGGAGGCTGAGTTAGGCTATTTTACGTGACATTAAAGTTTCATTGATCCTATAGTAATAGACGCGTTCAGCGTTACTTAGCGTCATAGTGCATGCCAAGGATGTCTCCGCAGCGCCAAGCCACCAGCACCAATCAATATGTCTCCGTAGTATCTGTCATTTGCAATGCATGTTTCAGCTGAATATTCATATAGCGCCTTTTCGAAATATCACAGCGATGCATCGAGTGGACATACCAGCATATAAGTCTTTATCTGTTCGCATTGGGCTACCATCAATCTGAAATGATTAACATAGCATAACAATTGTTTAAAGTGTTTCAGAAGACGTGTAGTTTGTATTAGAACCAATAATAATAATGCAAGTTAACGTAATATTTAATGACCATCCTTGCAAGCTACCTATTAAAAGCTGTGGTCCACTGACGCAGAACTATCATCCAAACCATTCCACAAGTCAACGATTCAGTGCGAATCTCGCACTGAAAAATTCATGTCCTAGTGTTCCTTTCGGCTTCTTAAATAATTTTGACCTCTTTCCAACATATTCGTTAAGATAATCAAACCAGATGGCTCGATCGGCAATTCTAGACAGCTATAATTGGGAGTGATCCCCTTTCTCTTTCACACCTCTGCTAACATTGGTCTCTGGCGGAGGTTCGGCACATTAGCAACCGACAACGGGACAATCTTTACTTAGGGTTGCACGGCTGGGCAATGACTCTCACATTATAGTGCGAAACTTGCAAATGTGAATGCAAATCCGTTTCTTCGTGAGGTTCTTGTAAGGCGCCATATAAATGGTCATACACATACATACATACATACATACATACATACATACATACATACATGCATACATACATACATACATACATACATACATACATACATACATACATACATACATACATACATACATACATATATACATACACACATACATCAATCAATCAATCAATCAATCAATCAATCAATCAATCAATCAATCAATCAATCAATATATCTTTATTGGCATCAATGACAACATTTAACCAAGTAACATACAAACGTAAATCATAATTGAATGCATAATGATCACGATTTAAAGGAATTAAACAACTTACATCATTTAAGATAATAACAAAAAGCTTTCTGAATAATCAATTCCTTGTTAACACAATTTTTTCCCACATAGTACTGCCATCAACGGCAATGGGTACCCCCCAAAGGATAAGTGTCCCACTAAGATGGGGATACCCCATGTACATGTAACAAGTCAGTTTGATGCAATAGGGCTAGAGTTCTCCCTCCCATGCGTTAAAGTCGCATAGAATTTGTTAATGCAAGTAAAGGAGATAATTTGGCTAGTTTTAAAACTTAACTATCCTTAACTACAGCTCCCGTCTCCAGAGTGACGTTCGCCAACAGCAGTTACTTCAATGCAGCCATGATAGATAAAGAATATTATGATGCAGTATCGGTGGATACAAGAAAATAACGTAACCTTTTTTTAAACTCGTATTTATTATTTGATGCTCTGATTTCAGCAGGTAATGCATTCCATACTGATGGACCAGTAACTTTTAGTGTAAACAATCTAGTATTGGTGCGCGCCTTGATTGGTCGATATAAGGAAGTGCTTCTAGTTAAATGATGGAGGTAATTAAGCGTGAAGTACCCAGCAAATGTAATCGGTAATATGTTTTGTACGTACATATAGAATAATACCCCAATTTGGAGGATCCGAATCTGTTTTAGCTCAAGTATCTTGAGGTCCTTAAAGATTGGCAGGGAGTGACATATTGATGGTGCCTTTATGATCATTCTTATCGCTTTCTTTTGAAGTACACATAACTCATGGAGGCGGGAATCATAATTTGAAGCCCACACGAGATTGCAATAACTTAGGTATGGAAAAATCAAGGAGTAGTACAGGTTCAATCTAATATCCCTAGGGAGTACTCGTGCCACTCTTGAGATGATTCCGATGTTCTTTGCCACATTTGAGGCAATGCAATTGATGTGTGCTTTGAACTGCTTTCCAAGTAAGATGATTGTCAATGTAAACACCCAAAAATTTTATAGAGTCAACTTCAGTCATTTAAACTCCATCCAGCGATATGGTTCCTACTGTCGGTTTTATTTCCCTGTGAGACTTAAAAATTATAAGATTTGTTTTATCATACATATATACAAGCAGAAATTTAAAAAATCAACCGATTACATGTACTTACGTGAACGACAGCCAAGAGAAGGGTGTAACTGAGAAATGCGATGACTGACTGCCTCATGTTTGTCCTTTGCGCGAATCGTGGCAAGTGCTTACGTTAATGCGTCTTTCAGAAATAAATGTAAGAATGTGAAGTTCTATCTGCAGGGGCGGATCCAGGCGGAAGACGCGGTCCCTGCTTAATTCGCTTGGCATCTTTTACGGTCAGTTAACAACGCTTTTTAGACGTCTCGTGGAGCTATGTGATGCAAGTTTCTTTGGCGAACATATTCTCTATTACCGGGGCAAGGTTTGTTGTAAGTATCACCGCTAGCACGTCGGTCACTCGTTGGTCTTGAATAAGGAAAAGCAGACCTTCCACTTTAACGTCTTTTTTCGCTATGATTACTCAGCAGTTTGCTTTTGGTAGACTAATATGTCGCAACTCGCAAGTAAACTAAGTAGGCCTATTTAGGGTTTTAAATCTAGAATGCTGTGAAGTTTCAGCGATACTTTTATTTATCGATTTTACGAAACAGTCGCGCACCGTCGGCAGCTATCATAACTATCTTAACTTTGTAACATACATACATACATACATACATACACACACATACATACATTCGTTCAGAAATTCATGCACACGTTATACATACATACATACATTGATACACTTCTACATTATGTACTATATGCAGCAATCCGCACGTACAGAAATGCAGCCATGCATTCACATAGACATACAAAACTGCACGCAAACATACATGCATGCATACACATGAATATATGTACACATATGCATAATAAAATTAAATATAAATATATTTATACATTATGTACATATACAGGTTCACAAACATCTGCCATGTTTTCCATCTGGATTCAGAAAGCCAGTATATAGACAGGACGAATGGAGAGTTACAATGGGGAATCCGTATGCTATTCTGGCCATATATAGGCTATAGTCCAGTCCATAAGTTTAGATTGCGAGACCTAGACATACGCCCTTGTCTGTGCAGTCTACCCGAGGAATATGTCTTGCGACCTCAACGCATCTTTCTCGATATTATCAATCTCTTGTTTCATTCTTACATAGTTCACTGAATAATTTATATTAATGAAGCAATCCGTGATACTGACTTCTAATGGATTTTTATGTTAAGTAAGCAATTCGACATATTGAATTCTAAGGGCTTTTGGTGCACGGCAAGTAAAAAAATTCATTAAATTCTACGGCAACCAAATGATTTTATTTTCAGGTTCGTTTCACATCTGTCAATTTAATACGCCGCTATTTTATTTCATGAGGCTTGTGATATTAGAATTGATTATTCAATTAACATCATCATCATCATCATCATCATCATCATCATCATCATCATCATCATCATCATCATCATCATCATCATCATCATCATCATCATCAGCATCATCATCATCATCATCATCATCATCATCATCATCATCATCATCATCATCACCACCATCATCATCATCATCATCATCATCATCATCATCATCATCATCATCATCATCATCGTCGTCGTCGTCGTCGTCGTCATCATCATCATCATCATCATCATCATCACACAGCACTTGCTATGGCGCCACTCAACCTGTGCTCAGCAGCGCCTTACACAATAGATTATGATGGGAAGGCCGCATCGTGACAGAGATATGCATGAGCGATTGTTCGGGATCGTTACACTTGGGTCAATCAATAACTCACAATCCTTCAACTGCAGCTTCAAACCAGAATCCCCATTCCCTTGAATACAGATTCAAACCCATAGCGAGTAGACTACAGTGTAGCATGGATGCTGCATTCTATACTATTAGTACTGTAGCGGTACAACCGTTACTAAGGGTCTCCCTTTCCCAAGCTCGGGCGTTGCTAGCGTCCCCCTTTCCTCGCGTGTCCCGGGACTCCCGCGCTGCTGTTGCTAGGGGTCCCCTCTCCCACGCCTTGGGCGTTGCTATGCGTCCCGAGAATCCTGCGCTGGTGTTGCTATGCGTCCAGGGACCGGTGCTATGCGTCCCCTCTCCCCTCCCTGATCCTGTTAGAGGAGTATAAATAGAAAGAGGTGGCCTACAGGACGAGGCTGAGATCAGACAGAAGAGAGGAGAGATATGACATACGTTTTAGAGATACTATATGCGTAGAGATAGCGGATATTCAGATATTATCGGATGACTCTGATAAGTCACCTGCGAGATAGCTAGGACGTTTCTGATTAAATCAGTTCGTCTGTTGAATTCGTTTGAAGTGAATAATCTATTGAACTGTCGGCTGTTGGTGCTAAATCCTCTGACAGACGACTGAGGCCGGATCTGCGTCACGGACTTAACGGTCAGAAGACTCAGAACCGACCTGAAGAGTGGTTGGTCCGTTACAGTACCCAGGGGCGTCTACACCATAGAAACCTGGGAGCAATTGCTTCATCCAAGAAATAGGGGGGAATCTGCAAGTGTATATGCCATCATTAACGGGGGGAGGAAGGGGAGAGGAAGAGGAGGGAAAAGGAGGGGAAGTTGCTCCAATGATAGACGCCCCTGACAGTAGGCCCTACCTTCTTTCATTAACAACCGCTGTCCACCTAAGCCAACGCTGTCCGAAATTAAATAATGTAAAAATGAAACAATGCATTTACTAACTCAAAACCCCTTGGTCGGTTGACTCGGTTGCATTTCGGCTTGCTCAAGGACGAGAAAACACCCCCCGAAACAGAAAACACCCCGCGAAACAAAATCCTGGCTACGGCCCTGCATATATGTATACATGTATGATTATATGTATGTATGTATGTATGCTTGTATGTATCTATACATGTAAATATGAATATGTGTAGGCCTATATATGATCGCATGCATGCATACAAGCATGCATGTTTACATATGTCTGTATATCAGTATTCATCCCGACTATAAAACATCTACTACCGGGTACCTTTACAGCGACACCGTCAGAGCTTGTGTCGGCACTCAGCAATCTTTTACAGACCCCAGAAGGAATGAAATGTTGAGTTGTTACAAATGATCCACAAATGATTTCTTTTCACACACCAAGAGTCGTCCATTCAAAGACTAACCAGTAACCACGTTCCACGTTGCATGGGGAGGGGGATAAAGTAGTGGTAACACTCATGGCCAGGAGAGCATAAGGTACGCGGATCGACTCCCATAACCCCCTCTAAGGCGGCGCCTTGCATGGCTGCCAAACCGTGTGTTTAATTAAGATGTTGATTGTACTTTCATGTTTCAATGTAATCTTACTGCGTTTGTCGGTTTGAAATAATAAAGAATATAATTATTATTATATTATTATTATGACCACGTTGCACTACCGAACAGCGACGAATCGTCAGCATCAATTGGCCACCCACATATCAATATGGTCCACCCACACATCAATATGGACCATCCGCATATCAATATAGGCCACCCAAACTTATCAATATGGGTCACCCACATATCAATATGGGCCACCCGCATATCAATATGGGTCACCCACATATCAATATCGGTAACCCACGTATCAAAAATGGGCCACTCAAACATCAGCATGGGCCACGCGACACAATCTGTCATTCAATTAACACAAGGTAACTAAGTTCACTCATTCATAACGACGCGCCTGGATTATTGCAATCCAATCCGTTGACGTTCCGGTTACGCCAGAACCCGTCCGTCTTCAACTGTGCTGATCGAGTCGTAACCAGTAATCCGAAATATTCTTATGAATATGCGACAAACGCTACACTGGCTTGTTGTAGCGGAGCGCATTGCATTCAAGGTATTGGACCTTCTGGAACAGTCTGGAACAGTACATTTGGCATCTCTATATCGCATTCATCTGCAAACTGCTTTAAGACGCACGGATATAGATCTGCTAGACAGTGACAAGTGCAGCGCTTTTGTAATGTACCAAAATTGCGGTAAAGTATATTCAGTCAATCAATAAATCAATCAATCATTTTTTAATGATCCAGAAAAGTTAACAATTCGAATCTTTAACATACATTTTTGCATGCGAATTTTACAGGTTGTGTACGACTAGCTTGTATTGAACAGGCAGACCCAGAAAGGACAAACGTCCTGCATCAATAGGGTCGCCTATTAACACAGGTTAAATTAGGATGGCCATCGATGTTTAACATGTGACACTATTCTAAACAGATGGAAAACAAGCAAAAACTGAAACAAACCATGTGCAACCGTACATAAAATAAAACTGGAAGCAAACTGTAAAGATGAGAGTTGCAAATGCACATTATGCATTAGACAAACCTTATATGTAAATGGAAACTAAAGCGACAAAGAAAACTGAAATTATATACAAGTCTATTACGATAATAATAACAATAATAATAATAATGATGATAATAATAATAATAATAATAATAATAATAATAATAATAATAATAATAATAATAATAATAATAGGGCCTAATAATAATAATAATAATAATTAACGTCCAGATCTTGACCAGGACGGCCACTCCAGAGTCAACATATTTAAGTAGTATCTGACACCTGAGGGATCCTATATACCTCGGGTAAAAAAAAAAAAATAATAATAATAATAATAATAATAATAATTTCCTTTATTAAGTCAAACTGACAAACGCAGTAAGATTACAATGAAACATGACAGTACAATAAAATCTTAACTAAACACACAGTTTGGCAGCCATGCAAGGCGTCGCCCTAGAGGGGGGTTACGGAAATCGATCCGCGAACCTAATGCTCTCCTGGCCATGAGTGTTACCATTACTCTATCCCCCTCCCCAATCTAGATAACAGAATACATGGTGGGCAATCACATTAGCTGTCTCGTGTATTTAAACTGATGGTCCAGAACATTTAGGCGCCCTTTAACGGCCCTTTAACGGCACGTGTCGTGTTACGGCGATATAGAAATCGTCGTATTCATCTTCATCGTCATCGTCATTTAATATTGAATAACCGGGTATTAGTACCAGACTTGTTGTCCTCGAGAGTCGAGACCAAGGTCTTGGTCTCGAGTGCACTCGAGTTCGTTTTTAAAAGTCTTGGTCTTGGTCTTGAGGTTCAAGGTCTTGGTCTTGGTCTTGGTCTTGAGGTTCAAGGTCTTGGTCTTGGTCTTGAGGTTCAAAGTGTTGGTCTTGGTCTGGCAAGACCAAGACCAAGACCGGCTGTCAGTATGAACAGTCACTTAACAAACTTCAAGAATTTAAAAATTTATCAAGCCTCTTTGGATCATAGCCTAGGACAAGTACCTACGGACGGATGCAAGTCTTGTTGGTCAGGAAAACCCATCGACAGCAGCAATGTGTCTGGAAGCCCTGGCGAAACTTTTTCTGAAGCCAGGTGGTCTGATAAACCATGGGAGGATTTCAAAAAGGCTCACAATTTGTACCTTCACATCCAGTGCTTGAAAAGCTATACTGTGTGTGTCAGCGACTTCAGCACCTATGAAAAGTATTTTATCACATGGCGGAATTTTATGAGGCCCCACAAGGCACGTCTTGGTCACAAAATTTTGAGCGAATTGGTTTTTTATAAAATACAAAAGGCATTTGGAATAACATTTTGCATGAAGGACTTTTGTAAATACGAATTCGAAATTCTCTGCAGTCTGCATTTAAAGTTAATTTGCTTGAATAAAATAAAAGACTCACTTTTTCATTAAAATAGCGAGTAGTCCGACTTGACAATTTTTTAAAGAAAAGAAGTTTTGGGCTGAATGTGATTTTTTGGGTCTTGGTCTCGGTCTTGGTCTCGGGGTTCAAAGTCTTGGTCTTGGTCTTGGTCTCGAGGTTCAAGGTCTTGGTCTTGGTCTTGGTCTCGAGGTTCAAAGTCTTGGTCTTGGTCTTGGTCTCGAGGTTCAAGGTCTTGGTCTTGGTCTTGGTCTTGGTCTCGAGGTTTAAGGTCTTGACAACAAGACTGATTAGTACGAGGGCATCTGCCGCAGTAGGCTAATTCCCTCGAGCGCTAGTGGAATAGGAGTGGCGATCAGAAACGTTAACAAGTAGCCATCAAATACTGAAGGCAACAATTTGTGTTGGTAGTGGTAGGCCTACATTCCTGGAAATTTGAGCCATATTATAGGCACTAGTCTTTGTGATATTTAGTTTAATGAAGCAATTTTCAGTATTTTCAGGCAAACTTTTGGCACAATCCTAATGATACACCGTTGTAACAGGCCTACTGATAATCATTTCAAGCGAGAAGGATAATTTGAGGCCAACAAGAGATTGCAATAAGACAGATACGGATAAATTAACGCAGTAATTTCCAACCTTTTTCAGATCACGGCACCCTAACTAACGCAACGGGAGGTCATTGGCGCCTCTGGCCTTAATTTCCTGTGTTTCTCAAAGTTAAGTTTAGTTCTTTATTTCAGTGACGAACAACGTTCCATGTATTCAATCGCAGGGTTGTCACTGTTTCTACACTAACTTAATGAGTCATTGAAGTTTGTTCAAGGACAACGAGGCAAGATTTTAGCAGTGACAGGGTGCCAGCTAACTGCTCCAGCGTTTATCAGTCACCCTTCAAATTGGAAACTCCCTATCTGTTTTAGGTATACCTCGGGTTGGAACAATCAGGAGACTGAGTAGCCCATGAATGAAAAACTTTTAGAGTAATAATAATAGACAATAATTATCGTGACGTCATCAGTTGGCGGTGCAAGTTGAAATTTTCATACTTGGCGTAAATTATATAAATTCTCCAGCTTATGTAGGCGTTAGAGTTGGGTTTCTATATTTATTTGTAAGTCATCATCTCGTGACTTAGAAGACTTTGTCCGTCGAAGTCGAATCGCCCAGGATTCAGGAAAATTTGGTTTGAAATATTTTGTTATCATCATCAGCGATCATCGCGTCCTTCAAAATTTCGCCGTCCTTCAAAATTTCGCCAATCGTGTTTAAATGGCCTATGGCGTCATCATTACCATGACAACGCATTTCGTCTTGCAAGCTGAGTGTAATTGTTTATCTTAATAATTATTCGTTTATTAAGTATTGTATCTTTATATTCGTTTATTAACAGGTGAAACGCTATCATAGAGGAAATTAGAGCTGTAATATGCCCAAATAATTTCTGCCGACGTCAACAGACTTTTTGCTATAAGATGTCATTAAACTCTGGATCCACCTCCATAGCCCTGTAGGACAGTGTAGGTGTACATGAAAAACAGAACAGGGAAGTAATAGCTTAGTATGAGTTGGCAAATGATATACGAGAAATAAAGTTTCGTGAGTCTTTTTCAGACGGGTTAAAGTTATGAGGTCTATCTCTATGGAAATAGGGATTAAATTATGGTAGGGAAGAGGCATCTTAGTGAATGGTTATCATTACACAAGACAGCTTTAATTAATGAGGTGTCAGCTTTGTTTGCAAGCATTACTGTAGAGGGAAAATTAGGGTGAATATAACCGGATCGTTTAAGTCTGTTCTTTAGGCGTTCGAGACGAGATTTGTTCCTTTCATCAGGAGAAGCATAGCCTACATCGTTCTTGCTATTATGGTTGCGCGGGTAATCAACTGAAGAGAATCTATAGATGCGCCAAGATTTTAAAGGGTTTTTAGTGCGAATATGGAAGAAGTGCGACTTTTTATAACTTGGTTGATGTGCTCTGATACTGCTAGTTTTTCTCCAAGAGCTTTGATGGATGTAGAACGTGGAACTCCAGTGATAGAAGGTTTGTCGGAGAGTGAAGATTGGTTATGTTTGATGACAACCATTTCACGAGTTTTAGTTGAGTTTATTTTCAGGTTCCTAATTGCTTTTGATCAGTTGTAGATGTGTTGAAGTTCTGTTTCGGATGTGTGTAGAGGGTCAGATCCGATGAAGAGGTAGGAGTCTTCAGCATATTTGGATAGACGATTTTGGTAGTGAATGTCACTGAATGGGATGGAGATCAGAAGTGCCAACAATGCCGAAGAATAACACTGGCGTTGATTGAGATATCGATGGATTTAATTCCTTTATAGATGGTGTAGGCTAGTGATTCCTACCAGGAAGGTAGTCTGAGATACATGCTGGAAGGCCGTCATTACCATCTTCTGTGTGTTTAAGATGATCAAGTACTTGGAAAAGTCTGGTTTCAGAGATGATTATCCGTTGGAGGGAGCAGTGGAGTTGTGGAGAGGAGTAGAGTATAATTAGGGTCAGTAGAGGCGTCAGTAAAATAGTTATTGAGATCGTCGGCGCTGTAGGAAGGTAAAAGGTGGTCATATGTTGTTTTCTTTGTGAGTTGATTAATTTCCTTCCAGCTGGATTTAGCTCCTTCTCGAGTGTTGGAATATTTGAGAAGTGTTGCGAATTCTTCAAGAGTTGATAGTGTAGATTTTTTCTCTTTTCAGCTACCACCTCTAGTTTGCCTTAGTTCCCTTTGAATAAAATTCTTATCGCTTGAAATATAGCATGAATAGGAAGCCTACTGAGGGAAGCGGGACTTGCCCTATATGCTGGGCAAAATTTAAGACACTAATCGGATGGCACCATTTATCGTCTTGGGCCTAGGCCTTCTCCTTGCTCCGGATCTGGCCAGCCACCGGCAGAGATACTAGCTCTTAGCACGATTTTTTGTCACCTTCCTCTACAGCAGACCCCGAAAATCACATATCCATCCTAACGCAGCCAGATTCGGACGGACAATGCACCTTCATTATCGAACCTCTTGCACCCGGTCTTAAGAGGCGCGCTCGTCAAAAGAATTCTTCAATCTGCAAGAGCATCGTGCGCCGCCCTTTTAGGTGAACTCGTAGAAGCTGTCGTAAGGAAACCAGATGACACTGGGAAATGGTCAGACCTCTTAGCGTTTGGAGTATGCATTCTGGCCAAGCCAAAAAGAGGGGAGTCAAGCGCAAGCTAACGCAGACAATTATTATCTCTAGAATAATTATAGAGATGATAATTGTAGTAGAATTACTAAATGGCGTTCGAAAGGACCGGCAAGCGTATATGCAGACGACGATGAAAATAAGCCAACGCCATTTCGTCGTAAAGGTCCGATGAAACGTGACTTGGTAAAAATACATTGCATCAGTAGGGCTAGTATCCAACAAACTAGAAGATGGTAAAGCACATAATTAGATGATACCTCAGACGATCTAGTAAGTACAGCACTGAAAGAATGGATAGTAGGCCTACTCACGGGTGCCGAACCACCAAGAGGATCACCAGCTCATCGTCAGAGTGTTGGCCGCTGGACAAGTAAGGTGTGGACAATTCTGCACGAGTCTGCGAACAAGGCACTAGACCGTGCTCGTCTCTTATAGCTTCTCGGGTAGGCCTACCACACGCGGGAGATTGGTTGTTAGCTCCTCCGGTTACTGCATTGGGCCTGATGAAGTGATACAGATTGCGGTTGGAACGACACTAGGCGAACCACAGTTGTGTCGCTGTTGTGAGAGAGTTGACGCTAGAGGAATCGACGGTCTTGTCTGCAGAAAAAACCCTGGCAGACAACAACGGCACAATATGCTCAACGATATCGTATGAAGATCGCTTAGCTTTGGCGTCACTAGGGTTGGTGTCACCCAGTGCGGTAAATCATGGTGTCACCCCCCCCCCCATTAGAAGGTTCAAAAAGTAAATTAGCATAGTTTCAGCTTTAGGTAAATTGATACAGTGCATGTACATGTAAGCTGGGCTTACGAAAAATGTTTTTGTTATATGTTATTGTTAATTTTAAAAATAATAAATTTCTGCTGAAACTCTGCAAATCATTTTGAGACAGTCATTTTGTCATTTTGGTGTCACCCCCTCTGAAGGTGTCACCCGGTGCGGCCCGCACCCCCTTTCCCCTAGTGACGCCACTGTCGCTTAGAAGAGCGAACATTCCTTCTCAGAGCAGGTGAGGCCGCGAACCGGGCCGCCGCCGCCAAAAGATCATGATACACCACAATCACCAGAACGCATGCTTTTGTGGCGACAGCACTGGAATCCAGCGGTGCTTAGAGCTCGGAAGGTTTGGGTTTTGTGTTGGAAATGGGACGAAGGTTGACGGATCCAACTCAGGACAAACTTAATGAGACAAGCTACCTATTTAAAAAAAAACTCTCGATAGCTGTCCAACGCGTGGACGCCATCTGTTTTTCATTCGACGTTACCATGCTAAATTGTTCACTGTTATAATAATAAAATAATAATAATAATAATAATAATAATAACAACAACGGTAATAAAAAATAATAATAATAGTAGTAGTAGGCCTATAGTAGTAGTAGTAGTAGTAGTAGTAGTAGTAGTAGTAGTAGTAGTAGTAGTAGTAGTAGTAGTAGTAGTAGTAGTAGTAGTAGTAGTAGTAGTAGTAGTAGTAGTAGTAGTAGTAGTAGTAGTAGTAGTAGTAGTAGTAGTAGTAGTAGTAGTAGTAGTAGTAGAAATAATAATAATAATAATAATAATAATAATAATAATAATAATAATAATAATAATAATAATAATAATAATAATAATAATAATAATAATAATAATAATAATAATAATAATAATGACAACAATAATGCCAATAGTAAAACTGCTAAACTGCACAAGTCTTTATTTTAGAAGTACGGAATATAATTGTGCTTCTGGTGGCAAGTGCAAACTGCGGAGTACTAGGTGTGGTAGAACAATTGACTGTATCAAGGGTTCCGATGAGCTGGAATTGTGGTAGCCTATGTATCCTTCATCCAGATTATTGCCCACAGAGCCTCGAAAATGGGGATGGTACACATTGGAGACTTTGGGCGGAGATGGTGAGTTGCAAGTATATTGAAGAGGTACAGGTAACAGACTGCAGGCGGTGTGTTGGTGAATTTTGTAGGGGTGGGATGGAGGGATGGACAAGCAACGGTGCTCTTTTTGGACACAACTATTCAGCGGTATTGATTTTGAAAATAATTGCAACTCCACTACTTTTATCTTTACCTCCCCACCTGATTTTATTACCCAAAGTTTTTGAAGTATGTATACTGTTTTTTTTAAAGATCAATTTGCTACTAGAGTTGTTGAAACCGACGTTTTGAAATGTTATCTGTTCTGGCAGGTATTTTAACGGAAGCAGCAGATGTATAAACGTAAAGATATTCTGTCATTTGCTGTTCGATAATTAATTATAATTTAACCAGAATTTTGCCATCACTAGTTGTTCAGTTTAATGTAAAGGAGGTTCATGTAATGGCCGTAAGTGTAAGGTTTTCTTTATTAATATGATGCATAATTTCTTGTCAGATTGATTAAGCCCTTCTTCTTTCCATTAGTTAAGATGAGTTCTTTAGTTGAGAAGTGTTCTTTAGTTTAATGCGTTCTTTAGCTAAGACAGTTCTTTAATTAAGATACGTTCTTTAGTTAAGATGTGTTCTTTAGTTTAGATGATTCTTCAATTTAGATGTGTTCTTTTCGTAAGATATGTTCTTTATTTAAGATGTGTTCTTTAGTTAAGATATGCTCTTCAGTTAAGATGTTTTCTTCAGTTAAGATGTGTTCTTTAGTTGAGATAGTTCTTTAGTTAAGATATGTTCTTTAGTTAAGAGATTTCTTTAGTTAAGATGGGTTCTTTAGTTAAAATATGTCTTTTTAGTTAAGATGCATTCTTTATTTAAGATAGTTCTTTAGTTAAGATGTGTTCCTTAGTTAATACAATTCTTTAGTTAAGATGTGTTCGTTAGTTACGATGTTTTTTAGTTAAGATATGTCCTTTAGTTAAGATGTGTTGTTCAGTTAAGAGATGTTCCTTAGTTGCGATAGTTCTTTAGTTTAGATTTGTTTTTAAATAAGATAGCTTTTCATTTAAGATGTGTTGTTTAATTATGTTCTTTAGTTGATGTGTTCCTTAGTTAATATAATTCTTTAGTTAAGATGTGTTCTTTAGTTAAGATGTGTTTTTTTAGTTAAGATATGTTCTTTAGTTAAGATGTGTTCAGTTAAGATGTGTTCTTTAGTTGAGATAGTTCTTTAGTTTAGATTTGTTTTTGGTTAAGATAGTTTTTCATTTAAGAAGTGTTCTTCAATTATGTTCTTTAGTTAAGGTGAGTTCTTTGGTTAAGATGGTTCTTTAGTTTGAATGTGTTCTTTAGTTAAGATATGTTCTTTAGTTAAAATGTGTTCCTTAGATAGCTAAGATGTGTTTTTATGATTTAATTATGTTCTTTAGTTAAGATGTATACTTTGGTTAAGATGGTTCTTTAGTTTGGATATGTTTTTTAGGTACGATAAGTTCTTTAGTTAAGATGTGCTCTTTAGTTAAGATATGTTCTCTAGTTAAGATGTGTTTTTAATTAAGATGTGTTCTTTAGTTAAGGTGTGTTCTTTATTTAAGATGTGTTCTTAGTTTAGCTGTGTTCTTTAGCTAAGATACGTTCTTCAGTTAAGATGTGTTCTTTAGTCAATGATGTGATCTTTAGTTTTGATGTGTTCTTTAGTTAAGATGTGTCCTTTAGCTATGTTCTTTAGTCAAGATTGTTCTTTGGTCAAGATTGTTCTTTAGTTAAGATATGTTCTTTAGTTAAGACATCTGTTCTTTAGTTTAGAGTTGTTCTTTAGTTATGTTCCTTAGTTGATGTGTTCTTTAGTTAAGATGTGCTCTTTAGTTGAGATGTGTTATTCAGTTAAGATATGTTCTTAAGATGTGCTCTTTAGTTAAGATATGTTCCTTAGTTACGATGTGTTCTTTGGTTAAGATAGTTCTTTAGTTTAGATGTGTTTTTAGATACGTTCCTTAGTTAAGATGGTTCTTTGGTTAGCATGCGTTCTTTAGTTAAGGTGTGTTCTATAAGATGTGTTCTTTAGTTAAGTTGTTTTCTTTAGCTATGTTCTTTAGTTTAGATTTCTTCTTTAGCTAAGCAGTGTTCTTTAGTTAAGATTGTTCTTTAGTTAAGATGCGTTCTTTAGTTAAGATGTGTTCTTTGGTTAAGATAGTTCTTTAGTTTGGATTTTTTTTAGATACGTTCCTTAGTTAAGATAGTTCTTTGGTTAGGATGTGTTCTTTAGTTAAGGTGTGTTCTTTATTTAAGATGTGTTCTTTAGTTAAGTTGTGTTCTTTATCTATGCTCTTTAGTTAAGATGTGTTCTTTAGTTTAAATTTGTTCTTTAGTTAAGATGTGTTCTTTAGTTAAGATTGTTCTTTAGCTAAGATGCGTTCTTTAGTTAAGATAGTTCTTTAGTTAAGATGTTTTCTCTAGTTAAGATACAATCCTTAGCTAAATGTGTTCTTTAGTTAGGATGTTCTTCAGTTAAGATATATTCTTTAATTTAGTTCAGATGTGTTCTTTAATTGTGTTCATTAGATAAGATATGTTCTTTGGTTAAGATGGTTCTTTAGTTTAGATGTGCTCTTCAGTTAAGATAGTTCTCTCCTTAAGATGTGTTCTATAGTTAAGATAATTATGTTCTATAGTTAGGATGTGTTCTTTAGCTAAGATATGTTTTTATTTTAGATAGTTCTTTAGTTAAGATAGTTCTTTAATTATGATGTGTTCTTTAGTTATGATGTGTTCTTTTGTTAAGAAGTGTTCTTTAGTTCAGAGGTTTTAAGTTTCATGAATTCCATGAACCTTATTATATCAGCTGTTATTTTACTGTATTCAGGAGATGGCAGCAGCATTTTAACTCCCTCTTGGACAATCCTTGCTCTAAAAAGGGACACGTTTTTGACTTCAATCTAACTTCATAAAGTACATTCTTCATGAATTCGTGAAGTTTTCTTAATATTTTACCTAACCTCATAGAATTGATTCTGTAATGCCAAGACCTCAAGAAATTTTGGCTAGAATTTCACCATTATATAACCTGGTGTATTTATTAAGGAGATTTATATAGTGTAACTGTGTAACTTTGTGAGAGCAGTAGTACCTGGTTCGATTCCCGCAACCCCTCGGGCGGGCGCCTTGCATGGCTGCCATAACGTGTGTTTAGTTAAGATATTCATAATTGTACTGTTATGTCTCAATGTAATCTTACTGCGTTTGTCATTTTGAATTAATAAAGAAAAAGATTATTATTACTATAAACTAGCAAGCGAGTTTCAGTGTAGTGTTGTGGAGGCATTAATAATAAGAATGACATGAGCTTTTCCATCTTTGTTAACATACAAAATAAAAAGTTTTGAATACATGTATAAACAAACTAAAGAATATAAAAAGAGCCAATCACAGAACCCTGGGTCGAAGGTCGTTCCATTCCCCAGGTCCACTGCCAATCATATCACCTTGGTGTAAACTCAGTTCTGTTGGCTCGGCATCTGTTCCCGTCGTCAGAAGTGGTTGGATCCGGAAAAGTAGGATAACTTCACAACTCCCTCGGCTGGTCATCCTTTAGGCCACTGTGCGCCCATGTTGTTGTCAAAGGGTTCTGGTCTACAGTGAATGATATGATTGGCATTCGAACCATCATCGCGACGAGCTACAGTTCCCGACTGGAGCTCGAAATGTCTCAAACTGCTCCGATTCCAACCTGCAACGTCAGTTGTCTCACAGCATCTTTTCCTGAACTAAATGTTCCACCTGAACAAAGTCCTCCTCTTAAATGACAGCTGTTAAGTGGTACATTTCTTGAATTAACTTTCAGCAAAATTTTCCTGGGTTTAATCCATTTTGGGGTGACTGCATTGCACGGCTTTGAGACTCTGGCAATCCTTTGGGACCTCACGACCATCAACTAAACATCGACCAGCAAGATATAAACTCCTTACAGTTTAAAACAACTTTCTCACATATATAAATAAATATATAAATATATATATATATTATATATATATATAATATATATATATCTATATGTGTGTGTGTTTGTGTGTATATATATATATATGAAGCCTAGCCTAGTGTCGGTACCAGCAGTAATGCAAATAAAAAGTTAATTAATATGTACAGTATAGACCTATTTTATAATTACAAAAAGTTAAATAACAGAGATTATATGTCTCTGAATACAAGGGCAATCCGTTCCATGATAGAAGCATCATTTGGAGTGCCATCTGTAATTTTATTACTACCATGATCGTCGTTGTCGCCGCCATCATCATCTTCGTCGTCATCATCATCTCATCATCATCATCTAACCACCAAAGAATTAATTCTTTGTGCTTTATAAACCTTATGGCAGCTCCTAAAAGATAGCACTGATATGGTGTATATACAAAACCAAATCTTTTCAAAAGTTATGAATTCTACTGTACACTTCTCCCTCCAGCTCCACAAAAACGAATCAGTAAACTCACGAAGAAATTGGAAAATATCTACAGATTAACAGAACAAAGCATTCAGTTCTTTAACTGGTTACAAAATGCAACAAAATGAAACTAAGGTAGTCATTTAAAAGACCATGTTCAGTTTATCCACAGTGAGTTTGATACTGCAAAAGAGAACATAAATGTCTAGTCCAAGACTGAGGCTACCTGCAGATCACAAGATACAACTGACAGGCAGACCGTCAAAAGCAGACATACACAAATAAACAGATATGCTGCAACACAGTAAAATATACACAATCAGGCAGACATGAAACAGAGGGACAGGCCACACACAAAAACAGACATGCACACAAGAAGACAGGCATATGTTCATGCATGCATGCATGCACACACACATATACGCGCACACACACGCACACGCACACACACACACACACACACACACACACACAAGCGGGATGATAAGACAGGCTGAGACACTAAGAAAAGTGAGGCAGACAGGCAAACACAGGGACAGACAAACAGCAGGCAGCAAAATAGATGAACACAAACAGGTAGTCAGACAGACCACAACAGGCAGACCACAACTAGCAGACAGATCTGGCAAAGCATCAAAGATTTCAAGACATGTGAGAGCTGACTAGTGACCCTCAATTCAGACCAAAGAAAACAAAGGAACATGACATACTCATAAGTTTCTATATACATGTCTGGTTACATTACAACCAAGTTACAATACAATCAGAGCAGCACAGCTTCCACACATTCTTTACAGGAAACCCGACGTAATGAAATTTCTTATTTACTCTCTACGAACATTGCCCTAAGTAAAACTTCACACAGAAAAAACCATTGGCAGCAACCTTAAACATTATTCATGATCTGCTAACGTATGACAAACCAATGCAATTTTCAGCCAACTACTTGCAAATGGCAAAAATAGGCACGACTAAATTATGAAAACCTGAGAGGTGGGCACAAAAACAATTTATGAAAAACAAAGAGCCACCCTACTTAAAATGTTCAAATTGAACGGCCCAGCGCATGGACATTGACGAAGGCTTGTCATACGACTGAACACAGGGCTAAAATGATGCCAAAAAATAAAATGGAAATCATGATTTTGTAGTTGGTAAAGTCCTTGTACCAAACAAATATTCGTAAAAAATAAATGACATATAACCAGTTATATCTCAACTATTAGAATTGTGACACATTTACCATTATTCTGGGACTGTTCTATCCTTCAAACTTCACGGCCAGACTTCCTGTGAAGTTTCTATAGGTGTATGTTACCAACTTTGTACACAACTACATGTATGTAATGGATGTAACAGTTTATCCATCTAACCATGTGCACAGCATCTGTGAGAGGCTCTTAAGAGGTGATGCCAAAATTTCCTGCTAAAGCCTATTTGTAAAGCCAGCCCAAACTCCTTACATTGTTCACCTTTATTTACACTCCTCCTGTTAAGCATATCATATGACCTCAACTTCATAACTTCTTTGTTACTTGCTTTATGCTATTCACTTTACGTTTCAATTAAAAGTCAATTTCTCGCACATAGAAAGCTTTAATTACCCAAGGTAATCATCAAACTAAACTTAGTGCTTTAGGGGAAGGAAACTGCTCTGATTCCTAGCCAGATCAATACTGATATCCCAAAGAAGCTCAGTTACTTCAGAAAGAACCATTTAGCCAAAACACTAGTCTAGCCTTACTACAAGATCTGACAATAACAACTCATTTTAGCAGACATTTCAAATGAGGTTGTATTAGTATCGAATGTAAAAATCTCTGCAAGAATACAAAATAATAGCTATAATATTAATAATGACAATTATAATGATGATCATAATTATAATAATAAAAATTTAAAACACTGACAATATATTTAAGCACATATGGAACACATGTAAACACATGTGAAACATCTACAAACAAATCTGGACCATTTAGCCATTCCAGACATGTTTAATTGTCTCCAGAGTTTTGAAGCAGCCTGAATCATATCAACCTTGGTTGTAAAATACAATAATAAAGCTATATTAGAAAGCAACACCAAATGTCATGTCATGTCATGTCGCCGTCGTCGCTTTGCGATGATAGGCTACATGAATGGGTCAACATTGTCCAGCATTTCCTATCTCGTACTGAAGCCATTAGTCTGGTTCCAAAAGAACAACACCAAAAGAGATGCTTTTATCCTTCTGGAGAGCATGGGTGCCACAGCGGAAGTATCTAATTATGCATCTATGTATGTATCTACATATGTACGTAGCCAATCCAGATTAGTTGTTTTCTCAGTACATTTCTAAATCCTGAGGGATCATGTATATCTTGGAAAAAATAATATAGAATAATAATAATAATAATAACTTGATGTTACATGCCTGATGTCCTGCACTGGCTTCCTATTGCTGTGCCCATCCATTATAAGATCCTCCTCCTTGTCTCTAAATGTCAGCAGGTTACTGCCCTGAAACACTTCTCAAGCTATCTGTGAAAGCCACTATCTGCATCATCTTCTTGCTCATTGCATCTTGTAAATCGGCTAGAGCTTTTTGTTCCCAAGGCTAAAACTGCCTTGTCCCACGATCTGGAATTATCTTCCCCCTCTGCTCAGGGCCAAACTAAGGACTGGCCTTCATCGGTCTCACGTCATCCTCATCGGTCTCACGTTCCGTAGAGGCATTTCTGTTTCCCCAGGGCTTCTGTGCTGAGACCGCCTCTGAATAGTTAGTTATTCTGAGAGAGGCACTTTATAAATTTCTAGATACAATACAATACAATACCAACAATAATAACAATAATAATAATAATTAAACCATCAGTGAAGACTAGCCATTCCAGAACAACGCTCTCCTAATTATGTGTAATCCTGAGAGATCATATGTACCTTGGGTAAAAAATACTACTAATAATAATAAACACTATACCAACATCAGTGAAAACCAGTTATTCCTAAATACCATTATGCTAATTTTTTACTCCTGAGAGATCATTTCCATCTCAGGTAACAAAAATAACTATAAAAAGATAACTAAAAACAAACAATCAGACATTAAAGCAATTACAGAAGAAATTAAAACAATGGCAATATTATTAATAATATGGCCAATAAGAAATAATTTCATTACACTTACATTTACAAAACATAATGTCCAGTATTATGCAATGTAATGCATACCATTAATTTAGTACACCACAGAGTAATATTACTTTCCTACACACAGTAGTAACGACACTATGGAACCTTGAAATGCCAAAAATGATTGCAAAATTCATTATTATTAACTATCATTATTACATTAATTATAATAATAATCTATCTATTCTGAATGTAATTTTTCATTTCCCACATTTCCCAAGGAAGCGTCATTATCCCGGGTCAGAACAGAAATAATAACGAAGAAACAGTTTTAATACAAACTGCTCCACACAGTCATTAGTTACGTTAACACAGTTTTATTCACATAGTTTAATATTTAACGGCCTTTTACAACTATATAAGATTCCTGACCACCTTAATACCTGCAAACGAGCATGCAACCTGTGCTAGATGGCAGCAAAAAAGCAGTGGCTTCATGTCACTCAGCGTGGCAATACGGCACCGTGGAGGCTAGCACCAAGGCGATCACGCTCCACCGCTGCCAGCTGCCTCTGAACTGCTTCTTGATGGGCAATTGCCTGGGCTGTAAGCTGCAAGACAGAAACATGTCTATTCATTATGAAACACGCTGGATCCTTTTTATCTAACACAGTTTATTCTTAAGCATTCTCTAGCAGTAATCATAATGCACAAAGCATCAAAGGATGGTTGCGTCCAGGACAATAAGTTAACTTTACTGACTTTATAAGTGTGCATCTTATGCTTTGGCCTCCCCACGATATTTACACAGGCTCCCTTTGTAAACTGCAGCTGTTAAACTGCCTGCTTGGATATATCATTGGCAAAACATAGCCTCCTCAATTGCTAGCAGCTGGGAGAATAACTGTTACAGTTGAATTTTTAGAATGGGCACACAATGACCTTTCAAACAATGTACAAAAGTCTATCCCACTGGCAGAAGGCAACAAAATGGTTGCTGAAACTTTGACCAAAAAAATAAGATACCTAATTCCTGCTCATCATTTTAAATGCATAAAAATAATTAAATTTAAACATTTACAAGCAGAATTTTGTTAGATTTATGTAAAATCGCATAGATGTCTCACCATAATACGTTAGAAAGTCAGTATGCGTGATTTCAACCTAAAGCACCAAACCTTTATCTGGAAAACTGCATGGTTTAACCTAGTTTGTCAGAAAGGATCAAATATATCAGACATATATGCAGAATCCAGAAACCAGATTCTCACCTGTTGGTTCAGAATGGGATCAGTGCTGTATGGGGGTCTGCTGAGCAGTTCTCTGTAGAAGAGGTCTTGGTCACGGGCTGCAGCCATCAGTTGCTGGCTGGCAGCAAAAGAATATGCCGGATGGGGAACTGGAGGACCAAATGGTAATGGCGCTGAAGGGTTACCACCAGCCAACGGATTTACTCCAACTGCTAACATAACAATGAACGACTATGTAAAAATGTAGGATCTAATCTAACTTTACAGCTTCTACGGTGCTTTTATAAATGCAGAAATGCTACAATCCAAGCAAAATTTTACAACTCTGTAATGAAAATGCATAAGGCAAACATTTCACAATTTACATTATATATACTATTTATATAGCCATGCCCGTGATGGCCATGAAAATTTTTGTAAAAACATTCTGAGAACTTAGAACAAGGTGGTCAATCAATAATAATTTTGAATTTTTAAAGTTATAAGTACAAAAAAGGAAGTGTTCAATAATAAGCTAACTGTGAATGCAATTCCATCGCTAACCTGGCAAAGCAAATCCAGGCGTTGGCAGCAGATGTGGAGCGGATGCAACGAGGGGATGAAATGGCGGATAGAGTGCAGCAGCAGCGGCTGCAGCAGCTGCATCTGGCTGATGTAGATGTAGATGTGTATGTGAGTGCGTATGCGTCGTGTGCGACTGTTCGGAGACGTTGGCCGTGCCAAGTCCAGCCATTTCCAATCTGTAGATTGGGTCAGCTGGTAACATGAGTCGCTCATTGAGACGCTCAGCATGGAGGCGCTCTGCAAATAGGCGCTCGGTAAGAAGTGATGCATCGACCGGTGACAGGTTCGGCATCATGCCTCCTGCACCTATGTCACAAACAGTGGCAGATCCAGAAGTTTGTACAGAAGCAGCCAAGGCCATGAGTACACGAAATGATTTTACCATGCTGAGAATTTATTACACAAAATAATTTAGTGCTTTTAGTCTTCTAATTTTTTAAATGCCCTTTCATTAGTTTCCAGTTTTTTGCAATGGCTTATGTTAATTTTCCAACACGCTATACCAGGATGAGTTTAATTACCTTTTTGCAGGCAACCCACACTGCTGATTCTAACTTGAAACCAGGTTACAGTTACACAATGACCTCTCCCTAAACTCAGATTCCCTCCCCCTCACCCATAGATTGGCACACACACACACAACAGTTAACCTCTTCCAAAAACAGTACATCACAAAATTGTAGCCTATGTAATGAACTGTCAGACACTATATGTGAAGCACTATTGAAAATATGGTGTTGTATAATATTAAGCAGCACAGAGGGAATGTCCAAGCTCGATAAGTCTGACCAATATCTGACATGTAAGAGGTTCTGAAAGGGTGCTATAAGAATGTTCAGACAGTTAAGGCTGCCTGGAATGTGCTATAGATATGGGGCAACCCAGTTTGACCTTTTGCTGACCTTTTCAGCACTAGCATCATCTGTTAAACTTAGTGTTACAGTGTAACCACTCTTGCTGGTTATTCAATAAATAACTTTGAATCGGCAAATGAACTGAATTGGAGACATAAATTTAAGATGTTCTTAAATGGTGCAGTCTAATTGTTTGGCTAACACACAAATCTTTACTATTAAGATTAGTTTTCAGTTAGTTTGAAGGCTCATAGCTCACCTAGAATTTCAAGTCGCTCTCTTTCACGCCTCATCCACTCTGCAGTTAGGGACGCTGGTGGGAAAACTCCAGGAAAGTTGACCTGGGGTAGGTTACCACCAGCACCACCGGGTGGCACTGTAGAACCATACCGCTTCTGTAGTTCGAGCAAATGTGCGTCGAGCATACCAGCACTTGGATAAGATGGAGTACGATCTAAACAGCACCAGTGCTTTGTTTACAGACAAGAGGAAAAGATAATGTTGTCAGCTAAAGGGCTCAATTCCATCCATTCAAAGACACCCTACGATATGCTCAGAAAGTGTGCCATGAGAGAGAGAGAGAGAGAGAGAGAGAGAGAGAGAGAGAGAGAGAGAGAGAGAGAGAGAGAGAGACAGACATCTCTATCTCTGTCTGTCTCTTATGTCAAATTGTCTGTCTGACAGACAATTTGACATAAGAGACAGACAGACAGACAGACAGACAGACAGACAGACAGACAGACAGACAGACAGACAGACAGACAGAGACAGAGAGAGAGAGAGACAGAGAGAGAGAGAGAGAGAGAGAGAGAGAGAGAGAGAGAGAGAGAGAGAGAGAGAGAGACACAGACAGACAGACAGACAGACAGACAGACAGAGACAGACAGACGGACAGATAGAAAGAGAGTGAAAGAAAGAGAAAAAGAGATAGACAGACAGACAGAGACAAAGAGGGAGATAGACAGACAGACAGACAGAGACACAGAGAGAGAGACAGAGATAGAGACAGAGAGAAAGAGGAACAGATAGACAGAAAGAAGACATAATTTTAAGCAAACTTAGAGGCAGGCGGACTGAAACACCATCCATTTAAGTTTTTAAACATTCAACCCGAAATATTGTACACCAACTGATGTCCAGTAATCATTAGCAATACACAGCACGGGATCACAATCACAAAATTTATTACAATAAGCTTCAATTCAGGTATTTACTCTCTATCTAATAAATTCTAGAGCACTGTTGTTGTCTTGCACATTGATCTGTGCAAAGGCATTTATCGGTGGCTACTTCACGTCAGAGTTAGAGAAGTTCAGTCTAAATTCTATAGGTCACAGGAACCAGGAGTTAGGCAAAGGTGGCCAAGCACGTTAAATATGACAAGTCATAAGTTTAGATCTCAACTGACAGCGCACTCACAACTTTAGACTAGCCTTCAAGTAAGTAACAGAGTCCAGTGCTGTCCAAGTGTGAGGCAAAAAATAGTTTGTGTCATCAATTACAGTTTGTCACTAGGTGCTGGTGCAATAAACAATAAAAGAAGTTAAGTGAATATCTAAATAACTTGCTGTTGTATTTCGCACAGGTCAGACCTTGAGGCTTGAAGTCCATCTCTAACTTAACCTTGTCTTTAGCTTCCCAAGAATCACGGTTCCTAACATCTGCTCTTTCTCCTCTCTTCTCTGTTTCCAAATCCAGTCTAATGAAAAGACACACTCAACAATTATTACACTGCAGACAAGTTTATACGCTACCAGATTACCAGAACTGTGACTCTGCACAATGCTAAATGGCATAATTAACTTATCGTGCTGTTTCATTTAACATCCTACAAAGAACTACTGTAACGCTAAACATTTAAATATAGTAACAGTGGCGGCACCATAAATTTTTTGTAATCAAGGCATAGCCAATACAGTCATACAAGTAATCAGTGCATGGTGCGATTTATGCCCCGAACAAATTCTGGGCTGGGCAAAAATTCTGGCATGGCAAAGGCTATTTAACCAGATCATTTGCCCTGGCTCGTCCTGGTGTAGTGCTGTCCTCTGCATAGGAAGTAGGTTTAATTAAGTTACATGAATATGCCATGTATGGCTCATTTTTTTCCTATTTTTAGTTATTTTTGTAAGACATATAACACATGTATAGTCATGCTACACATATCCAAGAAATCTAATATATTTACAGAGACACTGTGATATTGCTTTGGGTATCAACCACCTGACTAAACTGACAGAAAACCAAACCACTATCACTCAACAAAATTTCTGCAGAAAGACCCGTTTGAAATAACCTTGGCAAACACCACATACGATGGGACAAAAGACACTAAACTGACAAAACACATCTGTAGTTCAACTGAACTCTTCATTATTGCAGTCATTATAATACATGTAACTATTAATTATCCAGATTTTAACCTTACAAGCATCATTACTACTACCCCTGTCACTATTATAAATCACAACATGGGATTTGTAAGAGGAAGGGTAACTAGCCCTTCACTGCTTGAATTCTTCCTCAAACTGAGGTGCACTCCTCCCAGTCACAGCATCTTTATCGATAAGTCTTCTCCCTACTTCCAGAATAAATATGCAGCTATGCTAAGAAAACAGAAGACATACCGTTCCTTAGTACTGGGTTGATACAGGCCATGAAATCTACTGAAGGGATCAAAACCGGCCCCAGGAACTGCAGTACGATCAGTATTAGAGCCACCTACAGTACCAAACATAAACCGATTCAGAACTTATATGCATTGAACTTTCTCTTGGAACAAGCTTAACTATACAATACTTAACTAAATATACAATTCACATGATTTACTCTGCATGAATGTGGCCAAGTTGGACGTAGTTTCTTATACATATCAATTTGTTCCATTAGTAACATGAGGAATTTGCTTGATCATTAGGTTGGACTTCCAGCGTGACAGAGTTTGTACTTGTTTCCTTCTATTGTGCCATGGAATTTCTGTATTTTTAGAAGGTTCTTGGTTGCAATGTTATTGAACCCTGACCATCACAGGACTAGTCCACCTAATCAGGGTGGACAGGTTAGCAGCAGGACAGTATCTGTCAAGCCACAGATAGAAGGGTCTGAAGAGTTTTCAGAATGGTGTTGCCTAGCAATCATGGAGGTTCTACAACAAATTGGCTAGATACACAGATTCTGCATCTCCTTCCATCTATGCACGATGTGAAGTAACTGTGTGCCACAGATTTCATCAACAGTTACTGCTCCTCATCCTTGATGCAACGTGGTCCATGAACTCTACACATGATACCAACTGTCAATTCAGGATGTGAATCATTTCCCTGCACTCAGTGTTAGTGCACCTGCCAGTGATGACTTTCTAGAATTGTTTGACTTTTCTAGCACACGACCTGAGCACTTTTTGCTTACCGAACAACTGTTTCACTATGTAAGTGTCTATGTAAATACAAGAATACATATAAACATACTTGATATGTTGTGTCAAAAGTCAGTATTACAAGCAGGTTGCATTGTACTTGATATGGTGTGTAAATGCAGAGTTATTCCAAGGTTCCATTGTAAGTAAACATCCCGTTATTACCTCCTCCAATGTGAGGCTTGGCATATTCCGAGAGTTGTCGTAGCGCAGGCGTTGGATCGTGCATCATTGGATATCCTCGGAAGGCGGGGTGATCCAAGACATAAGGCGGAAGAGCCGTTCCACCCATCAGAGAACTGGTAATCTGAGCATCGGATGATGGAGCTGTATCATAATGAGGCTTCTTTCTGGGAACTGGAGATTCTGGAACCTACACAACAGAGGAAACACAAACAGTTGATCTAACAGGCCCGTAGGTGGCGGCGGTGGTTAAATGAATAGTAGGCCGTGATTGGCGCCATGTTGGCTGCCGTATAAAACAGTTAAATTCGACTCCTGTAAAACTGTTATCATGTGCTTCTACTGTATACATGTATGTAAGGCTGCCGTTTCTACTATATGTATGTTCACTGTACAGCAGGGGCTTAAATAAAGAAAAGATGATCATTATTATTATTATTATTAAATGACAGAGAAAACTATAACAGTAGATCTAACTGGAACCTAGTACGACTGAACAGGTTTTGGAACAGCTGATCAGTGAATCGGAACTGAATCTGACAGAGAAAACAGAAGTAACTGATCTACTCGACAATCAATACGGAAACTAAAACCTGAACAACTAATCTAAATCTGTCTTAAAACTTCTATATCCGTTAGCCTACTGAACAAGGCTTGGATGGGCCTTAAAATGTATAATCACAAAATATATATACCACTCTAAAGAGGGAAACCATACATTTTATAAAACCAAATAACAATGACATAATAATGTAACATTATCTTAAGCAAAGGAACAAAGCTTCATTTGTCAATATTCCTGCATCTTAAAGTTTTCTTTTGTACCCTTACCTCTCTCTTTATTTCTGGTTTCTTTTCTTCCTTGATTTCTTTGACTAAGGAACCGCTGGCTGGTGTCGCTTTGTTTGGCAGTACCTGCTGATGGTGCTGCTGTTGACTTGTCTTTGGTGCCTTGTCTTCCAGCCGTCGTTGCGACTGCTGACCTCGTACAGGAACATATTCAAAATCGCACCGTGAGCATGTGTTATGACCGCGGTACCATCGCTTGACAAATCTGTTTGGGAAACAAAAACAAGACGTCAAAAGCTGTAATGTAATGTACTGTAAAGCAAGCAATTCATACTGTGATTTTCGACCACAGGTTGAATATAAATTCATGCCTAGTTGGAGGGCAGAATTAAATGTGGAGCTATCAAACGAAAACAATAATTTGGTGTGCAATAATAAGGGAGACAGAAGGTCAGCCAAACTAGCTGAAAAAATCAAAATTTAAATAGACCATTTAAGAAAAATAGAATATTCCCTTGAAACAAACTACACTAACAATTAAAATCTATCAGTTTATATATTTAAGCTGTTGGAAAAACTTGTTTAAAACTTTAATGTAAAAACAAGCGTGTACAAAAAGCGACTGGGAAACCAAAGCAGTTCATCTTTAAAGTGTTAATAACGTGTCTGGGCAGATCTGATAGCAGAATTCAAAATCAAAACAATACTCAGCCCAATAAACCCTTCTAATAAACCTTCTCCCCTCTTTACAATGCAACCGTTGGTTACAAGTTAATAAATAGGGCTTCAAAAGACACTTGCTGTAAGAAGGCTCCAGTGTAATAACAACCTGTATCTATGCTATAACTCACAAGGAAAGGACTTTCTTTAAAAAAAATGACAGACCTTTGTAAAACAGAAACTTCTCTAATAATGTATCCTGCTAATGTCAGCAACAAACTACTGCACTGATGGTGTCCAGTATGTATGCAGCTAAATTGTAAACTTCAAATATCTCAAGCGCTACTCTCAAGTTAAGTGCAAAGCACCAGCTTATTCAAGAGTGCAGGTACAAGTCAACACTGATACAGTGCCTTTCAGAAATCCCTTGGTAACAACACTCAGAGCATTAGTCTGGTACTTACACCCATAGTGCAATGGGTATAATTTTGGTATTGAAATAGGTGTTTGTTGTTACAATTCAGAGTCCACTTCAGTGTGTTCCGTCAGTTCGTCAATTGATGTAATTTAGGCCTAAATCAAGACTCACCTGTTTCAACTTACTTACCTGCGATAGCCTGACAGCCTAACTTACCAGATTTTGAGCGGACATCTTCACTTCAATAGTTTACGATTTTTAACAAAGGTTTCACTTGAAGCAACAAGATTTTCTTCATGCCTTGTACATTAGGATAATGCCACTATAAAAGTCATCAGATAAGATTACAGACTACACCGTCACAAAAATCTGCTTACACTGCATGTGCACTACGATACCACTCCTCGTTTACGACTCTCGGAATTGGACTCGGACTCCGTGGCCGCTCTGTCTCCGAGTTGGAGTCTTTCTCTTCAGGGGACCTTGACCTTGAACTATGCAACGACATCAAGTTCAGTTGCCACAGGACTGCAGAATTTAAGACATCTAAATCGATGCTCTTGCTCAAAAGCTGACGTTTCTAAAAAGTGTTATAGCAAACAAACATCTAAAAACCTTTAACAGAAACTGTAACAAGCAAGCCTGGCCTGTTAATGGGTGCCAAAAGGCCCAGCACGTACCAGAGAGAAGAGTACCTGGACTGGGAATGCACATATCTGGACAACAACGAAAGAAGCTTTTTAAGCAGACTACAGTTTTAGTCATGGGCTCACGGCTTAGTAATACAGTAGTCTTACGCATGTGAAGCCACAGTTTGGTAGGTATTGGGTTGCAATGAACAGATACCAATCAGTGAAGCATATTATATATAACAAATATTTTCAGTCTCTTGGGCCCATACAAACAACGATGGCATAGCTGTTAGCCTCATATTAACTCTGGTTTATGCCCAACCAGTGAAAAACTAGGTATGCATGACGAGTTCTTTGCCAGTCTAACGCCAGTCCACCATACAACCATAACTGACTACTTGTGGCACAGTGAAAATAAAAAAGGTGGCTGCAATACATCGTCTGTTCAACACTTTAACAATGAGTGTAAACTAATCCCTCTCGTCATTAAAGGGTTAATAGAGTTCATGATGTCAAAGACTGTTCTGACACTAGAGCTGTCAATGGGAACCCAGCGGACCAGGTACCCGTTCGAATGGTTGCACCCGGGCTGTTAAATCAAATACTTGAAACCCAGTCAAAGAAGTATAATGTTTTAAACATAATGAGGATTGTTTGATACTTGATTTGCTTCCATCAGGACTTTATAATGAATATTAATAGTCATAGACAAGGAATCTCAAGTAATTGCAAATAATTAGTTTTCTTGTAAATAATTTTCATGCAAATAGAATTGAAAATTTAAACTGGGTTCTAGTTACGACTAATTTTTAAAACAAACTCGCAACCAATATTAACATTAAAGCTCAAAACATAAATACGTTTCTCACCTGAATTTAACTACAAAGACCATAAATAAATATCAAGTGAAACGCCCACCTCATATACATCACAAATATTAATACTTTAATGTAGAGAATATTAACTTATTTATGTTGTCTCAACAAAATAGCTTTCACACAATTAGCAATCAACAAAATTTGTCAACCCTGACAAAATCAGGAGTGTAACAAACTGCCATGCAATTCTTAATACAAGGCAAGTTAGTCTGTCGCCTAAGTCCGCCTTGAGCATACCGTTTGTTGACGGTTACTAGTCAAACACTAACTAGTCCACACATAAGTGTTGGCGGCAAATAACTTAAGCCGTGCTCAGGCATCTGAGCCCTGAAGTGAACAGAAATTAGTGCCCTCTCATATTCACTGGTGGGCTGATATACATCATTGTCTTGTTGGAAGGGTAACTGCTTAACTAACGTTGAATTAGGTCTAAGTGCATACAACACGCAATGATTCGCATTGTCTTATTACCCAATAATAAAGTGGCAGGTAGTCAAGTACCTACTCAGAATGGACTTACCCATACTACATTTTACCAAAGTTTTCAATCTTTGATACCTTGATTTTGCTTATTTTAAATTATGTGATTTGTAAAGTTTTCACATTCAGAGTTAGCTTTCCTCAAAATAAGACACCATTGGACACATCAGCTCCTACATGTTTGGCATGAAAAGCAGAAATCAAATAATGAATACAACATGGCCAAGTTGTGAACTTTGACTTTTTAATTAATTTAAGTCATACTGCAATACAACCAAACAATGCTAAGGAAAGTAGTACTAAAATTAGAGTGATATGGGCTAGTTGAACTACATCTTCACATATTAGTCCGTTTATTACGTCGTTTACACAGGTTGACGTTAACTGCTGTTGAATTTGGGACACCAAAGATGAAAATTTTAACCTATGCGGATTAAAGAAATCGACATGAATCGGTAATTTTGCATCTGTTTTGAAAAGATCAGTCACCGATATTCATAGTTTATGAGTTGTTTCTCAGCATCCCACAGGCGTCGGCTGTTCTGCAATGGTATTACAATTCAAGCGCTATAAAATTCCAATACTGCACTTATCACCCTTTAACGCATAACTGCGCCGCCATTTTGTCTAAAATAAGACCGTTTTCTTTAATAATACAGATTATTCATGCAATGACATTTTAAATATAAAACTCACTATAATGCTTCAAATGAATCCATTACAAAAGATCGTAGTATTTAAAAAACACTAAGAAGTTTAACCAACTTGTGAATTCCAGACTCAACTTTAGGTAACAGATTACATATCCTAATTCAGCACGCATCCGGTTACGTCACTTTGCAAGTCATTAGCTTCTAGCGTCATCTATGCAGTTTTCTAAACAAAATAATAGGATAGCATTAGGCCTACATTAAATTTTAAGAAAGCACCCACGCGTTACGATATAGAATTAAATGAAAATGTATGATTATCTTCAAGGCAATGTGCTCTAATAATTTATTGCCCATTCAATATTTAAAGAAATTTGTTATTGTGTAGCTGTCTCGAGCAAATCCTTGACAGTGAATTGCTCAATCCAACCTACGGCATCATTGGATGCTTTTTCATCATAGGGTGGCGCTTAAATAGGCTAAGTATATATACAGTCTAGTATGTTATCAAGTTTGCTGTTGTTATGGTAAACTTGACTTTCCCAAAGGTCTTGAATAGGCCTAGGCCTACCTTAATTCAGAGGTAAAAGAAAATCGTGGAAAACAAACAGACTAAAATTAATGTCCAGGAAACAAAAAAGACAGTCAAGTTTCCAGGATATTTTATAGTCTTTTTTAGTTCCCACGGTTTTCTTTGACCTTTTCTTACTTGATGCTAGTTGATGACAAACTTTTAGTGTCAATTATTTGTAGGCTTATCCTAACCTTTTCCCTTTACGGGCCCACGTTCCAGGCTTGTACTTTAGGTGACAATTAACTAAACGGCATGCCTAAAATCAGTGCTTTTTCAGCCGGAACGGGCCGGAACAGCGTTCCGGCACCTTTCTTCAGCTACTAAAAAATAATTTATTTATTTTAATAATAAAAACAATAATTTAGTTATTTTAATTTAATTGTAGTGTTTTTAACTGTTTTCAGTATTTATTGAGATCCCTCCGAACCCCCAATCTCGTTTTTATCGGGATTTTAGCCTGCCCATAATTGTTCCGTTCCGGAACCTATAGTGTTCCGTTCCGGAACCTTTTTTTCCAGAAAAAAGCACTGCCTAAAATAAAATGTGTATGGCCAAATTGTCCCTAAATCCGCCTCTGCCAAGCCACCAGCGCATATGCAGCATTAATTTCCGTCTGTTTCTTTGTCCGTCTGTAGGCCTACCTCGAGCCATCATATTCGCGCTGCCAGCCATTGACCAACTTCGTTAAATCGTCCATTCAGTTGTCTTTCCGCTTCGTTTAGCTTGCAAATAATGCCTGCACGACACATAAATTACACTATACTGCCATGCAAGGCCCTACTGTGCATTCTAGGGAATCCCATAGAGAAGATGGGAAGTTTTCTTTCACGTAATTTCAGGAGGTTACAAAATGACTAAATAAATAGGCCTAGCAGTTGCATACAATATATGACAACCGTGACTATAGGCAAGTATAACAAGGAATACTGAAATTTATACGAGTTACGGTATAATAGCTGTCGTCGCCTCGTTATAAGATAACTCTACGTCGATGTCATATCATTGTCTACGCCTATTTCGGAGTGTCTGTGCCTTCAAGGGTGTTAGTCCTACCCCTTTAAGAAATCGTACAAACAGCACGGTCCATGGTCGATCACAAAATTGAAGCTTATGGGCCACTATTCATTCCCAGTACCGTGTCAAGGAACTATTAATATAACCCAAATAGCTGGAACTAAATTTGTTTTCGCACCCGCCGATCAATGAGTGGTTTTACAAGTGTAAGCGTATACTGTACTTCGGAAGGTCGGTTGCGTAAGAGAGTCCGTTAATCGCCGTCTGCTGTCTGCAGGCTGGCGACTCCTGCATTGTCCGGCCTAAACGTTACAGCTGCCTCCCGTCTGGAGTGGCAATAATTGGGTGATCTATGGCGCTGGGCCAAGTTCATGACGCGCGGTTTGATGTAAATGCCTGAGGGTGTAGAACGTGGTGGGGTCTGTGTTGCTTCTGTCAGGTCTCCCAGAGCTCACCCAGGACATTTCGACCTAGTGGGTTGGGTATACTTTTGTTTTCCGTCCCTCCCTCAGTTCGCCCCTCCCATTGCGCTCTTGGCAGGTGCGTTAACTACTATAAGTCGCATTCTATATCACTCTCGCTTAACGTTTCGAAATGTACGAACGGCATTTAACTCGAATACTTGGAAAAGGGGGAGGGTAGAGGAGGGAAAGGGGCAATGGTCCAGTGTAACTCGCAGGCCTTCCACGTCTGCATTTTGGGTTCATTTCCCGGTGTCGTTTGAAAAGGAAACTTAGCTGCATTTTGACAGCCGTAGGGGAATGTTGTCTGCTGTTAATTTTCACGCGTCCATGGCAACGTTAGGTATCATGTACAGCGCATGCCACTGAGAAGAAAAACATCTTTGCCAAATATTATTAATTATAATGCATGACAATACGTTTATATCACATATATCCACTCTCTGGAATGAACTCAAAGTGGTTGTGACCAATACCTCCTCCCTTCCCTCCCTCTATCATCTCCTCCCTCTTCCCTTTTTCCCTTCCCTCTCCTAGTCGTTCCCTCCCCTCCCTATGTAGGCCTACGAATTGAACATATGCTTTGTCCGCCACTTTATGGTCACTCGCAGATCACAAAGTAGGCCTACATGGTTACTTTCTGTTTCACAATTGTTAATACGTTGACGACAGGGGCGTCTATCCCCCTAAGTCATTGGAGCAACGTCCCTTTCCCCCTCTTCTTCCCCTTCCCGTTCTCCCCCCTAAAATGGTGGCACACACACTAACAGATCCCCCCCATTTCTTGGATGGAGCATTTGCTCCAAGGTTTCTTTGGTGGAGACGCCCCTGGTTGACGAATCTGAGACCAAGATTAAGCTAAACAACAGTCACGTTGCTTGAACTTCCTTCAAGCCACAATAAAATTGTCACATCGTAGAAAAAATATCAGCACTGGGCAAAAAAGTGGTGGTGACTGCCATCTCCACTTTGAAAAGTGTTAATAATGACCGGACACCACCGTCACAATACAAAGTTATGCCTATGATGGAGAGAAAAAGCACAATGGGTAGAGATAGTACGGAACGGCCCTTGCATGTGAAAAGTGACAAGGGCAGTGACGTGGCTGGCGAAGTAATGTCCAGAACCACAATAGCGAGTCAGCGACACATCTTGACAAGTAGCCTACATGTATCTTGATAGAAAAATAAGTGTAATGGGTGTTATTTCAAACGGAACCGTAATTGCATCACTACACCACACTATACCATACACTGTCCTACATCTCACCGTACTCACGTACGCTAGGCCTACACTGCAGTATTTAAGATGAAGGCATTCTTTTAAGCTACACTATAGGCCTACACCACACTAAGCTGCCTTTCTCTGCATTGCATTGGCAGTTGGATATGCTACTATTGCTTTTGTCTGCTCAGCATAATACAGTCTTTAAAAGCCTTAAAATTCGCTTGTTTGGATCAGGGGCGTAACTTTGGTCTAAAAAGTGTTGGGTACCAATTTCTTGCATATACGAAGCAAGGCTGAGACTGCGATCTCTGGGAAGGCACAAATTAAAAAAAAATAGATTGGCATTGTTCAAAAAGTGGGGGAGGGGTACGGTAACCCAGTCCAGAAAGTGGGGGTACGGGTACCCCTCGTACCCCCACAAATTACGCCTATGGCTGTAGATAGCTACGAGAGCAGCGCTTTAACGGATACCACAAGGCGTTGTATTAAATGTCTGGATGCGATATTACATTACACGACGGTGTAGTAGAGTTACTTCGAGGGAATTTGGCGGGCTTTTTCTGTCCTCTGCAGGGCGCTCGTGCCGAGTGTGGGTGACATGTGCGCGCGTGTTCGTCGACCTGTCTAATTCACGGGATCGGTTAAATATTGCGTAGCCAAATGCCTCGTTCGCCCGACTTCGAAATTCTAGGCATTACTCGATGTGACACATTTTGTCTGATATCGTGCTCCTTCTCAACGATACAAGGGCACCTGCCAAATTGTCTTCATTGCTTGGCCTGGCGCGTGCACCTGCTCGGACGCCATGGCGCGTGACGCACGCCTGCTGCAGTCGAGGTCACGCATGGCTGACTGCCGGGGTGAGCTCACGTCCTGCCAATAATATTGGGGCGAGGAATTTTGTCCGACAATAGCCGGGGTATGCGCAGATGGACGCTGGAAGATTCCTGGAGATTACCGTCTAGCAATTAGTGTCATCTGCGCTCAGTGCCGTTTGCATGGAAATCAGTCTTGCGTGACGGGCTTGGAAGGGTTTTTAAGGAGCCCGACGAGGCTACGGTCGTCTCAGAACTTGATCGGTTTCGAGGAGAAAGGATATCGACACAGCAGATAGAGTGAACTACTAAACGATAGCAAGATTATTCATTGGCATTAGAGATAAGATATCGGGCAGTTGAAGTTAGAAGCATCAGCAGGTGTTAGATAAAGACATCGGGTATTGCCGCATTTAAAGATAGAGAATCGACGGGCATATGAAATTAAAAGCATCGGACATTTGAAGTTTAGAGGCATCGGTTATTCGAAGATGAAGAGAAGGAACCTGGAACAACTTGACGTCAACGTTGATCTGCCATTCACTGACCACAGACAACATGATTATCTTCACATCAAAAGTGAAAGAAGAAAGGTAGGTTCTACTATATGTGATTATGAACATAACTTACATTTCTTAATGTCTTATCTTAGTCACTATGCCGCACATGACCCATGCAAGTATACTTATACGTGACCTATACAACCCCTCTGATACGACGCAGCGCTCGTGAATAATCTCATGCTTTACGCTTAGCTTTAGAGTAGAGCTTTAGAAATTTGGAGTTTACGATTACGATTACTTTCTGACTCTTTCGTTTCTTCCCTTCGGACCCTTCTATTCTATATTGTGCTGTGCTACCCTATGGGGACCTTAAATGGCGTGGCGCCTATTCAAACGGGCAGCGGTGGTGAAGGATCTCACCCGATCAATTCATTGACAAATGAGCAGGGTCGAGGCCATATACAAGTGTATACGGTCGCTATAGAAAATCGCGTACATTTACATTTAGGCCTACATTTATCCAAACTATCCTAACATACCATAACCTACCCTACCATACCATACGTATACGCCTCCACTGTATACTATATAAGGCTGACAAACCGCACCTGTGCACACACTGGTTAACTAAGGAGATACAGAAAGTGAACAATTAAGAGAACCAGAAAACTCAAACGTAAACTACGCGTGCATGGCAGCCAGTATGGCGCCCATCCTCTCGCTCTAACATACCATTATCTTTGAATGAACGTATTTGTTCAAGGCACTTGGAAGTGTAGACGCATATTTATATAGCGCCTCGTCAAGAGAGGATTCGTCAGAAGGTCTCTGCTGCCATATCTTGGTTATCAATGTGGTGAACAGTTGAACGGGTTTTTCTGTTCAATGTACGTTAAGCAGGACTACGCTTAATCTGTGAGCAAAGCATTTGTTCAAGATGAGTGAACTAAGCTTAATTGTTTTGTTTAAGGTGCGTAAAGTTATCGTTGAACGAAGACGACGCGAGAGAATCGATCGCTGTCTCGATCAGCTGAAACAGTTCCTCACCGATTACTCGCCATCGAATTCTCAAAATAGCCAGCTACAGGTTGGTAAAAATCAATCACCAGGGACAGAAAGACAGACAGAAGGACAGGGAGACAGACATCTGTGTATACAGGAGTGTTATTTATACATGCTTGGTTATTGACATAATGTTTTCAATGTCTGGTCCAGCCATGAATCAAAGTTAGTATAGCCCAGTCTAGTCTACAGCAAACTCTAACCTAATTTCCTGAGACGGTTTTAGCGCTGTCATCATGTAGTTAAACTTAATATCAAATTGTAATCTTTTGCAATGCATTGCAATGCAACGTATACGGACTAATTTGCAATGTATTGCAATGCATTGCAATGATTTTTAACTTAAGTGTTAAAGATGTAATATAATTTTTTTAAACATAGTGCAACGTGCCACATATATAGTCGCTGACTGGTTGACCGGTGGTTGCCAGGTAACGCGGAATGTGAGGATCTGATCCTTCTTTCCTGAGACGTTTACTGTAAGTCTGTTGTATACTCTGCTACTATGTATTTTTCATCGTGTATCACGCCTGTGTTTCTGTTCTCTGCACTTAAAGGGCGGCGACCTGTGCGGAGCATCGAACCTCGAGAAGGCGGACATTCTCGAACTGACCGTCGACCACCTTCGACTGCTGCGCACGCGCACTGATCAGCAGCGTGCACTTGGCTACAACAGGTGCGCGCGCGAGGTCGACCAGTTCCTCCGAACGTCATGCCCTGAAGGCGAGATGCGACGGCGACTCATGGCGTTCCTGGCCAGACGTCAGCCTCCCCAGCAGAGCCACTCCCTCTTCGGCCGACAGGGAACCTCCTGCTGGAGCGCGGAGACGAGCACCGGCTTCGATGAGCACCGCCTGAGCACGAGTTTCGGGTCTGAAACCATGGTGACGGATAGCAGAACGGATTTTTCGGTGATTCGGTATCCGTCTCTAGTCAATCATGTCCAGCAACCATCTCCATTCAACCGTGTGCAACAGCCATCCCCAATGAACAATGTCCAATCAGCCGTGGTTGACACCACCATCAACGAGGATCGCAGAGTCGAGTCTGAGGAGGATGACGAATTCGCGGAAAGGAAGGAGGAGGACGAGAAGCGGCAGTCAAGTGTGACCAAATCACCCACGCGTAAAACTGAATCACCGGAAAACAGCGTATGTTCCCGGTCAGTAGTAGTGCACGACTTGAGTGAAGACTCTGTTCAGTTGGCAGAAAGAGACGGCACTGACGATGTAGTTAAGGATACTTTCAGTGGTAGTGACAGCCAGGAGTCAGTTTGGCGCCCCTGGTGACAAACAAACAAAGCCTTCAATCGAAGATTCTTACGCTTGCGAACACGGCTAAAGAATCACAAGTTGTTGGCATCGAACACAGCTGAGTTATCTAATTGTGATCTCTTGATTTCTTCAGCATCCAAAGAAACCTACAGTTCGTAATAAACAGGTTATTCACAGACGCTCATACAGGAACAATGATGAGGCAGATATGATCATGTCCCAGCCAACACACACACACACACACACACACACACACACACACACACACACACACACACACACACACACACACACACACACACACACACACACACACACACACACACACACACACACACACACACACACACACACACACACACACACACACACACACACACACACACACACACACACACACACACACACACACACACACACACACACACACACACACACACACACACACAGACACACACACACACACACACACACACACACACACCTACGCACCTACGCACCTACGCACACACGCACACACGCACACACGCACACACGCACACACGCACCTACACACACACACGCACCTACACACACACACCTACACACACACCTACACCTACACACCTACACACCTACACACCTACACACCTACACACCTACACACCTACACACCTACACACACCTACACACCTACACACACCTACACACACACACACACACACACACACACACACACACACACACACACCTACACACACACACACACACACACACACACACACACACACACACACACATTGAGGACCATGTATGTCGAACATTGCTCCACTGCGTGTGCGCTGGCTGAGCATCCTCATTTGCAAGTTCTGACCCAAGGGTCAAGTAGGTACACATAGACAGGCTGTCGTCTACGATTAATGATGGGTGGACTATTAAGATTCGGAATAGTATTTTTAAAAGGTACTGTTTGCAGTTAATGTCGCCGTCAACGGCCCTGGCGGCCGTAAGATATGTCGTTTAATACTCGATAGCATACATTGAAACTGTCTCACAACCATTACATCTAGGCCCTACGTGCGCACGTCTCTAACAGTCATCAGCTGAGTATTTATATAGCGTCTTTTGAGAGCATCTGAAAGTCATGTACATAATCCTGTTCGTATTACATAACGTGTATACAATGTCGTCATATCAGTGAGTTTTCGCTGATGTATTTCTTTTTAGCTGACTTGAAATAAAATGGATTAATTGTACTAAAAGTTGAATTGTATTCTATTTACGACTTAACCGCCGCCAACACCACCACCACCACCACAGCCATCACCACCACCACCACGACCATCACCACCACGACCACGACCACCACCAACAACAACAATTGGCAACAACAACAACAACAACAAGTAGTGCCTCATAAACTGATCCCACAAACGACATTTGTCACATTTACAATTAGTGGATAATTGACCGGAAGACAAACGGCTAAACAAAATATATGAAGGATCAGAGGTCTTATATATATATATATATATATATATATATATATATATATATATATATATATATATATATAGTAAGCAAGGCCGTAGCTAGGGGGGTGTTTTTTGGTGTTTAAACACCCCCCGAAATTAAATAATGTAAAAATGAAATAATGCATTTACTAACTACAAACCCCTTGGTCGGTTGACTCGGTTGCATGTCGGCTTGCTCAATGACGAGAAAACACCCCCCGAAACAGAAAACACCCCCCCGAAACAAAATCCTGGCTACGGCCCTGATAGTAAGGGTCGGATATTAGCTCAAATAAACGGGAGCTTGTTACCGAAGTATAAAATGGCATGTTCGGGTTTCTTGTGGAGAATAGAACTCAAAGTAAATCTCATATGTGGTCATAGGCGGATTGCCCTCTGGATCCCCGAGACCAACTCCTCTGCTTGTGGGTGGTGTGAGCCAAATGCATATCTGAGAAGAGGCCATGGAGTCACCCAGTTGCCACTGCAACTATTTTCGGGGAAAGGGAATGGAAAGCCCAATTCAAATCTTAGGTGGGTTATGGCCAGTTTACCTCTGCCAACCACAGCTAACTCCCTCGGTCATTGATCACAGCCGGGGGCCCGGGACGCAGTTGAGGACGAGGGGCTGGTGAAATATGTACGAGTAAGGCTACAAGGGATCATTCATAAAGGACGTCCGCAATGACGGGAGGAGGGAGGGTCATCCAAATGAGGACATGAGGAGGGGTCATGATCAGTGCGTCTCCGCATCAATGTTCCCTCTAATTTTTTCCGCCGTGCGGGTCTGCCGCGTGAGCAGTAACATTTAGTGATAGTGATCTTTAAGGCCTACTAAATATATTGTACGCGCAAGGTTATACATCTGTTCAAGTTCTCTGCCCTTGGGCAGGCTCTTCAAATGGCGTAATGCCTACTCGAAAAGTTTAGAGAGGTGGTTTTCCCGTTGCCTTCCAATCCGTCACTTGCGGCGATCTTGTTTGACAAATGGGGGAAAAGAGACACTTTTGAACTGATCTGGAAAATATTTTCGCGCTCATGGGACAAAATCAGCCATGGGTCTAGTTCATGATCTTTTTTTGAACTCGGAACTCGTCTCTTAAACACTTTCAGTGGCGGAGCTCTTGTCTGAGAGCTGAGAGGTGGGTCGGAGAAAGTCGGCCATGGTCTGGTCGAATTCATCTCTCAAAAAAGTTGATGACCTCTTTTTAGTCATCACCTTCTTTTTACAACTTTTCTCCGGTCTCCCAACCAATAATCAGGTGATTCAACAACAGTACTAGTTGTACTTTATACACACATTCCCTGGGACTAATCAGCCTAACTACTGGGACAAATCAATCCTAAGACTACTGCCAAGGGACATTTGTCCCACTAGTTATACAGTTCAGATATGCCCTGCCCAGGATCGACGCTCATGCCTTCGGTGTTTTTACTGAGACACCGTCTCTTACATCGATGTCCTCCATCGTCCTTCTTTCAGACTCCTTATCTCTTGGGCTCAGTGGCGGCGCCAGGGGTGGGCTAGGGGGTGCTTAGCCCCCCCAAACTGAACCTCAGCCCCCCCCCAAAGCAAAACGCTGGAAATCTCTGAAGCTTTGCAATGCTTACGTACAAATAGCAGGCTCAATAGCAAATGCCATTTCCCCAACAATTGTTAAAGAATCTGATGCGTCTGTAACGTAGCTAGGTAGTCCGCTGTGTATAATATAGATGACTAGCAGAGACCTCATCCATCATCATCCAGGTTGTACAAACTATAGTATAGCCATCGCTCTGTATGAACAGGGGTGGGATATAGGGGTGCTTAACCTCGGCTGCCGTTTGACACATGACCTTGTATACATAGCAAGCTATAGTATATGGGCCAGAGAAATTCCTCTTTTCTCGCCTTCCATCTTAGTCACACTGCAAGGTTTCTCCACTGAGTGGAAAGATCTTGGTCACACTGCAATGCATGCGCTAGGCAGCTGGCCTCTGCACCATATGCCTCATTCGTCCCGCTCTCCCAGCTCTCTCTCTCTCTCTCTCTCTCTCTCTCTCTCTCTCTCTCTCTCTCTCTCTCTCTCTCTCTCTCTCTCTCTCATCTCTCTCTCTCTCTCTCTCTCTCTCTCTCTCTCTCTCTCTCTCTCTCTCTCTCTCTCCGTTTCTGTCTCTGTCTGTCTGTTTGTCTCTGTCTGTCTGTCTCTCTTTGCATTGAGTATACCATAATACCACTAATGTATCTTCGAAGAAGGCTTCTATCAAACGTCTCAGACAGTCATTGTTGAGTTATTTCTGTTCCAGCAAAAAAGAATAAATCATGGTATGTAGCCTATCAGTATCACAACCTAATCAGTTCTTACGCAGCTCGGACCCGACGTTGTAGCTGGCGGGGAGGTGGAATTTGAGATCTGGAGTCCGAGTCGGTACCCTCTGAATTGGAACCATCGATATGATATTGCGATTCGCTCAGATCCAGGCATATTTTAGAGAACCCCACTCTAACCCCTACATTGAGGAATTTTAAAAACTCTACTAAAATTATAATGGAAAAAAATTTACTTTAAGTTCAGATCCAATGAGGCCTAGCCTCATGACAGTAGATATTATAAATAATAAAATTAATGTATTTTACGCGATGTCCATTTTGGATTTTTCATATTAACTTATTATAGGCCTAGGCCAAATGTTGCATACATGTAAGCCTATACTACATAGGCCGTATGCATTTTTAATTCGATGTATGGTAGTTAACTAACACAGCAAGCTATTTATTTAACTAAAATATGTAGTTATCTTGCTATTTAGCTTTGTGAATGTAAGAAATATTTGTAGAGAATATTTTCTTACACCTTAATGAAATCCCATATCGCTGTAATTCAATCATTGTTAAATTCCAACTACCCAACTGTGAATAAACAGTGTTCCAAAACTTTGATTCATGTTGCAACAATATAGATAGAATATTGTACAAAAAACATGCAGTAAGCTTTCTGTTTGTTGTCCCTAACTAAACGTCAGTAGCAATTTCGACTTATTTAGCCTAATTACCAGCTATTCTAGCTATCTTTACCAGATAATCTATTTAACCTTCATCATGATGTAAAGTAGGCTAACAATATAACATGGAACGTCCAAATGCCTATTAAAGTTAGAAATGCTATAGCTTCACTGTGCAACTAACTCTGTAAAGCTTAAAGATTTACAAACGTTATTTTTGTTTCTCTAGTTAAAATCGCAGTTTATTGATCTATAGCCCAATATGGACCATTCTGTCTTTAGGCCCTATCCCATTTTGTAAGGTGATTATGAATGCATTAGGCCTACATTATCTTATTATCTGTCTCATCACGTTTGTGTTCTTACTGGCGGCCGGCGCAATGGGACCTGCGTGAATTCGCCGGCAGCCTGCCACTAAATTTGTGAATTTGTGCAGTTATGTTCATTTCCTTTAACGAATGTGGCAAATAAATTACTTACTAACTTGTTTTCTATTCTCCCATTGACGAAGAAAAAATTTCAACAAATTTTCCTGCCCAAAATATGTCCCCCAAAGTTATGTACAGACAGAGGGTGCGGGTCGCACCGGGTGACACCTTCAGAGGGAGTGACACCAAAATGACAAAAGACTGTCTAACAAAATGTTGTGCAGATTTTCAGAAAAAAATATTATTTTAAAATTAACAATAACAGATAACAACAAAAACATTTTTCGTAAACCCAGCTTACATGTACTGTATCAGCATCAATTTACCTAAAGCTGAAACCCTATGCTAAGTTACTTTATTGAACCTTCTAATGGGGTGACACCATCACGAACGGTACCGCACTGGGTGACACCAACCCTAGTGATGCGCCTCTGTGTACAGATTTTCGCATACGTATGTAGGTAGGCCTACTGAGGATTCATGTGAAGTTAAATGGCCATCATTACAGAACTTGAAACGCCAGACAATGCAACTGCTGCAAAACTGACCCATCATCATCATCATCATCATCATCATCATCATCATCATCATCATCATCATCATCATCATCATCATCATCATCATCATCATCATCAGTTAGGCTAAATAAGTATGGGGATAAGATACATCCTTGTCGTACTCCAGTTTTCGTGTGAAAGTATTCTGTGATCTTTTGATCTACTTTTATGGCACTTGATGATTTTCGATATATCTCTAGTCTTGTATAAGTATGATCAGTTGCTCTGGTATTCCTGCGTTTAGCATCACTCTCCACATTTCACCATGCCATATACTGTCGAATGCTTGTTTGAAGTCTATGCAGTTGATGAAGACTTTCTGGTTGTGTTCTATGCTTTCTTCAAGTTTCTGTCTCATTGTGAATAGTTGATCAATTGTGCTTCTCCCTAGTCTGAACCCGGCTTGCTCTTCTCCAAGTGCTCTCTCAACATACTACTTCATTCTGTTTTGTATCATTCTGGTGAAGACTTTTCCTGGGATGCTCTGTAAGCTAATACCTCTGTAATTTTTAACAGTCTTGTGCTGGATCTCCTTTTCTTATATATGGACGATTGTCGATTTTGCCCAGTCTTCTGGTAGTTCTCCCTCTATATCTGAATCTTTGTAACAGCAATAGGCCTACATAGCGTTAACAACAGTTCCTCCTCCTTCTTGAAATAGTTCCGTATACAGTGCCATATTTTTAAAAACTGGATGTGTGCTAAAACGCACCTACAGGCATCTGGAACCTGACATTTTTCCGTGGGGATCCCCGCTTCAAAGAGGTGCCGCTTCGCGGTAGGGGTGGGTTTGTAGGAGGAAGGGAAAGGACTAGGAAGGAGTGATGGAAAGGGAAAAGAAGGGGGAGCAAGAAGGGCAGGGTATGGAAGAGGGGAGGGAGAAGTACATATGGGAAGGGGATGGAGAAAAGGGGAGGGGCAGAGGAGGAAGGGAGAAAGGGAAGAGCTTAGGGCTTCAGCCCCCCCCCAAACCTAAAATCCTGGCGCCGCCACTGCTTGGGCTCTATTATACCGGCGAGGACTCGGTCATCCACTACGCTCTATGTTCCTAGCGGGGTTACCTCGTGAAGTTGGCGTGGGCGTGGTGGGCATTTGGGGTAGCAAAGGAGTTTAGAAAGGCTTGCTCCTTCATTTTCACCACAAGATTAAAAGGCTAGAATATTGCATCATATAAAACCAAAAAGGCTAAAGTCAAGTTGAAGTAAGTAAGTAGCATTTATGTGAATGTGACAACAGTGTAATAAAATTGTATAGTGATTACATTAATACATAGGCTATATGTAAATACATAATATTTATTGCGTGGGCTTTCAGAGTGGGAGGAGAAAGAGAGGTTAGATCAAAAAACATCTTGAGATCGCACATTGTATAGGCCCTATTCCAGAACACAGGATTGTAATTAGGCCTACATTTTAAATAGGCCTATACAAAGTTGATAATAAAGAAAGTGCTTTAGTGTAGCGGACCACCATTAAAGTCATTTAAATAGTCTTATCTGTCGTTTTCCAAGTCACCAGCTAGAAAATATATGGTAAGTAGGCCTACAACTTATAAACTGTTCAGGCTGCATTTATAAACAATTCGCCAGTGCCTAAATAAATATGTTCGTAAAAAAATTGACACACAGCATTGGTGGCCATGTTCCTTTATATTTTATTTTCTTCCATTAAAAATCCGTTTTGTTCGCAGTTTTTACTTGTAATCGCAATCGTAATCTCGCGATTTCTTCAGCGCCCACAAAAGATAAGTCGCGGGAACCAGATTATTCACAGGCGCTTAGGATTAGTCAAAACAAAATGTATGGGCCGGGATCAAAGGGCAAAGGGGTCATGCAGGCAGACAGTTATATATATATATATATATATATATATATATATATATATATATATATATATATATATATATATATATATATATATATAGTAAGTGCCACTGCTAAACTGGTTCACTCCTTCGTCACAGCGCGCCTTGATTACTGCTCATCGCTTTATTTTGGTCTTCCATCTAGTCGCATAGTGTGTTTACAGCGAGTTCTGCGCTCTGCAGCCCGTCTCATTGGGCATATTCCTAAACATGGCCAAGTGTCTAGATATATGCTGGAGGTCCTTCACTGGCTTCCTATGCGCTTAGAATAGAATAGAATAGAATAACGCATAGAATATAGGATCGCTGCATTAGTATGGCGATGTTGTCAGGGCCCTGCCCCTGCTTATCTTCGAGAGCTATGCTGCACAGTTTCAGGTGTCCAAGGCCGACGTTCCCTCCGCTCAGCGGGAAAAGGGGTACTTTTAGTTCCATTTGCTCGTTCCACGACTATGCAAAGTCGAGCTTTTTCAGTGGTGGGCCCGGTAGTCTGGAATAGACTTCCCTTAGAGCTCCGCATGTGCCCTGGGGTCACCCCTGGCATATTTCTTGCAAAACTTAAAACTGTCTTATATGAACGTGCTGGTGTCGGGAGCGCCTCTGAGTAGTTCCCTTGAAGAGGCGCTATATAAATCTTCGAATGAATGAATGAATATTTATATGCACACCCTATATGCACACATTTTCCCATGGTTCGCTCACTCAACTTTTAAACACTTAATTCCCGGGCCTCTGCACAAGCGCGTGCAACTAAATGCCATATCTGCTCCATAGATATGTCACAAGTACTTTGCCATCATTAATGGGGGGAAAGAAGGGAGGGGGAAGAGGAGGGAGGGAGGATAAGTTGCTCCAATGACTTCGTGGGGGAGATCTATAGACGCCTCTGAATACGTAGATATGATTGTGAATGTCTTAAAGCAGTTAGGAAGAGTCCCGAGATATGGCTTGCAATTGTCTTCACTGGCCGCGATCTTGTTTGACAGGTGGGGGACATGGGCAACTTTTAAACTGATATGGTTAAAAAAGTGGTCAAAATTTTTCGCGCGCGATTGGTTGACCTTTATTGGTGCTTCTTCGAAATTTGGGGACAACTGTATACTGTGTCCCCACTCTTAAAGGTGGGGTCTAAATTTGTCCCCCTCGAGGCTCGACCCCCCAATATCGCCGCCCATTTAAAATAAAGAAATTATACGTAAATAAGGTTACGATTGTTTCAAACAAAACCTTGCATACGTAGATAACTTGTTAAAAATTAAACAACATAATAACCGTTGTAGGCCTACGTCTGTCTGTCTGTCTGTCTGTCCGTCCCGTAACAAACACTATTGTGACGTCACTATACTGACACCTTGGCGACGGTTGTCTTGACGACGGCTATAGGCCTATAATATGACGTTATTGTTATCACTGCAATACTAATTGTTTTTTATATACCGTGATTTTTCACGGGTTACAGCTAGTTGTTAATAAAATTAACTGTTTTCAAACAGAGTACGTGGACATGTAGGCCTCTATGGTTACGATTGTTTTATAACAATGAGAATACGTATAGATATTTAGTTAGTGATTGTTTTCAAACAAGAGGATACGTAGACGTAGGTCTATAGTTACGATTTTCTTCTAACATGGAGAACACGTATGGTTACGTTTGTTTTCAAACAAAGAGATTTGGGGATACAATTGTCTGCAAACAGATTACGTGGACATGGTTACGATTGTCTTCACACAATGCGAATACATGCTGTGCTGACACCAGAAGTATATTTGTCACTACTTAGCCAGATCCTCTGACTGTCTCACTATAGGCCTACGGACAAGGACAGTTTTTCGTTTAGATCTCGATTGAAAACTTATCTTTTCCTGGATCGTTTCCTCCGTATACGCTGTAGGCCTACTTAGTATCCTTTCGGATTTAAATCTTCTTCAACTTCTACGTATTCTCTTAGTTCGCAAACAATAGCAACCATATATCTACGTACCGGTAGGCCCATTCTCTTTGTTTAAAAACAGTTTTGACAATAATTATCGTCGACGGATTGTTTTTATTTTAAAACAATCGTAACCATATCTATGACTACATAGGCCTATTCTGTTTAAAAGCATTCGTAAATATATATATATATATATATATATCGATGTACGCCTATTCTTTGGTTGAAGACAATTGTAACCACGACAATGGTAACCAAGTCTACGTAGTCTTCTGTTTGAAGACAATCGTAACCATGTCTACGTAGGCCTATTCTTTGTTTGAAGATAATCTTAACGATACCTACGACGCCTACGTATTCTTCTGTTTGAAGACAATCATAGCCATATATACATATAATATCCATATAGTGTCCGTCCGATAGTAGGTCTACGTCACAAACGGTTTCTGTTCTATTGTGAAACAGATACCGTTTGTGACGTCAGTCTTGACGACGGCGATCAGAGCATTTAACTAACGATATTAGCCTACACTGCCGTCATAATTATGACGGGCAAATACACTAGTATCTACATATTCTTCTGTTTGAAGAAAGTTATTGTAACCATAACTATGTATTCTTCTGGTTTAAAACAATCGTAACCATGTAATATGTATCTATATGATTTTCTATTTGAAGACAATTATATCCAAATCTATGTATTCTTTATTTAAAGACAATCGTAGCCACATCTGTGCATTCACTTTGTTTGAAGATATTCGTAACCATTAAACAACATAATAACCGTTGTACGTCTGTCTGTCTGTCTGTCCGTCCCGTAACAAACACTATTGTGACGTCACTATACTGCCGCCTTGGCGACGGTTGTCTTGACGACGGCTATAGGCCTATAATATGACGTTATTGTTATCACTGCAATAATAATTGTTTTTTATATACCCTGATTTTTCACGGGTTACAGCTAGTATATACATAATTTTATTCTATTTGACACCATGTAATCGTATCCATTACTACGTATTTTAAGATATTACCTCACTTAATTAAGTATTTACACTACACTAATACTTATTCTAATCCTCAGCTCAGAGCATTCTCAAGTGCACGAATATACCTCAGTATTAACTCATCCTAAAGCTGTAAACATAATCATATCTACATATTCTTCTATTTGAAGACAATTATAATCATATATCTACGTATTCTCTTTGTTTGAAGACAATCATAACCAGATCTATGTATCCTTTTGTTTGAAGACAATTGTAACCAATCTAAGTATACTCTTCTGTCTGACTTTGATGATCGTAACTTTAGATCCAGTTCTAAAGATCAAATGGACTCAGCACTGGTGGTAACTTGTCCAAAATATTAGGAGGGGGGCATGGGGCAGGGCATATTTTAACTGTATAACTAGTGGGACAAATGTCCCAGTAGTGTTAGGATTTGTCCCAGTAGTTTTAGTATTTTGTCCCAGGGAATGTATGTTTAAAGTATAACTAGTGGGAGAAATGTTGCAGGAGTTTTAAGATTTGTCCCAGTAGCAAATCAGTAAGAAGAAAATTTTTGGAGGTGAATTCCTAAAAAAAGGTCAACAACTTTTTGGGGAGATCAATTCCCCCGACTTTGTCCCAGTAGTGTAAATCTGTTAAAATATGCACTGGCATGGGGTCTGGCCCAGAGATGCAAAAAAACATTTTTATCAGATGAAAAGTTGTTTTGTTTTTTATGGTTTTCTTGTTTTGGTTATTTGTTTTTAAGATTTTCGGATTTCATATCATAAAAATCATGAAAAATGGCATGAAGAAGAGCTCAAACTCAGTTTAATTCAGTTGCAATTTCCGAAAATTAAAAACTACTAAATCAATGTTATTAAATATCTTCTATAAGACTAAGAAATTTATTAAAAAAACAAAACAATTTTGTGGTTTTCTATTTCTTGTGTTTTTAAATTCAAAAACCGAAAGAAACACTTTTTTCACCTCTGGTCTGGACAATCAGAGCCTCGGAGGCCTCCAGTGTTACATAATGCATATGAAATGGGTGCGTTTTGTTTACATGTAAATTTGTTTCATATCGAAGATATTGAAGATTAAAATAAATTTCTGTTCATTATGAATTTCTGATAGTATTTCAGTTCTGTGTCTCTGCTTTTCTGTTTTTGAAAAAATTTAGTTATATTGAAAAATAACATTTTAATATTTGAAGAAATTCTCCTCTCGATTTTTGGGGGGCATGGCCCCTCCACATGCCCCGCCCCCCGAGTCTATGCCTATGGGACTCAGTATACTTGCCTACAGTCCATGCACCCTTGCATGCGCACACACACTCGCTAACATCTGCAAGGCCCTGGGTTAAGAAGTGAAAAAGAAAAACAGGCAATAAGCAAAAATATGTTTTAACAGAAATGATATTCACAAGTAACAGAACCAGTAGAAAAACAGACAAATGGTCAAAACCTGACAGAGCAACCACATTCAATAAACACCTTTTTCATCACTCTAAGCATCAGTCTATTCAGATAATTAAGCGTAAATTCCTGTTGCACAATTCTCGGATGTTGGAAGAAGCTCTTGACAAAATTGCAAACAGAACTCAGAGAGACTACTTACATTAAAGTGTTTTATATCAACAGAGGTCTTTAAAAGGCACTATATAATGCTCATAACAGACACATACATAACCACAGGTACATAGTACTACATACACCACACTTGAGGTACATACACACATACACGTGCGCAGAGGTAGCTTTGACTGTTCATTGCTCTCACTCTCACGAAATGTTTGCTAATCTAGACTGAAAACTTCTATAGTGTTGCAATCATAATATACATGACATCGATCAGTGTAACACTCTGCAATTGTAATCCAGTGAGAGCAGTCAACAAGAGCTCTCAAATACATATAAGAAAACACATAAAAAAGCCTTGCTCAAAAGACTACATTCAGATCTGAACTGATGCTACTTTCCAAAGTTATCAAGCAATAAAGGTACTTGTTTCACAACAGGCACCAGAACTAGTTTTTTATTTTATAAATACCAGTACAGCTTTCTAATTTCAAAAATAAGTAGTGGTACTTAGTACTGGCAATTTCTCAAGTTTCATAAATGCGTAGCTGGTAAAGTACCGCAAAACTGTATATCTGATATTTTAATGACAAAATCCATCTTCTGCTTGAAATGTCATCTTTTAATACTCTTCAGGATGTTTAATTTTCTCATATACTACATAGGTGATTTAACATGAGGACAGGTGCAGCAGTTAAAGGTGAAACAAGGTAAGAAATTCGCTCGTTTAGAGTACGCCAGACAGACGCTGTAACACATTCTTCTAACACGATTTCTGACAGACCAGTAGGGGACATACATGTTTATCCCCAGTTGAATTCTTGCAGATCAACAATCGTAATTACAAAAATATCTAACACCAAACATTAGCACAAAAAACAAGTTTGCCATTTATTTACAGCTGTTAACTTTAGAGCACCATCATTCAATAAAAAAACACATGAAAAATAGACTTCTTTCAGCTAATTTCTTCTGCAAAACTACTACGGAAATACTTGGAAAGGAATATTTCAGAGAGCCAGAACCTCCCTGTAATGTGCATCACTGGAAGACAAATTCTTACATAATGCGGTTGATTGATTGAAGCCACTACAGATTCAGAACAGAAAAAATATATATACAATAATAAGTTGCAAAAGTTTTCTGTTGCTTTTGTCAAGAGGACAACCCTAACAAGTCAGTGAGGTGTTTCAGACGACCCAACAATTTTTAATTGAGAAATTTTAAATCAAAGCTAACTTCAGTTCATGAGTGCAACAGAGTCATGCTGTGGTTTTAATTATAAGGAGATTCTCATGTAGTCATACATGTACCAAGTTTAACACACAACTTCCTAAATTGCATATAGAACAAAACTGTAAAAACTGGGAACTTTGAATTCAAGCAACTTTACTAGTATACAATGAAAGTTTCTAGTTAAAAAACTACTCGCACCAAAGACAAGAAATAGTCACAGGATAAAACTCTTAAACATTTACTAAACAAAAGCAAGACGCCTGAAATGTTCATATAAAAAGAACACACATTGCTATTGCAGAAACCGTCCATGGCAATTCCGTCTTCATTGTCTAGTGCTACAGTCAACAATCCAACTTTTGGTTCGTTTACTTAAGTATCCACGATTCAAATCATAAATCATGAATCCACAGGTAATCAAACTTGCAGTTCATACACACTTATATGGATATCAGCTCACAGCTAACCTGGCCTGCTAATCCTGATTTCAACTTCCGCAATTCGTTGTTTGATTCAAGTAATCTTCACATAAATTGATTCATTTCTTAAATTTATACAGTGCCACCATATAAAGATAAAGCATCGATCAGCGACGATGACCAAGTGCGAATTAAGGACTTGCTCAATGTCCTCACTCACGCAGAGACCATCTTGGTTGGGAAGCTTGAATTCAAGCATCACATTGCAAGACAAGCACTCAACCGAATGGTCACTGTATTGCATGCTCCATCGAAACAGCATCACTGCTACCTTGTCCGTCAGTCCCACACTCAGAGGTAAGAGAGAGAAGCGCCTCGTGGTCGCACGTGTCGGGCACCATGTTTTTCGCGCTGATGTCGATAAAGTTCACTGCCGCGAAAGAACATTCTGTGACATCCCGGCACCTGACAGATGAAAGGCTTGTAGCGGGATGACCTAGGTCGTCGAACTGACCCAGATGATGTCAGCGATGCCATCTGCAGAAAACAGGTAAAAAAACAATTTTTTTGTAATTTTACTTGCAAATATACAGAGTATGCATGTACTATGTTTCTGAGCTTTTATAAAGCGCAGTTCAGGAACCCCTCAGAAGCGCTAAAGTGCCACTACCAGACACAAATCAGAGGCACTCTGGACCCAAAACACATAACCTTCATCAAACAGAATGGTTCTAGATTTCTTTAAAAAAAGAGACCAAGAGGCTCCAGTCACAGGTTGAAAGGCAGCTTATTCCAGATGAGCTGAGAACAGCAAAACTGTTGGGCCACAGAAGTTTGGTTTGGTAGGAAAACCAGGTCACCTCGCTCAGCAGAGTAAAGAAATCTGTGGCCGGTAAAAGATATCTGTGGCCTGCAGTGGAAAAGACTGAGACGCATAGTTCCGTAAGATATAATGAAGCACAGCCTGAAAGACAATTAAGCACAAGCATCAAGATCTTAAACTCGATGCATTTTCACTTCGGTAACCAGCAGTTCATATAAGAATTTAAACAAGGCTTGCGAAGTACCTTTCTATGTATGAAAGCATTTATGTAGCGCTCGTAACATACCAACACTTTACTTTTTCTGCAGGACGATAAATACTAATAGCTCGATTCAGACAACAGATTGTACAAAAGATATGAAAATAACTTGTGAAACTAACTCATGATATACACTCATCACTCAATCAATCCACACTTCAGATTCAAATTTTAGTGTGACCATGCGTGCATTACACATATTATTAATAATAATATTTAATAATTATACAGGACAATATTAAATCAACCCAGTGATACACCCAATGCCAAAACAACCTTGATCTGCTAGGCAGCCCAGTTCCAGTGCCTTTGAGCATTTCTTAATATTAAGCAACATGCAAATAATCTGAAAAGCAATACTCGAACTACCAACACACTACGATACCCAAGAATACACAAAACTGACAAAAACTACACATCCAACTAACTTCTGATTCTACAATCATCTGATCATAGGATGATAGCGAAACTCGTTGGTGTCGATCAATCATAAGATCAGCAGAACACGGAATTAAGGAGGCAGAAGGATCTTGCAGAGGTAGATCGTACGTTGGCCTACTCCGACCAACCGACAAGTAAGCTTTCTTCATCCTCGACGAACCAATCAAATCTGTTACCAATGGCACATTGGTGACTTTTTGCGGAACTGAATTCGGTGAGATATATCCATCTGCACATCTGCTTTTTGGATGATTGTTGTTGTTGTTGTTCAATGGAAAACTTTCAAGCTCATCGATTCCGGATGGAACCATGCCCTGGAACCATGCCTGGAATGATTCACTGTCGTTCTGGTCAGAAATATCTAGCGATTCAGACAATGATTGCATCTCGACAGCCTTCTCTTTGTAGGATTTCTGATTTGCATGAACTTTCACATCATTGTTGTTCTTTGTTTTTTCCTCCTTCACTGATAAATCTAGCCCCACCGCACCACTTAAGCCAGCTGGTTCATCAACCTCATCAGTCTTTGATATTTCAATATCTGATAAGATCTCCACAACTGGTGTGTCTGTTCTGGTATCCTTAACAGCTAAAGGGTTTTCTTCTTTCAATGAGATATTCCCTCTGTCAGCTTTGTCGACCGAAGGTTCATCTTGCAGCTGATTGCACGCATCTGCTGGGTGTCGAAGATCTTCCAATTTTACAAAGGTCAGAGAAGCTTCCTTTGGACTGCAATCAGATATATATGCTTTACTCTTTGATGGGAACTCCTTTCGTCTACGCTTAAACGATGATGGGCTTCTCGTGCGTATGAAACTGGTTTCTTTAGGCGAAGGCATTGATTCTGTAAGGCTTTGAACACAAGTACCCTGCTGTATGGCAGAGCTGCTGGAATTTGTAATGGTATTTGGAATAACAACACAGTCGTTGCTGTATCTCATATCGAGACCACATTGTTCTGTGATTTTTTCATTTATATGCACAATGAAGACGTCATTGCCATCAAGAGTTATTCCGAGAACACCTTCTACTTTGAGTTCTTTGCTGAAATAAAGGCCATTCTTGCAAAGCAGAGTCACGGTATCTGTGAGCAGACTTCTAACTCGCTCCTGGTCAGGTTTCATTTTAAAAACGATAACAACCTACAGCACAAAGCATAGGGCAAGGTAACTGCATGTTACTATGGTCAGGAGTGTATTTTTAAACATAATATTATAAAGGGATACAATCTATACCCAGTACAAGCAGCCACTACAGCTGTTTTAAATAAGAAGTTAGGATTAGAATGGCAACAGGTGTACATTAGATGAATGCACAAAACACATACAAACAAGTGGTTCTGGCCCAATACCTTCTATCATAATCTCCAGAATTCTTCAGAGACCAAAAAAAGCTCAGTCATGGTAACAAGCTTATCCACAGCCGCTCACTCAACAACAAAATCAGCCTCTTGCAGTTTAGAAAAGCAAAGAGTTGTACATATGTTAGCACCTTATTCTAATATGAGGCACTTATTTTCTCCACACCATTGACTGATATTATGCTGACACTACTGATCCACAAATGCAGTCTCGCCACATCCTTTTGTACTATCATAAATAATTCTCCAGAAACAACCTTTACTTCATCTTTTGTTGTGTTTTTGAAGAGTTCCTTTTAATATTTACGTTTATCTGTACCATACCCCGAATGGTCATTTTGGATACTGGAGAGGTACCACGCAACACATAAACTTACGCATCTTCTTCATTTACTGACACCAATACAAAATATTTTGTAAAACTAACTGATTAATTACTTACTTATGGTTTGATAGTCTTTCCGGTAGCATGCAGTGCCTAACTTAACCTAATTAACCTTATTTATTGGTTAACCTTATTTCACAGTGGATGTCATCCAATCTCCTCTGCCTTAACCCTTCCAAAACTTAATTCATCATCCTAGGCCTCCCTGAACAAATCAAGAAAATCCCTGATCCTTCCATAAACCTTTCGACAAACTCATCGTCTCTCACCTTCACCTCTGACTCCCCTGTCCGCAATCTTGGTGTAACTTTTGATCCACACCTCTCCTTCTCTAACCACATCTCCAACCTCTCGCTCATGTTCGACTTTAAAACTGCCTCCATTGTTCATTCAAAGCTTGATTACTGCAATTCTCTTTTCCTCAACCCTGAATCCACTCAAATCAAGCGCCTACAGCTTATCCAAAACTCACTAGCCAGAGCTGTTACTAGAATGCCCAAACATCAACATATCACTCCCATCTTCAAATCACTTCATTGGTTAAAAATCCCAGAGTGAATCCACTTCAAAGTCCTATCACTAACCTACAACTCCCTACAATATTCACAGCCCAAGTACCTTCGTGATCTTACCATTCAGACAACCCGCTCCACCCGATCATCGTCCTATCTCAGTCTTTCTCGACCCTCAGTCACTACTCACCTCAAGTTCTCCAACCGAGCCATATCCAACACAGCACCACGCCTCTGGAATGATCTCCCCTCTGAATTCCGCAGTTTCTCAGTGCCTCCATCATCATTGCAACCTGTCCTTCATCCTCCTCCTTGTGTTCCTCTATCTATCAACCCCGGGCTTTCCACTCAAAACGGAAGTCTCACCTTTTCAAGTACTCCTACCCTGACTCATCTGATCCTCCGCCTTCCAATTCTTCTTGCCGTAAACGACACCCGCCTTGACAGCTGCTCTGCCTCTCCTGATCTGGTACCCTGGAAATCAGACTTGGACCTCTTTTGGACTGCTCTCAGGAAAACCCCCTCTGATTTGGTTTGGCCTTCTGGAAACTGGACTCGGACCTCTTTTGGACTACTCTCTGGAAACCCCTCTCATTTGACGTAGCGCTCGTGAATAGGCTGGTGCCCTGTGCTTGGCCTTCGAGTGGTGCTTTAGAAGTTTGGAGATTACGATTACTTTCTCTCCCAATTTGGGGCGGTTATGCTGTTTACAAACAGGGCCCCGCGAATTACAGCGTCTCGATACTACCAATTTCTGTTAAAAATCATTCACTCCTCGATGCATATTAAGGTTAAGAAGTACTTTATTCCCAAGACAGAAAGGTCCGAGGTACAGTTTTGATCACGTGATCGCTTTCGTTGTCAGAAAACGTTAACACCAACTAAACTTCTGAGGTTAATGTACAACTCGTAATATGATCAGAAGTAGTTTTTTGCACGGTATACTTCTTTAGTTTAAACATTACCTCTGAATAACACCTTGATAAATCGGAGATAAAAACGAATTTACTATAAAAAAAACTTATTGCATCTATACAAAACGGAAACAACTACAAGCACCATCAATAGCAAAGCAATGAATGAAGAAATGAAGATTCAACACTACAACCACTGACGTCATTTAGCAAAGGCTGTCAGTATAAAAAAAACTGGTACTCAATTATGAATAAAATAAATTTTAGCTTTTAATCGTTTTGTCCTGAATTACTAGTCTTGTTCAATTGAAAATTGAAATACACATTTTATAATTATCCTATGAATCACCTTATATTTCCAATTATTAACACGGTGAATAATCGGCTATCCTATACGTCGTACCTCCCTGCTTAGCCTGCTATCATTACCATGGGCATTATATGGGACCAGGACCACCGACAGAAATTCCGGGCCCCTAGGCAGAACAGTCACGGGTCCCTAAACTATCATTAGGCTTTATGAGAAAAGTTTATTGCGGGCTCGGCCTAGGCCCCTCAAAATCGCCGGACCCCTGGGCATTTGCCCCTCTGCCCCCCCCTCGACGAGCCTGGATGTGACCCACATGGACTTTAAACGGGTACAATATGGGAATATGGCCATATATGGGCTCATATGTGCGTGCTGGCAGGGTGGCGTGGTTCATTCTGTTGCTAAAAGCTCGAATTTTAGACCTAAGTAGGCCTACTTGAAAAACAAATTCACTGTTCTTGACAAAATGTATTAACCAGCGCTTAGAGCATTGAGTTTACCTGCATCTTGCGCTCCTGTTGAACGTGTGTTTAGTTATGGTTGTTTAATATTAAAACCGCATCGATCGAATTTCTGTGACAAGACGCCCATCATCATGGGCGTAACTTTTCCCCAGAGATGGTGACTATTCCTCTGCTCACTACTCTTCCCTTCCATTCCCTGCTCTCTCTTCCCTTGCCGTTTCTATACCTATGGGCGTCCGTAGGAATTTTTAGGTGGCACAAAAATTTGTGTAATGGCAAAATTTGTTTAAGGGGAGTATGACGTTTTTGCAGAGACAAAAATTTCCACAGAAAAAAATTAAAAATAAATAATGATCAAGGACTTTACCTAAATAATTGAGTGTTTTTCTCGCATTGAAAATCGTGTTGGGACTGTTATAATAATCATAATAATCAAAAGATTTTATATTTATAAAATATTTGCAAAATCCAGGGGGCAAATGCGCCCCCTTGCGCCCCCCTCCGGACGCCCATGTGCGTAAATTTCAAAGTATACGCAGTGTAGGCCTACTGCTGATGCACATGACACACTGCCACAGAGTTGAGCCGCTCTTGACTCATAGAATACCGGAGCCAAGTCTTTAGACGACGGATCGAGTCCGCTGAATGACCGTTCAGTTTCACATGACGTTGCCTGCACTACTAGCAAGAGAGCCTCAGCAGACTGAGCAGAGTATCACTATCAACCAGTGATGTAGTCGGGTCCACCTAAGCCGAGTCCGAGTCAAGTCCGAGTCCATCTAAGCCGAGTCCGAGTCGAGTCCGAGTCCTGAGGTGTTCGAGTCCGAGTCCGAGTCCGAGTCACTAAAGATCGAGTCCAAGTCCGAGTCCGAGTCCATCCACATCAAAATACACTGAACCACGCAATTCAATGCCATAAAAAACAACAGGACTATTTTTGCCTTATGCAGAAAGAATTTTTAATGTAGGCCTAATTACCAAAATTTCACATTAAAAACACTAAATTAAATAAAGTTTTGTTCGATAATCTGGCACGATCATGAGGACACATACAAATTCTTCCACTGCTAAACACAAGTTCAGTAGGTAGGAACAGTTAGAACTGTAAATGCCAAAATTGTCAAGTGCAGTCCTGTCATGTCACGTCCTCGCTCCTTCTCTACACTGGGAAGGGCGATACGAAAGTTTCTTCTAATGAAGCAATAAATTAATAACTCCATGCATAGTTTAGCATTATGATTGAAGATATATTTACAAATCGACAATCCCTAGTATTCGGTTCAACATCATGCCCTTCACGGTGTTCGCCTCTATAAATGTCCACGCCGATAACAGAGGTCTTATACCCCTGTCTATTCATGACACTTCATTAGTTCCTATTGTCTGCCGTAGGAACTGGTTGGCGTATGAATATAGGCCTATAATTATATGCCTATACCAGGCCAAATAGAGACTTATACCCCAGCCTATTCATGATATTCGTCTTCAAACGGAATAGTTTCACCTGTTCTGGCTGATATCTGTAGCGACGGTCGGCCGGGTAGGCTATTCACGTCAGTTCTCACATGACGGGTGGTCTTAGCCGTGACACGTCAATGTTGTTGCCTGTTCTGCCCAGAAATTGTGACTCGGAAAACGAGTCAGCGAGTCAAATTCGAGTCCAGGGTTCGAGTCCGAGTCCAAGTCCGAGTCGTGACAGTCCAAGTCCGAGTCCGAGTCCGAGTCCGCAGAAAATCGGTCTCGAGTCGGACTCGAGTCCTTGGCCGGACTCGAGTACTACATCACTGCTATCAACCTGATGAAACAATCGCCTGACTTCAGGAACTGCGGAACACAGTATGACAGTCCCTTCAACTGTCGTACTGAACGTGAATTGCTTTCGAAACATAGCAAGTTGAATGCTGAGTATCTGTCGAGAGTGGTCAATTTCAGTAGCACACTCATCGTTCACTTCTCCAGATAATAGACATATATCTCCAACTGTTCGTACACACTGCCGCCATTGCGGTGTTAAGTAGCCTAGGCCTAGACCAGCGTTTCCCAAACTTAATTTTTAGCACCGCGACCCGATTTTTAGAACGACAATCTATCGTGACCCACCACCAATTTCCTGCGGTTAAAATTCAGTTTTAACCATGGGCGGCGATCTAGGGGGACGGGGGACATGTCCCCCCACCTTCAAGAGTGGGGGGAGGGACACGCCATACATTTGTCCCCTCCCCACATTTTGATAAAACACCAAAAAAGGCCACTAAATGTAGGCCCTAATTGTGTGTGATAGTTTTGACAGCCTTTTTGACGAGATGAGGTAAAAATGAAACATATATATAAGGAGCGCGTGTCCCCCCAAAAAAAGTAAGAGAAAGGAGAAAGTAGAAAGGAAGAATTAAGAAATTTGCAATAAGGAAATTTTTTAGGATAAGAAATTTTAGAGACTGATGACATGGTGTTCGGAAAAAAGTGATAATATGATATAATATGATGATAGTGTGGTATATGGTGCGACCCTTGAGAAAATGGTGGAAAAACTTGCCGAAAAAGAGGTGAAGGAATAAAAAAAAGGTCATCAGGTTTTTTTGCAGATCAATTCGCGGAAAAGTGGTGAAGTTATGAGAAAAGCGATGAAGTTATCAGAGAAAAGTTTCAAAGTTTATGGAAAAAGGTTATGAGAAAAAAGTTTCGAAGTTTATGGGAAATGAATTCCTAAAAAAAGTCATCAACCAGACACCACGGCCGACTTGTCTCCCCCCCCACCTCTCAGACAAGATCGCCGCCACTGGTTTTAACGATGTGTATTAGGACAGATAGATGAGTTCTTCGTCGGCCTTTGTCGACATCCCGTCGACATCCCGTCATGTCGCCCTGAAACGGATTCGCAGTCCAGTTCTTCTGCTCACAGTTTTTCGTTTCTTCAAGGAAGCAACAATCAAAATTCTCTTTCAACGCATGCAAATGTGCAGAGATCTTGGTGATTATCAGCTAGTTTCGCATCATTTTCGATTATAAAGGTTTCAAATGTCTCAAACCAGCCATTATAGGGCCCTCTTGCGGTCTTCAATGTTTTCCCCCCACAAACCAATTTTTGATGAAACTTCTAACTTTGTCGTGAACTGCAAATAATCGACTCTTTCCGTTTAGTGTAAATACAAATTCAGTTCGTTAACGAAAACAGGCCTATGTCTCAGGCACGTAACTAGTATTTTTTCGTTTGGGGGGCTTATAAGCCTTGAACATATGGCAACATTTATACAGTGTTCATACGAATTTTAGCCGTAAGCATACAACGGCTTGACTTGTTTGGGGGGGGCTTCAACTTCGTTTGGGGGGCTTAAGCCCCCCCAGCCCAACGCTAGATACGTCCCTGCTATGTCTGCAAAATACCTAATTGCTTCAGAACAAATTCGTTGTCGCGCAACGATTTCGCTTTTCGTCCAGAAAGAAACACGTACGCGCGACTTCTTCGCGGTGAAATCGGTTCCAAGACAAGATCCAAAGGGGTCAATCAGGCAGACAATCAGACGGCTAAGGAGTAAGGAGGGTGCACGGTGTTTGGGGTTGAAACGGCGAGGGAAGTAAGAGAAAGAGGATGAATCAGGATAGGAATTGTAAAAGAGCAGTGTTTTCTTTTTTGAACGGAAGACCTGTGCAGAGATATTAAGAGGTGAGTGTGTATGCAGAAGTGATTTATGGACACTCCCTAATTCCTCGCACAGCTTTTCAAATAAGCGCTATTGCAATGGCCCATGGGCTTGACTTTAGTCTGCGCCCTAGGCTACGTGCTGACCACATGGCTTATCAGGCCTACGTGTTTGTACAGTTCTGTGCACAGACGCACGAAGCTGTAAAATTAGCTGATGCTATCGGTCTTTCTGCAGCTGGGGGTGGAAGTCTGTGCATATGTGTGCGTACATCAGTGGAGTCATGCAGTGATGGGCAATATAATAGTTAACTAAAAAGTTGCTAACTTTTAGTTTAACTAAAAAAAGTTAGTTAAGGAAGAATTAAGTTTAACTAAAAAAAATAGTTTAGTTAAAACCATAGTTTAACTAAAAATCAGCAATGTGCAACTATTTTTCCACAGTGAATATATTGAACACTGTCAGCAAAAAAACATTTTAACACTGCATGGTTTTAGCATTAACAGCCTGTGTTTTCAAATTCATAAACTACTTACAGTACACATGTAACTGTACAGCACACATTGCATAGTTTGAAGGTGAAATTATCATTGACGCTTTGCATTATTACAGTTCACTTAACGTCTTTTATTGTGAAAATATTTGTCGAAAAAAGTTGGAAAAAGTTGGAAAAGTTTAACTACTTTTTTTAGTTTAGTTAACTAATTTCCAAAATCAGTTGCCAACTTTAGTCAGTCTTGTTGTCCTCGAGACCAAGGTCTTGGTCTCGAGTTCACTCGAGTTCGTTTTTAAAAGTCTTGGTCTTGGTCTTGGTCTTGAGGTTCAAGGTCTTGGTCTTGGTCTTGGTCTTGAGGTTCAAGGTCTTGGTCTTGGTCTTGGTCTTGAGGTTCAAAGTCTTGGTCTTGGTTTTGCAAGACCAAGACCAAGACTTTTGTCAATATGAACAGTCATTTATTTTAACAAACGGCAAGAATTTTAAAAATTTATCCAATAATTACTCATACGTACAGTTATTGCTTTAGTATTTACACAGTGTGAATGAGGCTTCACTGTTGTTTTGGACAGTTATTTTGACTTCCGGTTATTTAACATGGAATGATTTCAAAACAGACTCATGATTAATTTGTACATTTACAATCCGGTTCTTGAAAAGCTGCTTTGTGTGCTAGCGATTTCAGCACTTGTAGACCGTATGAGGCCCCACAGGTCACGTCTTGGTCAGAAAATTCTGAGCAAATTGGTTTTTATAAAATTCAACAAGCATTTGGAATAACATTTCGAATGAAGGATTTTTTAAATACGAATTCGGATTTCTCTGCAGTCTCCATTTAGAGTTGTTTTGCTTGAATAAAAAAACTCATGTTTTCATTAAAATAACGAGTAGTCCGACTGAAATTTTTTTAGTAAGGAATAGAAGTCTGGATACGACTGTGATTTTTTGGTCTTGGTCTTGGTCTTGAGGTTCAAGGTCTTGGTCTTGGTCTTGGTCTTGAGGTTCAAGGTCTTGGTCTTGGTCTTGGTCTTGAGGTTCAAGGTCTTGGTCTTGGTCTTGGTCTTGAGGTTCAAGGTCTTGGTCTTGGTCTTGGTCTTGAGGTTTAAGGTCTTGACAACAAGACTGACTTTAGTTAAACTATTTTTGTAATTGGAAAATAGTTTTAGTTTAACTAGAAAAAAATAGTTTAGTGCCCATCACTGGAGTCATGACGACCGGTGAGTTCGTGCCAGTTTCTCGCTGCAACTGGACGAACCTCCTACTGCCAGTAGGTTCTCGAGTTATAAGTAAGCAAAAATTACATTTCAGAAACTTTTCGCGACCCACCAAAAATCGGCTCGCGGTCGCGACCCACAGTTTGGGAAACGCTGGCCTAGACGGTAAACAGCCAAATGCTTTCATGTTAAAAAATATATTTCATTGCAGGGCCAAAAAGTGGTGGTGACTATCTCCACCACTTTTAAAAGTGGTGGTGACCGGACACCACCGTCACAATAGAAAGTTACGCCTATAGCCTAAGCCTACGCATCATTTATATTTCTCAAAAGCAATTCTAGGTAGGCCTATATGCAGGGTGAGAATTGTCGAGGGGGGTTGGGGGGGTTCAACCCCCCTAGTCTTTCTTAGGACCCCATAGTAAAGTCTTCATTGCACACCCAAACTCCATATGAATCAAGGTCTAACCCCCCAGTCTTTTTTCTACAATTCTCATACTGGGTATATGAGTACATGACTTTGTGGGCCTGTGGCAATACACCATTGCTTTGTAAAAGAAATAAATATCTCGTTATTCTTGTAGTAGCCATGTGCACTGGCTTGTAGTATTCATTCGAGTATTTATATAGCACCTCTTCAAGGGAGCTACTCATGCAGAGGTGATAACCTAAGTACTTGTACTTGTACTTGAGACCGAATTAGTACTTAGTACTCGGATGTTATAGCCTAAGTACTTGTACCTGTACTCAGGGCCGGCGCCAGAGTATTTGACGCCCTAGGCGAACCTGTCGCACTGCGCCCGGGCAAGTGCGATAATAGGCCTAATCAGTGGCGCCGCCGCCTATGTTTGTTGTACGGTTTTGGCCGTACCACTTTTTAAGGTTTTACGGAAAAAACATAATTTTACCGTACATTTTTACCCAGACCCTCTAATTTGCCATACCACTTTTCAAATCGTGGCGCCGCCACTGGGCCTAATTAATATTAAATTGATCAAGTTAATATAACCTTCACACAAGAATGCAGCCGAATGCTGCATCTTTAATTTAGTATCGTCGTTCATTGTAATCATCTAAGAATCATTATTACTTCTAAATAAAACGATCACGGAATCAACTTTCGATACTATACTTTCTTATTTTAACAGATTCACAGCGTAACGTTTAAGGTTTAAGTAAAAGGCATTAGTAATCAGGGGCGTATACCAGACTTCAATTCAAGAGGAAGGCAAACTTTGATGCAGTGGCGGCGATCTTGTTTGAGAGGTGAGGGGGACATTTTTCAGCGTCCGAAGGGCGGTCGAAAAAACCTCTGAGAATTTCAGAATTTCGCTCTGAGAATTTCAGAATTTCGGCATGTTTTCTTAAATTTATGTTACGAAAAAAATTGATGACCTTTTTTTGTCATTAATACATTCGATGACTTGATGACTTTTTCTCGGGGCTAAACACACAAGAGGAGGCAACATCCATGGCGTGTACACCCTAATCGGGTGTATTTGAGGATGCGGGGCTATAACCCTGTCGCGTGAGGAGATCGACGACAACGACGAGATATCATCATCATCACGATGGAGGCGTCGTTGGCGATCGAGATAGAATGATGACGGACGAAAGCCAGTCTCCACTTGGTCAACAATGAAGGCAGCGAGGCCGAGGTGTAATCGGACACCACACAGCCAAGGTGTAATAGGACACCTCGCGGCTACGGTGTAACCAGACACCGCCCGCGCTGCAGGCGAGCGACGACCCGCGTCTCGAGGAGCAATCTGACACTAATTGACGATAGCTCGACGTGGGGAGGGGGCTGACCGATGCACGCTGAAGTTCCTACTTAACGGAAGGAAAAGGAGAATACGGGACTTGTACTACTGACGAGCGCGACGTGAGAACAACGGTCGAGCGATCAACATCGAGAGGAGCGACCAGCGGCGGCGGCAGAGTATTAGTCCGTCAGATTCAGGGACTGGCGCAAGGAACGATCTGTAGTTAGGCTGTACGAAGCAACATTTGAGATAGTCCGATTTAATATCTAAACGCTTTAATACTACGTGGAAGTTCCCGTAGAGTTAGTGTATATATTTGTTTCTTTAATAAATTCATTTATTAATTAAACAAAGTTCGTCGTGAATCTTCTATAGAAAAGTTAGGCACGTTAAATAAAAGTGCAAGTAAAAGAACAAGCAGTCGAGGGTCGACATCAACACACGGCAAACACACGACAGGGCGACCTTCGATTGCGACATTGGCGCAGTCGACAGGGTTTTCAACTGAAGACGTCACGACGAAGAGCGGAACCGGAAACGGAAAGAGGAATCTCAACAGATCGGGACCAGCGGCGAATACAACCCTTCGCAACTGGAGAAATCGAGTGCCGGACTCCGAAGACTAAGGACTCGAAGGAACCGACAGCAACAGGCAAGGACGAGGAACAAGAGCGCCAACGGACGACCGACCATCGCTAGCAACGACGGACGGGAGTGGCAACGGAGGACAGCGGATCAGCCAAGATACCAAAAGACGGAGCTCGCTCGACGTATCAGAGGGTAAGTCCTTACTGGTAGTCGTGGTAATCTGTGAGGTTGCGGTTGAGGTCTGGATGAGGATTGGTGTGCGAATAGCCGAGGCTTTTGCGTAGCTCCTTTTGCTCAGTTCTGTTCTTGTTGTATTTGTGGTAGAATTTTAGGACGTTGTTTTCTTTGATTTCTGACCAACGGTGACTCTCCTCTAACTTACTTATCTTTTTCTATTAGTGAGCGGACTGTTGGAAGATGGATAAGTTGTCGGTAGAGAAAAGAATGAGGGTGCAGAACACGCCCCATCACAGACTAGTCGCATATCTGATAAAGATGGGACTAGGAGAGAAGGAAGTGGATTCCATGGGTATGAACCAGCTCCGAGAGGCTAGCGCCGAAATAATTGTTTCTGGACGGGAGGCCCCGCCAGAAGTAAGTGAGGAAGTAAGCATAGGTAGCCTAGAGAACAGTATTCGCTCGACAAGGCAGAGGCAACTAGTCGGGCTCGAACAATTAAAATACGAGAGAAGGGAAGCGGAGAGAGTGGAGAGGAGAAAAGAAGAGGAGGAGGAAAGGCAGAGAAGGATCGAAGAAGAGAGAGAGAGGAGACTAGAAGAGGAAGAAGAAAGGCAGAGAAGTGAAGAGAAAGAGGAAGCGGAGGAACTGAGGAAAGAAGAAGGAGAGGAAGCGGAGCGGATACTCAGGCTGCTTGAGGAGAGAGCGGAGAGGAGAGAGGAAGAGAAGGAGGAAAGGCAGAGAAGGATCGTAGAAGAGAGAGAGAGGAGACGACAAGAGAAAGAAGAGAGACTGAGGCTCCTTGGGGAGAAGCATGCTGAGAAGATCAGGCTGCTTGAGAAGGAGAGCAGGCTGCTTAGGGAGAAGCAGGCTGAGAGACTATGGCTTCTTGATGAGAAACGGAGGAGAGAAGAGAAGGAGGAAACAGAGAGACTCAGAGTGCTAGAGGAAAAGCAGGCTGAGAAGCTCAGGCTTCAGGAGGAGAAGCAGAGGAGAGAAGAGAAAGAGGAGGCTGAAAAATTAAGGCTTCAGGAGGAGAAACGGAGGAGAGAAGAGAAAGAGGAAGCAGAGAAAGTAAGGCTTCAGGAGGAGAAACGGAGGAGAGAAGAGAAGGAGGAAACAGAGAGACTCAGAATGCTAGAGGAAAAGCAGGCTGAGAAGATCAGGCTTCAGGAGGAGAAGCAGAGGAGAGAAGAGAAAGAGGAAGCAGAGAAATTAAGGCTTCAGGAGGAGAAACGGAGGAAAGAAGAGAAAGAGGAAGCAGAGAAATTAAGGCTTCAGGAGGAGAAACGGAGGAGAGAAGAAAAGGAGGAAACAGAGAGACTCAGAATGCTAGAGGAAAAGCAGTGTGAGAAGCTCAGGCTTCAGGAGGAGAAGCAGAGGAGAGAAGAGAAAGAGGAAGCAGAGAAATTAAGGCTTCAGGAGGAGAAACGGAGAAGAGAGAAAGAGGAAGCGGAAAGATTGAGGAGAGAAGAGAAAGAGGAAGCAGAGAAATTAAGGCTTCAGGAGGAGAAGCGGAGGAGAGAAGAAAAGGAGGAGGCAGAGAAGAGAGAGAGGGAAGTCCGAGAGGAAAGGGACGCAGAGAGGAGACTCAGAGACGAAAGGGACTATAACTTAAGGCATTCGGTCGTAGAACGAATGAAGACATATAGTGAAAGCTTGCGAGGACTCTTGCCAAGATTCCCAAGCGACCATGCACAAATCCCTGGTTTCTTTGTGCATTGTGAAAGGTTGTTCGACTCTTGCGTTGTCCCGGACGACCTTCGAAGCAGATTACTCTTGACCTGTCTAGATAATCATGCCAAAACAGTGACAGCCAGAATTCTCATTGACTGGACCCAGAAATCGGTGCCTGTTAAGATACCCTGGCGAGCTGATCACCAAAAGGCGCTAGATAAACTTATGCACGATTTGAATAACGCTGTAAGTTTGCAGACAATTGACTACGGCAGAGAATTTGGTCTATCGACTGACGCTTCAGACAAAGCAGTCGGTTGCTGCTTATTCCAAATTCAAGACGATGGAGCAGAACGGCCAATATATTTCGCCAGTTCTAAATTAGATGCTACGCAAGCGCGTTGGTCCACTGTGGAACGCGAAGCGGATGCTGTGATTTTTGCGTTGAAGAAGTTTAGGAATTGGATTTTTATGTCAAGGACCACCCTCTATTCTGATCACGACCCCTTGACTTTCCTAACTGCTTCTACGCCCACAAGTGCTAAACTTGCGAGATGGGCTCTGGCACTCCAGGACTTCGATATTTCATTTGAATATCGACCTGGGTCGATGAATATTCCCGCTGATCTTTTGTCCAGACTATGATTGAGGAGAAGGCGGACTATCATGTAAGGCACCGCGACAACTGTAAATATAATTTCTAACTGTGCTGATATTTTGTATTTTTATGGGAACGACGAGGACATGGTCTGGAGGAAATCGATGGAGGGAACGACATCATTCTCAGCCGGGAGGCGAACCAATGACTGGCTTTGTCCTCCCCCGGGAAGGGAGGTGTCGCGTGAGGAGATCGACGACAACGACGAGATATCATCATCATCACGATGGAGGCGTCGTTGGCGATCGAGATAGAATGATGACGGACGAAAGCCAGTCTCCACTTGGTCAACAATGAAGGCAGCGAGGCCGAGGTGTAATCGGACACCACACAGCCAAGGTGTAATAGGACACCTCGCGGCTACGGTGTAACCAGACACCGCCCGCGCTGCAGGCGAGCGACGACCCGCGTCTCGAGGAGCAATCTGACACTAATTGACGATAGCTCGACGTGGGGAGGGGGCTGATCGATGCACGCTGAAGTTCCTACTTAACGGAAGGAAAAGGAGAATACGGGACTTGTACTACTGACGAGCGCGACGTGAGAACAACGGTCGAGCGATCAACATCGAGAGGAGCGACCAGCGGCGGCGGCAGAGTATTAGTCCGTCAGATTCAGGGACTGGCGCAAGGAACGATCTGTAGTTAGGCTGTACGAAGCAACATTTGAGATAGTCCGATTTAATATCTAAACGCTTTAATACTACGTGGAAGTTCCCGTAGAGTTAGTGTATATATTTGTTTCTTTAATAAATTCATTTATTAATTAAACAAAGTTCGTCGTGAATCTTCTATAGAAAAGTTAGGCACGTTAAATAAAAGTGCAAGTAAAAGAACAAGCAGTCGAGGGTCGACATCAACACACGGCAAACACACGACAGGGCGACCTTCGATTGCGACAAACCCAAGGACAATTTTTAAATCTACAAAACCAAGAGGAGGCAAATGCCTCAATGTAGCTACGCCTATTTTAGTAATGTTTCAGGAAGTGAGTCTTAGTTTCTTTTTTCAAGGGAGTTTTGAATACTGCAATCGTGTGTAGAGTCACTGTAGGCAATGTAGAGTGTACAGGCCCCACAAGGCTTGTAGAGAGACATTGAGAGAGACAGACTGCGACAGAGACAGAGAAAACGAGAGAAAACAACAGAGAGAGAGAGAGAGAGAGAGAGAGAGAGAGAGAGAGAGAGAGAGAGAGAGAGAGAGAGAGAGCGCAAGAGAAACACGAACAAGGCAGATACTATTTCATGCATATGTTAGCGCTGAGCTGAGAGATTATACCGTTAGAGTGTATGCCGTGGTTGTACATCTAAAAGGGAGAATCTGGCTCATGTGCAGCTTGGGGGGTCGAACAAGGTCAATTACTCCGACACATCAGGGTAACCCAGTACATGTATAGACAAATACCACACAATACGTGTGTTATCAGATATCATGATTCATGCGTCATCATACAGACTGTAGATCAGACTGCAGAGAGGCCGAGACATAACCGCAGTACGCGGGCTTTTTGAACACCGTAGGCAGCGGCTAAATATATCATCAGATGGAACAGTTAACCAAATTTAAAATTTGCGCGCTTGGAGAAAAGTGAAAGACCATAAGGCCCTAATGCAGAATGTGACAGGAGGTGCGTACGCACCTTAAGCGCCTTGCATGGCTACGCCCCTGGACTGGCAAAACGGCGGCAATGGTTTAAAAAATATTTCTTTGTGTAGCTTCTCTGCCGCCCCCAGAAATGTGCCGCCCTAGGCGGCCGCCTAGTTCGCCTATCCGCCTAGTGGTTAAACCGGCCCTGCCTGTACTGGAGACCAGGGGCTTCTATCCTCCCTAAATCATTGGAGCAACGTCCCTTTTCCCCCTCTTTTCCCCCCTTGCCGTTCCTTCCCCCTAAAATGGTGGCACACACACGGACAGATCTTCCTCCTCCTATTTTGGGGGTGGAGCATTTGCTCCAAGGTTTCTATGGTGTAGACGCCCCTGCTGGAGACATAAGTACTTGTACTCGTACTCGAGACATAAGTAGGCATACTTGTACTCGTACTCGAGAGTTATAAGTACTTGTGTTTGAGACCCAAGTACTTGTACTTGAGATTTAAGTACTCGTACTTGAGATCAGTCTTGTTGTCAAGACCTTAAACCTCAAGACCAAGACCAAGACCTTGAACCTCAAGACCAAGACCAAGACCTTGAACCTCGAGACCAAGACCAAGACTTTGAACCTCGAGACCAAGACCAAGACCAAGACCTTGAACCTCAAGACCAAGACCAAGACCCAAAAAATCGAAATCAGGTCAAGACTTCTAAAAATTGTAAAGTCGGAATATTCGCTATTTTAATGAAAACATGAGTCTTTTATTTTATTCAAGCAAATTAACTTTAAATGCAAACTGCAGAGAAATCCGAATTTGTATTCAAAAGTCCTTCATGCAAACTATATGCCTTTTGTATTTTATAAAAACCAATTCGCTCAGAATTTTCTGACCAAGACGTGCCTGGTGGGCCTCATAAAAATTCCGCCATGTGAAAAAATATGTTCTATAGGTGCTGAAGTCGCTGACACAGACACAGAGTAACTTTTCAAGCACTGGATGTAAATGTACAGATAGTGAGTCCTTTTGAAATCTTCCCATGGTTTATCATACCGTCTGATACAGAATAACTGTTGCTGCTGCCAATAGGTTTTCCTGACCAACATGACTTGTAGGCCTATCCATCCATAGATATTGGTCGTATGATGCAAGCAGGCTCAATACAGAATTCTTGAGTTCTGTTAAATGACTGTTCATATTTACATCCGGTCTTGGTCTTGGTCTTGCGAGACCAAGACCAAGACTTTGAACCTCTAGAGTCTAGACCAAGACCAAGACCTTGAACCTCAAGACCAAGACCAAGACCAAGACCTTGAACCTCAAGACCAAGACCAAGACCAAGACTTTTAAATACGAACTCGAGTGCACTCGAGACCAAGACCTAATTGGTCTCGAGGACAACAAGACTGCTTGAGACCTAAGTACTTGTACTTATACTTGCCACCTAAGCACTTGAAACATCTCTGGCAATTGGTGCAATAGTGAATGAACTTACTTATTTACTTGCTTAGTTTCCCTATGTGCCTTGGACTAGGACTAATTCAGTCCGTACACGAGGACCTCAGATGGCGTACGTGGTAGTGGCTGTAGTGGTTGTAGCGCCTCTGACCTGTTCACCCTACTAGAGTCGCTTTATTAATGTATAAATACAATACAATAGCGTAAACTTGTCCAAAATATTGGGGGCATTTGGTTATTCATTTTACACTTGTTGCATTGGGTGAACAGTCCATCTCAATTATTGGGGGGCGTGTGCCCCGGCTGTCCCCACTCCCCAGAGTCTACGCCTATGGTGGTGGCGGCGGTGGTGGTAGGCCTATATATATATATATATATATATATATATATATATATATATATATATATATATATATATATATATATATATATATATATATATAGACAAATTGGATGGGAATTTACGGGTTGTGTGGGCTCTGCTAGTGTGCGGGCATTCGCCAGTGCATGTTGACTCTCGATCTGCGTTTTACTTTAAACGATCGACATCCCTAAAGGGGCCGTCCATATATTACGTACGCAAAAATTCGGGAAAATTGGACCCCCTCCCCCCTGTCCGCAAGCGTACTTTCTTCCCCACCCCCACCCCCGCGTACGTACGCTTGACGCACCCCCCCCCCCAGAAGACCAGCTGCAGAAAGTGTCTCTCTGCACTTTAGGCCGGATTGAAGGATGAGTGAGTGCCAATATAGACAAATTATAGGTGTCTCGTTCACAGTACAGAATAACTGCACATGGCTTTTATATAATGTAATAAAATGCCATTGGACGACTATAGGACAATACAGAATTATAATGTGGACATAGAGTTATAGAAATTTATTTTGCGTACGTACACATTTTGTCCCCCCCCCCGTCCGCACCCGTACGCAAAATCGCCAAAATCCGACCCCTCCCCCCTAAGTGCGTACGTAATATGTGGATGGCCCCTTAAACGTCTTTCTCCTTGACATCTTCGCCGCATCGACACCATTGACCACAGCCTCCTTCTTCATCGACTGTCTTCTTGGTTTGGCGGCTCTGGCATTGCTCTACTCTGGTTCAAATCCTACTTGTCTTCCGATCCTTCCCTGTTAATGCCTCCAACTACTGCTCAGTGCTCGCACCCTTCTCTCTCTCTCTCTCTTGTAGTGCACATGTCCACTTATCTTCCTCTTTTGTACCACACCACTAATTAGGCCTATGCTAAGTCGATCATCTCATAAAACCAGGCCTCCTCTGTTGACCACCATCTCTATGCTGACGACCCCAACTCTACATACCCAGGCAAATCCTTTAACCCAAGCTCTTTTCCCACCTCCATCGCACAATTAGGGCTAAGCGATGTTGTCGACCTAATTTCTCAATGGATGTCATATCCAACCTCCTTTGCCTTAACCCTTCCAAAACAGGATTCATCCTCATAGGATGCAGTACGCAGTAGGCCCTACACGTAAGATTACATTGAAACATGACAGTACAATCAAGATCTTAATTAAACGCACGTTTTGCAGCTATGCAAGGCGCCGCCCAAGAGCGGACGTGTTACGGGTATCGAACCGCGTTCTGATGCTCTCCTGGCCATGAGTGTTACCATTACTCTATCCCCCTCCCCATATGTTGGGATCCATTCTGAAATATAATGCCCAATTACAATATCTCACTAGTCACCACTTTATATCATATTGGAATTGTAATTAGTAACTTCTATCGAGCCGATGATATACGGTCGCTATAGAAAAACGTGCATTTACATTAATGGATCAAGTACGGCGCACCAAAACAAAATCCGTTAACTCTATGGTGGCGCTCTCTGACGTTTCGTGTACAATTTCCAACGTTCGATGTTGTGGGCAGTTATGTATTGAGTCGTAGGCGGATCTAGATGTGTTTATCTCGTGTTTGCTTAACAAAGTATAACATTCAGTGGAGTTGGATGTACAGAGACGCTGTTGGTACAAAGAAATTAACGACTTTTGATACAATTAGTTTCATGTATGAGATGTTTTTATGCGAAAAGTGACTTACCGATGCCCCGCCCATCTTTACGCGTATACATACAGAGGCGGAGGCTGTTCGTATAGGTAAGTAAATTGTAATTAGTAACTTCTAACCTTCTATTGCGCCGTGTCTAATGCACAAGGCATCAACCGATGGCACACCACAGCCAAGCCGGTAATCAGGTAAATATCCAGAAGATCAGTCTGTAAGATAGAGAGGCAGACTATGGTGGATAAGCAATTTCAAATTTAGGTAAAGAGGTAAACACGTATTTGTCATGATTGTAATCACATGTATGCAGTGCTTTTTTCTGGAAAAAAGGTTCTGGAACTGAACAATTATGGAAGGGCTAAATTGAGGGCGATGCTCGAGAAAAACTGGGTTTGTGGAGGGGTCTCGGTGAGACCGTCGCAAAGAAAATTGTTGACGTCACATTATTTAAAAAAAAACAAATTATTCTTTTATTAAAATAACTAAATTATTTTTAATAGCTGAAAAAAGGTGCTGGAATGCCGTTCTGGAGCATTCTACCATTAAATAAAGCACTGCATGTGTAATTTGGACGTAGCAGTGCAGTACAAAATTACTAAATTTCAATATTAACAGTTTTATTTTGGAGCTTTATTGTGTTATAAATTGTTTATATCATTGCTGGATACCGCTGCCAAAAGGCAAAACATGAATAAGGTTGATTAAGGTAAAACCACTTAATGTAGAACACTACCCAAACCAATTGTTGTTTACAATTGAGACAGTAATGGTGTCCATTTGAGTTGTCAGTCGCTTCATTCAGCTGCCCGGGGGAGATCTACAAATTCCTTGCTTCTATGCACCAGCTCAAAAACACCACACACTGTCCTGCATAGGTCCCTCCCTGTGGAAAAGTCTGTCTGCACTATTCCTCTTAACTTGGCCCAAGTAACATTCTCATTGTTTGTTAACACCCTCTTCTTGAAATCTCTTAGACAACCATGTGCATAACACTTTTAAGAGGTTGTTACATATGCGCTCTTTAAAGCCCAGATACATGCATACGTACATACATACATACATACATACATGTGTATGCAATTGCTGATTTCTTTGTGGCTGTTGATGGGGTCAGGTAACCTTGCTTGCCCTTTAGATATGACTGTGGCGTTTGGTACTATCAGCCATTGCACGTTTTATTGCTCATTGAAATGTTGTTTAGTGTCATGGAACAACCTCTGCAGGGGTTGAGTTGTTCCTCTCTGATCACTGATCAGGTGGTGGGTTTTAGTTCCACCTGATCAGCCTGGTCCCTGGTATCATTTGGGCTGCCACAGGGTTCCATTCTGGGTCCTCTGCTTTATATCCTTTATGCTGCGTACCTAGTGCATGTTCTTTCCTCCCAGTATGCTGATGATACTCAGGCACACATTCACAGCCAAGCTGTAGATGCATTCACCTTAGTTGAAAAAATGTTTATGACATCTAAAGCTCATTCTGCTTTGATGTAATCTAATCATATCTGCTTTAATCCTTCTAAAACCCAGCTGATCTGACGCTACGGCTGCTAGCACACACCAGAATCTAGACTTGTATTACTTGCATGCAGCACCACTGACTTTAATGCCTCCTGTTTTACTTCTGTGTGTGACCTGGGTGTGATGTTGGACTAGGAAATTATCATCTGCACCAGATCCACCCTAGACCCCACTTGCTGTCTTGTAAGGCTGCTTCTGCTGTGATTTGTAATGGCGTCTATGCAGTACTTTTCTCGTTTTTCATTAGCCAACCTTCAATCTGTTTTAAATATTGCAACTAGATTAATCTGTGTGATTCCAAAGTTTGGTCATATTTCTATTTGCTTACGTACTGGCTGCCCGTGCGAAGGTGCATTGAGTTTAAGTTCCTGTTACTTTTACATAACTGCCTGGCTGGTTGTTCCCCCCCCCCATCCTATCTTAAGGAGTTATGTTTCCAGTGTCGTCTGTCCCTGGCTGTGGATGTATGCTGTGCATGACAAGTTCTGGTTGTCTTCTCCCGTACTTCCAGCATGGTAGCTTCCCAGTGGTTGGCCCTTCTCTTGGTATCAGGATTCTTTTCCAACCCATGATGTGAGCTTTTTGCCATTTCGCTGCTTGTATTTCTTCCAGCAGTTGAAGGCATTCGAAAAGATCGTGGTCTTGTGTTGTAAGGTCAAGAGCACCTTTGAGTTGTTTCCTTTAAGAGGTGTAATACATGGTATGGTATCTGGAAATTTATAAAGCGCCTCTCACAGTGTGAACTATTCAGAGGCGCTCTCAGCGTGTCAGCCTCACGGAATCAGAAAAGACTAAACTACGAACAAAAGAGACAGACAGACAGAACCCAGTTAGTAGGGTCCCACGCAGTACCAAGGGAAGGGAGTTCTATAGGGATGGGCCCACACCAGCAAAGGAGATAAACTGAGCCAGGGCAGACCTCACCTGGGGGAATGAACAGATCAAGCCGATTCAGAGAACATAGGGGTCGATGAGAAGAAGCAGAGAGAGATTTGCGCATCAGGTCACAAAGGTAGGCTGGAGCCAAGGCCTGTTGCTCCTTAGAGACTAGTGCTATGATCTTGAAGTGGATACGAGACAGAAAGCCAATGCAAGACATCAGTCATGTAAGTACAGGTGGAGGAGAACTGAGAACGATGAGCAATGAGGTGAGCAGCCGCTTTAACTACCGACTGAAGGGCAGAAAGACTGACTTTCGGAAGGTCTACCAGTAACGAATTGCAATAGTCAATGCAGCAACAGATAAATGCATGGTAATGATAGTGAAAACTGCAGGAGAGATGGATCGATGGCTAGCTCGCGGTCTCCTCAGGTAGTAGTGGTAGCAAGTGCAAGTAAGTAAGGAGAGGCGAGAAGCAAAGGTTAGTGAACTGTCTAAGGTGACTTCCAGGTTGCAGAGTTTCTGTAGATATGTGTAAACAAGTGTGTTATCTTCACATGTAGGACTGTCTTCGCAGACCTATAAATATTCAAGTACGATTTTGATTACATTGTAGAGCAAGTAAGGTAAAATTAGCACTCAATTTTTAACCTTTATCAGGTTAGTCCTTGGCAGTGCAGTATGAAGATCTTCCAGCTGAGTTGTATGAGGGCATTGAAATAGCAGTTTTAGCTGTTTATGCTAGACTTTTGAGAAGTGCCTAAAGATGCTGAGATGTATTCTTACATTTGATACCTATGCATTACCTACCTTTCCTTACAGCAGAACGCCATTCTGTTATAATCTATAACATATGCAGGTCCACAGTAGTAATGCACAAGCTGCTGGTTGCCTCTAATATAATTGACCTGAAATCAGGTTAGAAAAGATGAAGATGATGTGATGTTTTATTGCTCCAGTATTTTTGCCTCCACTTTACCATTATGCCTCTCAGGAGTTTCTGTAGATATGTGTTAACAGGTGTGCTACATTCGCACATGTAGGACTGTCTTCAGATTTGTGATTCATATCTACTTCCATATTATGACACTTGAGGTGACATCTGAAAGCTGATGTAAATCGTGTTTTGATGCAACCGTGCTCTCCATGTACACTGGAAACTTTTTTATAATGCTATCTTAGGAAGCCAACACAAAAGCACATTAATAAGAAGGCTGTGTTATATTAAGGAGTACAGCAGTTAGCAGAAGTGACCTGATTGCATTTGTTTTTCTACCTGGCACTTCCACATTGCAACATGGTAGCTTTGCCATGGTCAGCCCCTCATTTGTGGAATATTTTCAGGTGTGCCTTGAGCATGTAAAACTGGCCTTAGTTGGCACTGAGATTTTGTGCTGGCCTTTTTCATCACGGTTGCACTGGGAGTGCCTCTGAGGAGAAATCTTGGAAAGGCATTACGCATATATTCGGAGTGAATAAGTGAATGGAACAGACTGCCACACAACCTGCGGCATTAGCTATATTGAGGCTTTTGTTTACCTGTGTTCCCCCAGCAAATGTTTGAAGCCATACTTTTTGACCAGAGTCTTGTGTTTTCATGTCTGAAGCACTGTTGGGAAGTTTCCTGGGAGGGGTGCTGTATACACTTGCAGTCGTAATTGTGATTGCAATTAGGAAGCGAAATCAGATTTGGCTTTGACCTCATTGCATGTGCTTGCGCACGTGCACGTGTGTGTGTGTGTGCGTGCGTGTGCGTGTGTGTGCGTGTGTGTTTGACTTCATATTTTAATGATGCTCATTATAAAGAGGTTCTTAGTGTATAACATTGTCTTCCAACTTAGGTGGATTAATTAGAGCTACCCATGGCATTAGAGTTTGGGGCAAAGCCATTGGGTTGGCCCTCAATGCAGTTGAGGTTATTATTAGGGTGATGGTTGCCTAATAGTCCTAAAGTTCACCAGACCACTGGGCAACTAAAAAGTCATAAGATATAGATTAGCAATCACAGAAACTTCTTCTTCTTCTTCTTTTCCTTCAGGCTCGAATTAATCCCTCTTTGGAGAGGGGTCAGCCACTCGGATCCTTCTCTTCCACTTGTTTCAATCTGTACAATCACAGAAACTCAGGGAACTTAATAAAAGGTCATGAATAAAAATTCCTGATCAGCTATACAAATTGGCAATTACAGTTACAATTACTTGTCCATCCCCATGTTGAAACTTCTGGATCAACAGCTGTATTCCTCACTGGCTTCAGAAAATTTAGGATACATTCTTTTGTACAGAATTTCCCAATGTGCTGTTCAGTTTCAGGTCTGTGGAACTTTCCAGTATTTATTGTAGCCTGGGCGGTGCTGTCAACATTACATTACCAGTTTGATAAGTGTTTACCAGGTCGACTGGCTGTTTGTGTAGAAGACATTGGTTGCGATTGTCAATTATTTACGACTCTGCCTATGTAGATTGACAATCTATGCAGCAGGATAAGAAAACAAACCCTAGATTAAAACTAGGTTTCTCCTATTTCCAAAAAACTGGGTCCCGCTTTTTACTTCTACAAGCCAACGTCGACTTTGATGTGAAGCACCAGTCAGCTTTGACACAGAACTGTACTTGCGAAAAGCAATGTCTGGAGATAGCAGACACTAATGTAGCCACAAGGGTCATTGACATCAGTTGTCTGGTAATAAAGCACAGTGTCTGCTTTTCACCAGGGTTGCACTGGGAGTGCCTCTGTGGAGAATTCTTGTCAAGGCATTACTCATATTATATTATATTCGGAGTGAATAAGTGAATGGAACAGACTGACGCTCTTAATTTAAGTAGTGTGTAGAATAGGAGACATTAGCATCTAGCCAGAACCTCACAGACTTGAATTTTGTTTGGTAAAATGGGATTGTCAAGGGGCCTTTAGCTGTAGGCTACAAATTGACATTTTTAAGTAAGTAGAAAACTTGTCTGGCTGCAGACAACAATTCAGCGTAGGTTAGTGAGTGCATAGGCACCGACTCCTTGGGAGCCTTGAGTGCAAAAGCACCCAGAGAGAAAGTTCAGTGGGTGCGTGGCACCCAGAAGAATTCGGACCTTAAATTCAAATTTGTACAACTAAGAAATAATCTCACAACCTGAGAAGTACAACTACAACACAAATACCCAACATTGCATAATGTCACAGTCAGTCAGTCACAACCTCCACATGTATAAATAAATGTATTTATTTATTATTTAAAATAATAATAATAACACTGAAACGTCTGAACGTCACCGATTGCCAATACTTTTTCTAACCTCGTAACCCTTGACAAGAAAACAATTGTCTTTCTCAGAAAATCCGCTAAAATTCACCTACCTAAGGGGAGGGGAAGGGGGAAAGAGGGGAAGGAGTAGGGGAAGGGATGGAGGGCCCGTGCACCCAGAGACAAAAGCAAAAGTCGGCGCCTTATGAGTGAATGTGTTTTGATGCCAGACAAATAATTAAGTAAGTAGCCAAACAGACCAACAAATGACCTAAAACTCAAAACTTACATTTTCTTGTGAACTGAAATTGGTAGCAACTGGATAATAATTATACTACCAGCAAAATCCTGAAATGTTTTATGTTCACAAGTGTTCTAGCCACATCAAAGTCCATTGTTTCCAGGTTTTACTGAAGGATCGTGTATGCCATATATAAAAATATGGCATACACGATCCTTTGTAAGACCCGTTTGATCGGGGCATATAACATGTTAAAGCATGACTGTTGTATGCTGATGTCCTTAGGCCATGGACTGCTGTTGTTTTGAAGTACACTCAAGACTTGTTATAACTTTGTTATGATGCAGATTCTGTTATTTATAACATGGTTGGAGTCGTTCAGCTGTGGAACATGAAGGGTCTATTTCGTTGGATGCCCTGTGTTTAGAATAATAATGACCTAGGAGTTTCCAGATTAGATTGGAAGTTTGGAACATAACCTCATTAGAATTCAGCTCAGATAGAGTAGATGAAATTCGATTGGAACTTGTCCCAATTAATCTCAAGAGGCAGCCATTAGGGTGTTTCCATCCATAATGGAAAATTTTCACGTAATGTTTTTCTCGCCCTCCAATCGCTTATACTGGGACTCTTTAGCCAAAATATTTTGCAGATTGAACAATATATAGGACTTGCTCAATCAGTTAAAATTCTGTGAAAGTGCATTTTTTTACCAATTCTTCTTAAATTATGCATTGCAAAATTTTTATAAATCAACAGATGTTTCAAGACCGCCTGGATGATTTGTTTGATAGTGTTCCCTTATAAAAATCGAGCAAGACCATTTGTTTCTGGAGGCACAGCGAGAGAGAAAGATCGGAGAGCAATGATAGGTGGAGCAGATCAAAACCTCACACTCAAGGACAATACGTCATGAGGTGTAGAGCATATGCAGCACAGTCATTGGAGATAAAACGAGCAGTTGTGACATCATCAGTTCTGACCACTGCCACCAGAGCTGATATAAGTAAGTAAGTAAGTAAGCCTGTGTTTGCATCAGGAAGGCTATGATTATTATGATGGATCAGCGTTGGATAGCTCTGTAGTTTTACATTGTCGCCTGATCCTGAGGAAGGTCCGTGCACTTCGAAGCCAGTAGTGAGAGGCACGGTGAATATGATCACTCCTGAAGTGGCTGCAGCATTAGGTCGGACCAATACAAATGACAGCAAGGCTGCTCAGATATTTTCTGCAATGACTTTCATCTGGGCAGCTACAGCAGAGGATGTCATCATTAGCCCAAGTGCCATAAGGAGAGCACAAATTTTGAAGCTTTAATTCAGCACAGAGGTGAAGGCAACCTTCGACTCTGTACTGCCGCTGGTTTTACATTGTGATGGTAAAATTGTGAGGGATTTTACAGGCTGTGGAAGAAAAAGAGTAGATCGATTTCCTATTCTGGTCTCTGGACAGAATGTAGTGAAGCTGTTGTTGTCTATCCCGAAACCTCTCAGCGGAACAGCAGTTAAACTGTCAGGGGCAGTGGTTGACAGCTTGGATGAGTTTTCGATTACGGTTTCAGATCAAGGGTATGTACTTTGACACCACTGCTTCAAGCACTGGAACAAAAGCTGGAGTTTGCTTTCTGTTACAGACAGAAATATAAGTGACAGGAAGGCTGCTCACATATTTTCTCCAAATGCTTCATCAAAGCAGCTCCAGAATGATCTAGAGGATGCCATCATTAGCCCATTGGTCTCATTCTTCAGAAGCTTCTATGTTGAGCATGCCGTCATCACATCTAAGAAATTGTGCTGGAGAAGGTGGTTAGCTTCTATTATGTATCAAGGTCTCCTGAAATAAAACGGTTTGACCATTCAAAGATTTCTAGCATTGAATAGATCAATCTTCATTTTCCACAGTTCTTGAGAAGGAGAATATGGCATCCATTATTGCTCCATGGAAAGACATTGTCATTGAATTTGGAGTAGCTCAGCTGGAATATTCCCTGCCAGATCACTCCTGTGAACTGCTAGAGCTGTCGGTTGTTTTCTTTGGCAGAACATCTCCCAGTGGCGTTCATATCCGATATCCAGGAGCAGTTCACGGTGCCCTCTGGATGGTCAGAGCCATTTACTACGTGGAGATGTGGCTATTGCCAAACAGTATGAACCATTCAGCTAGGATCCTCTGAATTAGTGAAGTCATGTGGTCCTTCCTATTGCGAACAAATACGGCAGCTTCTCATATCTCGAGCAAATAAGGAAGCATCTCATATCGTGAACAAGTAAGGAAGCTTCTCATATCTCAAGCAAATAAGGAAGCATCTCATATCGTGAACAAGTAAGGAAGCATCTCATCGCGAACAAATAAGGAAGCATCTTGCATCATGAACAAATAAGGAAGCATCTTGGTGAGGCCTGTCTCTTATTAACTGCTGTGTATGTCACATACTGATCCCAGAGCCCATCATCTGCAGCCAAGAAATGGTCTGTCCCCCTTGCTATGTGCTCTGTCAGTATACCTTAACAGGGAGGTCACAGAAGCTGCCACCACAGCATTTGGTCACCATTTATGGTCCCTATATGAGCTGGTGGTACGATTTGGATGCTTCCACGATAACGTCTCGGTGGAAGAAAAGATATTAGTGGTTGGGGCTGTCAGAGATACTGAGAGGTCTGATGAACCTACAAATAAATTCCACTATTCGTTAATCCATAAGCAAAGAGATTACATGACTTCGTCATGACATCTACTACACGATGTGTTTTGAAGATCCTCTGTGAAGAATTCTTGCAGATTGACCCCAGCAAATGGCTACTCCAAGAATCATGTCTAAAGGACAGATGGTTACACCTCTGTGAAGGTTGTAAACGATGTAGCAGAACGGGGAGTTGCCTTGATTCCAGAAGTCGATGCCTTTTAACACGCAACGTGGAACAGAAGCAGCATCTCATGTGAGTAGTCGCGGGCAATAGAAGCAAGTGCTAACAAAGACGTGAGCTATCAAAAAAATCCAGAGAAATTGGCAACATGAATTATTGATGGTAACTGTACTTTAGGTTTCAAATACAGAGCATAACGTATTGTGTGACGTTCACCATTCGTTGCGTTCAGTAGATGATACATCAATTGCTACACTGCTCTACAGTGTTTCAATGATTGTACTGATTGATTATTCTGTATACTTTATGCTGGTACTCTACCACTGCACTGCAGTTTACCTTTTTGTCATGCATGTTTACTGCTTAGTGTGGTTGCTGTGTTAGCTGTATGTCTTTTCACTTGACGGTTTACGGAAACAACACTATAACAAATTTTGATTGCCTTGAGCAAGTCCTAAATATTATTCTATCATGATAAAATTGTCACTGGTGACTTTTACCGGTTAGTATCATGCAATAGTAGGTTGGAGGGTAACTTCTGACACTGTCATTTTTTTGGAAGCACCCTAGCAGCCATGGATATGAAGTGGTAGTGGTAATCTACAGCAAATAAGGGCGGTTGGCTAGGCCTCTCCCTCACTGCCTGATCTTCCCACTGCGCTGTCAGTCTACTCAATTTATAGCTGAATTCTCGTTAGTGGAACATAAGTCTCAAAATAGTGTTTTTCCGAACAGAGATTTGAACCCCAGACATCTGGATTGACAGTCCAGGATGGTGACCAGTGCACACCAGATTAGATCATGACCTAATTGTGATTCAACCTTGATAGATTAGATAAGATCTAGGTCCTCATCCTAAATCAGCCCGAAGAGAATAGGCTACTTTGGAACATGGCCACATTCAGTCTAGATAAGATAGATAAGATTGGAACATGACCTTGTTCTAAACCAGTCTTGATAGATTAGAATGAATTAGAACATGACCTCATTTTAGATTGGCCAGTCTTATTTGATCAGATTGAAACATGACCTCATTCTAAGTGGAGTCAGTGGAGAACAGATTAGATTGAAATATGAAGGCATCCTGTATATTGGCTGCAGTTAAATTGGAACAGGACCTTATTCTAAATCATCCTTATTAGGTTATGTTGAGATGTGGTACTTCCTATAGATTCCAGAGGTAGCATTATAATGTGGTTTTGGTATAGATTAGACATTAGACTAGAATGTGGTCTTGTTATGATGCAGCCATAGAAGTTAAACCATAGATTAACTTAGATTAAATTAGATTTGATTAGAGGATTAGATTCAGTTGCAACCTGATCTATTTTGACTTGTTACTTGATAAAGCTTCCAGAGGCAGGTTGTAATAAGGTTCTGGTGTCGATGTAAAGTGGAATCTTGTTTATGCAGCTCCATTTATGCAGCTCGTTGGGTGTGTGTTTCATCAACACAGCTGGACTCTCAATCTATTTGTGTTTTTATGACACACCCGGATGAAAACCAGCCACCGAAGTTAAATGATTTCAAAGTGTAGCATTCTTTAACTGGAATCAGGTTTACTATACAGGTCTGACTGCTAAAGGTAACTTCTGCTAAGGGCAGACTCTAGCGTCAGTGAGAAACTGAGAATCATGAAGGACACTGTATAAATATCCAGACACATACATACATAACGGTATATACTAATATTGTGGTTGCAATGCATACAGACATTATTGTTTGGTTACCCAAGGACAGTCACTGATGATTTATTAGTTAGACACTACTGTAGTCTTTGAAGTAGTTAGACAACTTCTGGCTCTGTAGGCAATAGTGAATGTCAGGTGGCACCAGACAGTTTATGTCTATGAGCTTCCATGCCACATTAGCACCTGCTGTCAGCACACATTACGTTCAAGAGTCTGGTTACACACAACAGTGACTACTGTCTTTGTTACCAGAAATAATGTGGTAACAAGAGTTGTATCAGAGATAGTGTGTAATATTTGCAGAACATACCTTGGCTGGCTGTTGAGTAGACCAAAGCACACGTTAATAGTAAGATAAGATTAATTAGTAGTTTAATTATTTACTAGTGGCCCTTCTGTGTCTGATCTGGTCAGCCACAGCAGTGCATGGTTAAAGGTCTCCAAGGTCTCTGGGATCTCCACTTCATATCCCTTGGATCTCATCTTGGTATCCCTTGGATGTCCACTTGGTGTTTTTGTACAATCCCTCTAACACAATGCAGTGTATGGATATACATTGGAATATCTGGAAGTAAAACAATTGGGACTGTATGACCTAAATTTCCCAGCCCTTGTTGGCCAATAGAAACTAGTGAAGTTTTAGTTGTCTTTTTAGTTTTAGTTATTATATATTTTTGAAATCAAAAGATTTGATTTATATGCATGTAATTAGTTATAATTACTCTCCAAAGTTTTAGTCATAGTAATTAATAACTCAAACTTTTTCCCATTAATTATTACTGGGGTTTATTCCTAATTTTAGTTATAGTTGTTAGACCATCTCGGCTGTGTCCAAAATTGTTAACAATTCTAGTTAATTTAAATTAGCTTTGAGTTCAGTTTCAAGAATGTTTTCATTTAAAATGTTTTCAAGGACGCTTACATATTCCTTTCTGGTGCTGTGTACCATACATGCCTGCCCATAAAGCTGTCAGGCCTCTTAGTCCAAAAGTCCAAGGATAAACATCAAGGTATTTCATTGGAGTGTAGGACATTAACCCCCCCCCCCGGACAAAAGCCCCCCCCGGACAAAAGCCCCCCGGACAGAAACCCCCCGGGGTAGGACAAAATCCCCCCGGCTAGGAAATAATAACCTATATTTCACACATATATATCAAACATACATATATACATACACGCATAAAATACATATATACATACAAACATATATACATACATGCATAATATACATATATACATATATACCTACATATATACCTACATGCATATATACATACATAAATACATACATACACCTCAACATAAGTCGGAATATATTTCAATTTGTTTAATAAGAAGAAATATATATTTACAGTTTGTTTAATTCGAAGAATGATTACAGACCAACGTAAAAGTTTATAAGACTATAATGCGCTGTGCCTGACCCGCTTTTTGGGGAGCGGACCTCGCGAATCCTGACATTAACAAGCCTTAAGTTAAGAACTAGCCTCAACTAGGCGACTAACAAGTCTTATTTTACACCTGAATGACACTAACAAGTCTTTAGTCTATACGTTTACATCATTAACAAGCTGACACGAGGGCAACAGGGCTATTAAAGTTTCTCAATTAAATGGCTTATAACACAGAGGGGGGTTTCTGTCCGGGGGGGCTTTTGTCCTAGCTAAAATCGGGGGGGTTTCTGTCCGGGGGGGCTTTTGTCCGGGGGGGGATAATGTCCGTTCCCCATTTCATTGGGTACCCCAATCGTAACAACGTACTTCTGCTTCATGTTAGATTCCTTTTCCAGTTCTCTTACCGGGTAGTATTGCTGTTCAACTACACACACACACACACTAAGCACTTTTCTTACACTTCAGCCTCATTTAATACATTTAAAAAACGAATTATGGCCAAGAGTCTCCAATAAAGTTTTCTCTGATACACTAAAAAAGAGAAACTAGCTACACAGGTTTCACTTTATTTGACTTAAATAGCCTTCTCAGGTGATTTACTAGAAGGCATTAAAATTAATGATACTGGTTTAAAACCTTATCTGGAAGTCTGAATTTTGGATTCATATATGTCTGCAAAGATCGTGGAATTGTGTGGACCGGGTAGTGCTGATATACATCTAGGGATGCCGGTTTCTGCTACTGATAAAGGATATTTAAGAACATACACTTTTTGCTGTTTGAAAAGAAATCCGTGTATGTTGAACTTGAGCCAAAAAAACTTATTATTGAGCTCCAGTTTCAGATGACTTATTATTGTGCTTTTTCTTTAAGGGTTCTAAAAACAGTCCTGTGAAAGGATTGTATGTAGCTTTTAAGGTTTGTAGGGTTTCCTCCAACGATCTCTTTTTCAAAGATGCATTTCATGTATTCGTATACACATGTTTCTTGATATGGTATTTGAAATATTTCCGAACACCAACTGCCTGTGGCCTTCCATCAAAAGTTTGTTTTTTGACCATTAGTTTTGATTTGTGCTAACAAAACAAGTCAAACTCTAATTGAAGCAGCACTGAAGTATGCAAATTACCTGAATAAAGAAACAGTGGACGTTTCATAAACAGACATTGACATAGGTAATTAGATATAGACTGTCAACTATGACTGGAAATCCATTAGCTGGGCTCCAAGTGTGTGTGTGTGTGTGTGCGCGTGCGCGTGTGCGTGGGTGTGGGTGTGGATGTGTGTGTGGTGTGTGGGTGCACCATTGGTGTCTCTTTTAGTTTTCTGTGCATTGTGTTGTTTTGTTTTGCTTGCTTATGACATTTAACATCATATATATTGGGGAAGACAGTGCTTTTATGATGTACTTAACTCATTCCCGCCCAATCAGGTCGCTAGTGACCCGAAATGGGAGGGATTGAATTAAACTACAAATTAATTATAGCAGAATGAGATCATACTTCCAAATAGCACCAGAGATGTCTACGGAAGATTTGTTTACATTTTGGCGTTAATTGTTTTGTTGGATTTTGATGTTTTTGTGGGGGAAAGACTTTAAAGTGACTGAAAAATGCATATATAGATATCGGCGGTTTTGAGGCGCCATTTTGACAATACAAACGATTAGTTTTCGTCTTCTATTGGGGAAATTATTGACCTGTTTGAGGTTGGCGGTGAACACAGTGTATGGAATAAGGCATGTGCTTGATGGAGAGCAAATTCTGCATGTGCTGAAGATTCATGCTAGTCGAAGTCAGCATCAATGGTGGAATTATTAGCCGTCCAAGTCATGGTCAAGGTCAACGAGATGATCATCAGCAGACCATCACAGAACCAGAGAACAGCAGCTATGATAACCAATGGAACTCTCAAAAGCATTACCAGAAAGGATATTACATTTTAGATTATGAGGTTTTCAGACTGTAACTTACGTAGGCTCAGTGCCAAGTTGATTGCACAGCATGAAAACCCACCTGACATTGCAGTTGCACCAGGTTCTAATATACAGGCCTACACCCTCCATACCCAACTAGCTAGGCTACTTGGCAAGCAATTTTTCATCAAACTCATATCTCACACATAGGTGCAGTGTCTGTCCCAAGAATAAAAATTCAGAGACTTGCAGATATAAAGACACTGCGACTGTAACCTCTACGAGGAATGCAATAACCATCATTTAGCAATACAAGGGCGCTATATAAATTAGCTTTTGTTCACAATAAGATATATATTTTAGAGCCAGAAGTCTGCTGATTTAGAAAATATATATTTTATTATACTTAACTATAATCCTTGTAGTGCTGTTGTCGTTCTACCGTGTGTACTATCAATTTATACATTTTCGGAAAAACAATTTGGGCGGGAATGAGTTAAAAGGCGTTATAGTAAGAGTCCATGGCAGCAGATACGTACATACATACTGAGATATGTAAATGCATGCATACATCTATGCATACACATACACACACACATACATGGACATAAATATTCGAAAGTCATCAGAAATAAGTACGCACTACTGAATACCTAAGCAACGATGTAAAGCAAGTATTAATTAGCACATATTTATGCTCCAGTTTTCTTTCTTGGTTTTTATTTTGATTTTCAGTGTGTGCATAGGCGCCTACTCCACAGGCGCAACAGGGACTTTCGCCCTAGTACTCACTAAGGTTCTGGGGCGAAACTATACTTTCGCCCCAGTACTTTTTGGCCATTCAAAATATAAAAAAATTCAAAATGCTTAATAAAACTTACATTCTGAGCATTTTCTGGTCTCAGGCGACTGAAATGTATTTGCGAAACACTATGACACAGACAAGATTAACACCGTTGTCGGCTGGATATCACTGTAATAGGTGTTACCGCTGCATTACAAAAGAAATATGCATTCATAATGCAATCTTTAAAATCCCCATATATTTGCTAAACAATGTCCCATATTGCACAATATTTTAACATGTGTCCCATTTTTTTTTTAAATTTCCCATACTTATACAGCCTGTCCCATAAAATTTTTGCAGAAATTACTTCAATAGTTCAGTTGAACTAAAATACATGTATAGTTTTCCAAAACCAGTTTTCTTTCACCAAAAAATGCGCTAAAATTCACCTACGGCAAATTCGGCAATGCAAAAATCCAAAAAATTTCCGGGAGAGGACCCCCGAACCCCTCATCAAGGGGAGGGAAAGGAGGGGAAAAGAGGGAAGGGATAAGGGTGGGGTAGGGAAGGGGATGTGTAGGGGTAGGTGAGGTAGGGAAGGGGTTTACAGTTAAGGGCTTACATGGGGATAGTAGGCCCTGGAAAGGGCTTGAGGAAAGAGGGGACTCGGGGAGAGGGAAGACAGGGCAGGATGGGCGATGGGATCATCAGATCACGGAATCATGGAATGAAATTCTTGCCCCAGTACCTTTTTCTAAAAGTCGGCGCCTATGAGTGTGTGTATGTGTAATTTATTTGTGTATGTGCAGGGTAATATGGTCTTGAGACTTGTTCTTGGTCTCGAGACATCTTGAGACAGGTTTTTGATGTCTTAGTCTTGTTCTTGAGACCTGTAATTTCTTGACGTTTTGGAAACTGTCTTCAAGTGAAAGTCTTTTTCTGTCCTGAACAAGTGGTCTCGATAAGTCTCCTGCAAACTCTCTTTAGGTCTTGCACTAATAAATTGGCTTGTGTGTGTGTTCGGGTCATTCTGTGGTCTTATAAGTTTGTTTACTTTCTGCTTGTGCATTAATATGAAAGCTGGAGCATGCATTTAAGGACCAATAATGTGTGGTGCTTGTATGAGTTTTTATGCTCTGAATGGGACACAATAAAACTAAGCACGAAAGAACAGGTATGGATTGCTTTCCTGCTTTAAAGTGTGTTTTGTAGCACATGTGGGTGTGGACATGTGTGTGTGTGTGTGTGTGTGTGTGTGTGTGTGTGTGTGTGTGTGTGTGTGTGTGTTCGTGCGTGCATGTATGAAGGTGGTGGCTTTTCCAACCATTCCACCTTTATTTACTTACAGATGAGCTTCTTTTAACACACTCTCACTCTTGAAAAATCATTTAGACTTGCAAAAATCACCTTACAGAAGCATATATACTGAGAGTGGCTATGTGTAATATTCCATTTCAGTACATTAGCATGTATCTGCACAAACGTCAATTGTTAAGTGTTTTTCCATGGCCTGCTTTACTATAAACAATTTCTACAGTCCATCTGGCTCAGCATCCTAGATTTTGAATCTTTGCAATCGAAAATCTAGCCACAGCTACAACTATGAGCACAACTTACTGTCTATAGATAACCAGGAAAGCCACACACAGAACACTAATGTCTTATAACTGCAGACTGCAATGTTGCTATAAGACTGATTATTTATCCAGGCTGTCAAAGCTACTGCTTTCTTTCAGGGAGAGTCCTGGCTCACTTCAATGTAAGGCCAGACTGTGTCTGGCTGTAGGCCACATTAAGTATGTAGTAAAGAGACTGAATGTGGTCTAGAGAGAAACTAACACCCTATAAACGTGTAGTCTGGTTGCATTAGTGTCCACTATATCAAGACAGAAATTTCGACAGAACAGGCCCTGTGGTTACTGCTCAGCAACAGATTACAATGACTGATTATTTATTTATTTATATATTATGCTTATATAGAGCCATTGTATATCTATCAGAAATTGGTTTACCATCCACGTGTTATCCATTTGTTCTTAATTAATAGTTTCTATGACAGAACTGGGTCAGGATAAACACTGGAGCTGACAGCAACCAATCCACCACGCTAGGTTTAATAAACAGATGGATATTAGAAGAGAGGAGAGCCAGGCTGGACAGTGTAATATTCCATGGAAAACAGTCGCCTAGGGTGAAAAGAGGACCAGGCAACTGGTTATATCAGGAATAAAAGATAGGGTCTGTGGACCACTGGTACAAACATCTTTTGCTTAGTTTGTTATCATGATGACGATAATAATAATAATAATAATAATAATAATAACACCGTGGGACAGGCGTTCCTCTCCGACCTTGGACGTCTTCTGAGCCAAATCTCGGGACGAGTCGGGAGACCCAAGGGAAACCAGCTATCTGTTCCAGCGCCTGTCCGTTGTAATTCAACGTTTCAACGCAGTCGCCTTCCACAGCACTTTTGTTCTCCCGATTCTTGACCAGGACGGCCACTCCAGAGTCAACATCACTAGTTAGTGTCTTGCACCTGAGGGATCATATATACCGTACCTCGGGTAAAAAAAAATAATAATAATAATAATAATAATTCCCTGAGGGAATGAAGTACCTCAGGGCAAATAATAATAATAATAATAATAATGATAATGAGAATAATAATAATAATAATAATAATAATAATAATAATAATAAATAATTACTTGTCGTCTTAATAAGTTCTAGCTTATACAGAACTTCTGCATTCTTTAGGAAATTTGTTAAGTGCTGAGGAATCATTTCTACCAAGGAATCAGGATAGTAATAGTAATAATAATAATAATTATAATAATAGTAATAATAGTATCAATAATGATAGTAGTAGTAGTAGCAGTAGTAGTACTAATGATAATAATTATAATCGTAAATATAATAAGTGCAGTAATAATAATAACAAACCCTTGTGTTACTCTGATGGCAGGAGACCCGACAGGGCTACAATGGTTCCCTGGATGGCAGATGAAATATCAGGCTTGGTATGCCCAGTTGTTCATATTTGTGCAGTATCTTATCTTGCTCATAAAAAAAATTCAGCTGGGGCAAATAAAATTCAGGTTGCCATCTACACATATGCTCATCCCATCGCCTTCAAAACACTAAGCTTGAATAACTTTTTTCTGTGAGGTTGTTTGTTGATGTGAGTCATGCGAGGTCAATTTCCTTTTCCAGTGTCTTTCCATCTGTATCCAACCCATAATATGATAGCATCTGAGACAAATTCACTGATGTTGCTGAGGATGAACCATGATTTTTCAGATACTTATTAACAGCGCATAGCTTAAATTTACACTTACCTCAGGTAAAAGAATAATGATGATGATGATGATGGTATTAATGATGATGATGATGATGATGATGATGATGATAATAGTGGTAGTAGTAGTAGTAATAATAATAATAATAATAATAATATTAATTATTATAATAATTATTATAATAATGATCAAGTGTTTATAGACATATAAATATCTAGCGTAGATATTTTAAAGTGGGGCCTGTTCAAAGTGTGTAGTAGAACCAGATTTTGAACTTGGCCAGTGGTTGTGCATAAGGCAGACATGTGATAGACAGGTATGAAGTAGGCTGGTGTGATGCTACATAGTGTCCGGGGTGATGATGTATCTGAAAACCATTGGTTCACATGACTGATGATGTCAGACAGCAGCTTACCTCACGAATCCTGACATTAACAAGCCGTAAGTTAAGAACTAGGCGACATTAACAAGTCTTAACTTTATACCTAAGTGACAGAATGAGACTAACAAGTCTTAATTTTACACCTGAATGACACTAACAAGTCTTTAGTCTATACCTTTACGACATACCTGACAGTATGAACAAAAACAGGGCAATTAAGGTTTATAAATTAAATGTAGAAATAGGCTAATTGCACAAAGGGGGATTTTGTTTGGGGGGTTATGTCCGGGGGGCGGGGATAATGTCCGTACACCCAGAAAAGTAGGCAGATTAGTAGGCTGGCAGAAACACTGGCAGAATAGTAGGCTGGCAGAAACACTGGCAGAATAGTAGGCTGGCAGAAACACTGGCAGAATAGTAGGCTGGCAGAAACACTGGCAGAATAGTAGGCTGACAGAAAGGAGGGCAGAATAGTAGGTTGGCAGAAACACAGGCAGAAAAGTGGACTGCCAGAAAGACAGACAGAGAATTAGGCAAACAGATAAACATAGGGATAGGTAGGCAAATATACATAAAGAAAGGCAGCCAGGGAGGCAGACAAAAGACAAACGGCAATAGGTATAGCATTTGGGCGGACTGCAGTTGAAGCAGGATGTTCAAACTTGAGAAAACAGGTACAAAAGATGGAACACGCGTTTGATGTATGGCTTTTAATTAGTAAGTTAATTAATTGGACCGAGAGGGTGGGGAGGGGATTGTTTCTGCCAAAGAAAACAAAAACAAGCAACATAATAAAAATCAAGCAGTACACAATCCATGCATATATAGATGTTCCCACCTGTGTACCCACATAATTATATACATTACACACACACACCCTCACACACACACACACCCTCACAAACACACACACACACACACCCTCACACACACACACACACACACACACACACACACACACACACACACACACACACACACACACACACTCATATTCAGAATTATTATACATTGTATATATATATAAATATATATAAACGTGTATGCATGTATCTGTATGTATGTATGTTTCTGAACAATTATATAGCGCATTTTAAAAGGTGCTGTAAGCCTGTAACATGGCTCTCTATAGCAGATCTGAAAAGATGCATCTTAAGATGAAAATGTTTTCTCTGCTATTTGTGGCAGTAAAAGTGAAGTTGTTATTGCAACTGGAAGAGTGTTCCATGAAGGTGGGTCCAATGCATGAGAAGGATCGAAGTGAACGTATCACTGTAAGGGAGCGTGGGTTCCACAGGTCCCCACATGCTGCAGAGCACAGCGTTTGTCGACCTGGCTTGCTTGATACAGGAACATAGAGCTCCCTGATGTATTCTGGGACCGAACCAACCTTCGATGTTCGGCTGAAGAGACGGATCTTAAATGTTATTTGGTCCTCAATTGGAAGCCAGTGCAGTGTCTCTTGCATGTAGTTTGAAACATGTGAGAATTTTGGCAGGTTGGCCACGACCCAGACAGCACAATGAAGGGCGGACTGAAGCTGACGAATTCAGACCATCGATAGACCTGCAAGGACAGCGTTGCAAAAGTCCAAGCCTGTTATGATGAAATAATGAACAAGGGTTGCAGCAGTGTCATGTGATAAATTCGCAGAATGACCACCATATTATTCATACATAATTATTATGCTTATTATTCATTAAAGCATCACATTTCAAATATATTTATGTGTGTGCAGTATTAATTTAATGTAAGCGGATATAGTCTAATTTAATATACAATTTATTCAGACTAATCTGAACTAATATATGATCAATATATTCTAATCTAATCCACAGACTTTGTCTTTCTAATCTGGTCTTGTCTTATCTCAATTCTGATTGGCCTCAATAACAGAGAAGAAGTGTGCCAACTACAGTGGTTCAAAATCTCTGGTCATAGCCATAAAAAGACATCTAATTATCAGCATATTACAACAATGTAGATTAGATTAGAATATATTGATTGCATTCATTACACTGGTGGCTCTTCAAGCAAAGATCATTCACAGAGTAATACTTTTTAAATTAGCCGACCACTCTGTTCCATGCGCATCCCTTAAACCAACACATATTAATTGAAACAATCAGTGGACGATTTTTTTACTCTTGGGCCTCGTTCCGAGACATTGCTGGGTTTTCAAACTTTCTGGGTGGTTGGTCCAAGGCTTCTGACTTCACTGACGAGCTCTATCTGTTTCTATCAGTTCTTAGATGTTATTCTGGTCTAAATGAAGGCTCGTCTCTTTCAACTGGCTTACCTGCCTTGGCCTATCTTCTGGTTTCTGCGACATCGCTTCTACAATGGATTTGGCATTTTAATTACGATTGCTCTTGATTGATGCTGTGGTGGCACTACAGAAGTCATTTGATTAGATTGTATTAGATAATCCAATTTAGTATAATCTAATCTATATATATATATAACTACTTGTAGTCTATATGTATATTATATACTAGCTGGTTTACCCGGCGTTGCCCGGGGTTATAAGTTTCAATCCCTGTAGCGAATAAGCAAGAAAAGTTAATGTGAAGTGAAATCCCTACGGCTGCGCCATCTGGCGAATCTTTAGAAATGCGTGCCGGTGACAGAGAATTGGCGGTCAAACACACAGAATCTTCTCGGGTGGTGCCATCTGAAAATAGGTTGAGTGTAAGTTTTTTTACCAGCTAAAAATGCATTGCGCGGGTAGGTTTTTGCCCGGCACACCATGGTAGCGGTGAAAACGGGGGATGCGAAGCCTCACACTGGGTGTGTAATGCCGACCCCGAAACAGTAGTGAAGGTTTGGAGTGAAAAGCTCCAAAACTGTAGAAATGCATCCCGGTCAAAGTCGCTGTGACAGACAGATTCTTCTCTTTATTTATATATATATATATATATATATACAGTGGATTTACATTTAGCAGTTTCACTCCGGTGGAGGATGTAATTAATCAAATCATCAGACTGACCTAGGCTTTAAACTATTCCTCACAGTTCTGATTTCCAGTTAGAAGCAGCTGAACTTGGTGTGCTATTGGTATAGTTGTGTAATAATGTTTGTACTTAGAAGATCGTCTTACAAGGTGGTGTTATATACAATGTATGTATATATATATATATGTGCGTGCGTGCGTGCGTGCGTGCATGCTTACATTCATTCACTGTATATGTCCACTAGAAGAACAATTTTAAAACATTGAGTCTGTTTTAAGTTCCCCAGTTGCATGCACACATATTATTATTGAAAGTTATTGACAGCATCCTTATGTAAAATCGGATGAAGATCAAATTCGGGTGTGTTGTTTGTCAGTGCCAGTATTGTTTGTTACAAAGTCGGTCACATGGTGTCACGTCCGGATGTGGTATTCATAATATCATAATAAATAAAGGATGGAACTCAAATGTGACAAACTGCAGATAATGTGATGCACAAATTGGTTCTGATCACAAGCTATAGTAATAGCCAACTTGAAAATGAGATTTATGAGAGGAATCCACCCAACAGAGAGCATCAAGTTTGATACCAAGAAACTGATAGATAAGGATATCCGACAAAAGTACGAAGACGAGATAGAGAGGAACATACAGATCAAAGACCAGGACAGCATAGAAGTTATGTGGTCAAACATACAAAAAGAGTACAAACAGCAGCCAACAAGTGGCAACAACAGAATCAGAACAGCTTGTCAGAAACCGAAAGACCAATAGATTTCAGACGAAGTATTAGAACTCGTGGAAAAAGGAAGAAACATTGCCAAACAACAAGCGTGTACTCTACAGATCTGAAACAATATAACTGGCTCACTAGAGAAATCAGAAGGAAACTGCAATGAGACAAAAACAACTGGTTGGAAGTAGCTATCTGTCTAGCAGTTGTAATCTCTCTGACAGCCTGGCCTCACCAATGACCATGTAATCTCGTTATTGCTGGTTTACTATAGGGTGCATGTATTATGATTTGAAAGAATTATATTGTGTTGAATTGCAGATTACATAAACATTTTCATGAGTATAGGTTCTTTAAGCATAGTTTCTTTTTGTATCGTGAATAACATTAAATTGTTTATTTTATACTGTATTGTATTCTTACTAAAGTCTCCATAAGTAAGTTGTATAACATTATGCTCTAAAGGATTTTTTGTCTGGTGAGAATCACCAGATGCCTACTGTGAGCAGGTCTTGCCATGTCTAGTATATATTAGTTAATTATCAGGTTAGGTCCTGTTAATGAACCTAATTAAATAGTACTCGGTTAGCATCAATTAGTCTAGAACTGAGAGTGTCTCTGATTGTGGAGTGGTGCTATATAGATTACCTTAATACATAAATAAGTAAGCAAATAATGTGAGTGCTGTGGCCCAGTTGGTGCGTCTGCTTCTACGTGACATGAATTTGAAGAGTGCAGAATAGCAGTGAATAACAACAATGCAGATTTGAAGAGAGCAAAATGACTTGCTGATGCACTGGAGGTAAATATAAAACGGCTTGGATTGATAATAAAGGGTTGTATTTATTGACGTTTGTGTGTTGTTTACCTTTGTGTGTGTGGGGGGGGGGGTTAAGGTGTATGTGTGTATATGTACTATGCATATATATGTGCATCATATTGTGTATAATATGCATATATATGTACATTATATTGTGTATAATATGCATATATATGTACATTATGTGAGAAAGTCTTGCTAAGTCTATGTATGGATGTACATGTGGCTTGGGACCTGGTAGCCGATTGGTTAGAGCACTTGGCTCGTTAGGCGTAGCATAAGGGTTTGAGCTGCCACTCAGGGGGTCACTGTGCAAATCCTTCATCCACAGTTGTTCAGTGCCATCAATGTTCTATCCTGTGGTCATGTGTGCACTTCTGAACTTTGAAAGGTAGGCAATATCAAATACAGTATTATTGTATTGTATATGCATCTGTACTGATATGTATACATATAGATGTGTGTTTAGGTGTACGTGGGCTTGTTTGTATGTGTGTGTGTGTATTTATGGGTGTGTGTGCGTGTGTGTGTTCACGCATGTGTGTGAGTGTGTGTTTGTCATTTTTGTTTTGACATTTATTGTTCTGCCTGCTTTGTCATCAGTTCACTGATCTCGACAGCTGTGTACTTTACTAGGTACTTTGGGAACAAGTAGAAATGAAGAGATTAAAAGGGACACAGATGCGAATAAGAAAGGTGTTCGTTTCTTCTGTTTACTGTTTAGAGAGGCTTTAGGAACTAACGTAAATCAAGAGATTAATTGCGCAGATGAGAATAACAAAGGCTTTCGTTTCTTCTGTTTGGCTGTAGCTTACAAAACACGAATCCAAGTGAAATTCTGGTCGTACAGTCGTGTGGCTTATAGGTACCATACTTTTCCCTTTTATTGTAAGTTGTGCTTGTTTAGGACAGCTGCAATTTTGAGATGAACCTGAAGGTGTTTTATAAATTATGTGCATACTTTTTAGATTTATAAGATAGCCAAGTTTCACCACCTTGTGAGAAGTTCTTAAACAGCTCTACGCAGACGATAAGATTTATGCATGTGTACATACATATGTACATATGCACATACATACCAAGTTGATGAACGCTGCGCTCTGCTGCACACGGGACCTGTTGGTTCAGTGTTCCTATACAGCAATTTGGACATGCTGTTCTTTCTTGCATGCATTGGGTTTTCCTCATGGACCAGTTTTTTTTACTCAAAATTAAAACATTTTCAGTTTTTATCAGGACAATTCTGTTTAGATCTGTTGGGTAGCCATGTTTCTGGTCCTTTGTAAGGTACTTCAGTGCTACAATGTAAGGATTCAGGTATATTACTGTATGTGCAATATATATATATACAATTGTACATGTGTACCTTCATATGTAATACATATATAATTATATATGCATATGTACGAATATGCATTTACATGCACACAGCCACACATACATGTTATATACATACATACATACATACATACATACATACATACATACATACATACATACATACATGCACTTATCTAGATGCGTACACATCATAGTGCGACCGTACGTTACCTCCCGGAATAACGTACGCGTACCGTACGTACGTTATCGAAAAAATAACGTAGGCCTACGCGTACCGTACGCGTATGTTAAAAATACCACAAATTTATCTGATCATTCACAAGAACCTCAACATAACTATAGTACGCGTACGTCAAAAATGATCAGTTTAGCTGTATAGTCTATAGTATTGGTCTCCCCGTACGCAGGCCTAGTCATACGAACGGTACCGAAATTTAGTATTACCAATAAAATGACCACTGGCACTGACCATCTTTATTAAGTGTGCCGTAAAATCTTAATATTCTTCACACTAGGGGGCCTATACATTAGACATAATATTAACAATTTGGAATTTAAAAGTTTGAAAGTAGAGATCATTGAACAGCCACAGATGACTGATGTAATGGTTAAAATTGGTTACGACCGTCAATCACCAACTATTATTGACTTTTCTTGTGCATAATGTTGTGTGTTTTTATTTTCGTCATGAACAGATGTGAACGTACGGTAACGTACGGCATAATAACGTACGTGTACCGTACTTACGTTATAGAAAAAAATAACGTACCTACCGTACACCTGAGCATACATGTTATAGTATTATATGCAGTTCGCACCTTGGTACACATGAGCATACATGTTATAGTATTATAAATACATTCATACATACATTATATGATGTAATGATAATATTCATAATAGGAATAGTCATAATAACCTTGTCACCTTGTGCTGTCAACTCCTGGAGCTCTAGCGATCGCCATGACACACATTATCATAATAACAGTAATAATAATAAAACATTATCATAATAACAGTAATAATAATAAAACAATTCAATGCTTCAATTCTGTTGCTTTCCGAAACACTTTCTGTGTACGAGAACTTGACGAATAGTGGCCATTCCAGATGTTTCTCTCTCTCTCTCTTTTGATTAGTATTTACGTCCCTGAGGGATCATATATACCTCGGGGCATAAAAATAAAAAATGATAATACTAGGAGATAATAAATGCTGATGATAAACTTCAGCAAAGACATTTATGAGCTGCTGAGAACGTTGGCTATTAGAGAAAATAACACATTGATTAACATTAATTATAATAAAGACCCTGAAGATGATGCATAGTACAAACTACAAACAGGTAATAATGCTGGTTTGCTTTTAACAGTAACAGCCAGAAAAGCAAGACTAATTACAAAATCAAAGTCCTGATTAATATGGCTGAAACGATTAAGGTTAGCCAAACTGGGTCCAGTGTCAAGTTTTATGGTTGATTCAGTCCGTCGTCAAATATAATTGACTCAGTCTGTACTAAGGGGACTTTAGTGCAAGCAAGGGTTATCGACCTCTGACGAGGCTGAACATATATGATATACAAGTTGAATAAGCGCGGACTGGATTTCGAACTGCATCTACAGTTACACAGTTTACCAGTAGGCAATTTACGGCCAGGGAAGATTGGTGGAAAGTTAATTAAAGTTACGGGAGATAATTAAAGTTACGGGAGATAAGTCTGAAATGTGGTTGATTTTCCTGACTAAGGTGAAAATACAGGCTTAATGCAGTCAATAGTACTTTTGAGGCATTCCTAAAATGTGCTTTCTACAAGTACTCCAGATACATACATACATTATTCTGCCTTTAAGGAACAATTGTTACCATACTAATCATACTGACTGTCTGGCTGACTGGCTTACTGACTATCTATTTGGCTGGCTGGCTGGCTCACTGAATGAATGATTGACTGGCTGGCTGACTGGCTAATCTATCAACATACCGACCGTTCGATTGGTTGGTGATAGTTGAAAGTTATTGATCCTGTCGGGGTAGTGTTTTTGCTGAACAAAACAAGTAGACAAGTGTAATGGGTTGGGCTAAATTAGTGTTTGTCGGGTTGACTTGTTCTGATGAGAGTCTCTTTCCAGTCTGTTGTTGGAACTGAAAGGTACAGGTGTCAACTAACTATGCAGTGACATTTTTTGTGTTCTAATGCTTAGATTGTCGTGCATTTAATGCTGTGTAGTATGTGAAATAACAGTAGATGTAGCGCAGTGTAGCGTGGTTTAGTTTGTTGTAGTTTATGCCTGTGCATTGTAGCTAACCGTACTGTAATCATAATTAATTTTAATTCTTGAAATATATATAATCTGATAGTATTGCGCAATAGTCAAGTGCTCAGCATGTGAGACTGTGAATCCTGAGCTAGGCTTCTTTACCATATTACTATCAATTTTGACTACAATATCACTCGAAACAACCGTCAATTGATAACTTCTTTATTCTGGTAACGGCTCTATAGAAGTCAGTAGATTAGGTGTTTTCCTCTTTCCTTCCATTCTTCCGTCCCTTTCACTAGAAGGAAGATTTGGTTTTTGGTCAGTTTTGTTGAATAATCCAACAATGTAATTATTTATACTCCATCATGTTTTTAGATCCAGCAGATAACCATGTTTCGTCTCGCTTTTGAACAGTGTGTGAAACGCTCTACATATAAATATCCAGATATCGTGTCGTGATGATATATGCTTAACCTAGATTCCGTCCTTGAATAACGCTCTGAAATTCTTATCTGTGGTAATTGGTAAATCAACAGCTGTCACTGCCATGCTGCTTTACTATATAAGCGCACACGGAAACACATTTATAAAACTTTTTATCTATACATAATCATGGATGCTTACATGTACGTATATATATATATATATATATAACTATGCATAGATATATATATATATGATGATGATGAGTTCTCTGCATGAAGTCCATTGGCTATTATGCCACCCGTGATTGAGGTGAGTGATGTGGTTTCCTGTTGCCTCCTCTCAGACAATTGTGGGTGCCTCCTCTCAGACAATATTATTGTGGGTGAACAACTTGTCCAAGGTCGCTGCGCAGTGGCTTGAGGTAGATTGGAACCTGTGACCATCCGGTTACAAGGCACAGAACGTACCGCTACACTATTATGGGTCATTCCATGCCAACTCAACCAATGGTTCCCACTCTCCGGTTCAGAATTTTTTTATTTTCTTACCAAAAATTCCTGATCATATGATATGAAGAACTGGAAAGTTTCACAGGTCTGCAGCAAAAATTGACCGAGATACGGGCTGCTGAAGTTGGTGGGGGTAGGACGAAAATTGTACGCGAATTTGCGTCTGTAAAATTTTTGTCATTTTCAGACTTCCATAACTTTTGATCTAGAGCAGCTACACACATTTGGTTTTCAGTTTTGAGTTCTGTGCAATGCACAGATTTGCATGATCGAGTTAAATTGGTTGTCTTTGATATAAGGAATTAACCAGAGTTGTTGAAAAGTGTCAAAATATTTCTAGCCGAACCCATTTTTCTCATGTTTGCTGACACACTACACCTACAGTATATGTCAGAAATTAATAATTTTTGTGTGGTTTTATTCGGCTATTGGAGTAGTTTTAAACCTGTAATTTATTTGTGTCTTGGTTGATAGGGACTGCTGTAGCACTTAGCCAAAAACCCTTCATCTCTGTGATAGTGGTCACTTTCAACTGACCAAATGGTCATGTGTATCACCTGATAAAAAAGTCAAACATACTTCATTGGAAAGCTTACAGAACAGCCTTTTATTGATACAAAATTTGTGTTGGTGCTCTGAAGATTAGGTCATTAAATTATTTTTTCAAAACAGTGATTTTTTCTATTCGCATTGTAGCATTTCCGTGACATTGGTCACTATCAACTGACCAAATGGGCATGTGTATCACCTGCTAAACAAGTCAAACATACATCATTTGAAAGCTTGAAGAACAACCTTTTTATTGATACCACATTTTTGTTGGTGCTTTGAAGATGAGGTCATTAAATAACTTGTTGAATAACGTTATTTTTGTTGGTCGCATTGTTACATTAAAAATTACAGAACATATTTGATTTGAAAGTTATTATCACGTAGACAGTTTCAATAATACACTCCAACTTTCTGCATTAAGTACACATTTCAATGTTCCTCCTGAAGAACTTTTAGAAGTGTGTCTCTGCAAAAATCTTGAACAAGCGTTCTGTTTCATTTATAATTCCATGGTCCAAGTGATAATGACGTCCTGTTGTCGTTATGGATGGTACAGGCAGAAGACACAATAAATGTTCTGTTGGCACCCAACAAGCATCTTTCTTTCTGGGCCACTGGAATGAACCCTTGGTCCCTGTAGCCCTCATACAATTAACTAGTACATCTTCTTTTTCCAGATCTTGCTCCATTATGTTTCCAACATACCATGCTTGGTCATATACAGCAGCAACGTACTTTCCAGGCACATAGAGTTCAGTCACAGCAGGAGTTTCACTGTGCTGAGTCAGATTGGTTAATGTCCAGGAGCCATCCGATGATATTCGATATAAATCCATCATCAGATCTATATCCTCTTCTGACTCGTTGTCCCCAGCAGGACCACGGAGAACTGAACGGAGTTTCTGGCCTGGATGAATATTACATGTGACTGACTGGTTTATTGCATCTGCTTGTGCAAGATCAAATAGACCTAAGGGACTTTTTCTCAGAATGTTTCGATGCAGATTGTAGGGATCACAACAGCCCTTTTGCAGAAATGAATATTTCTCTAGAAAAATTTGCTCATGATGTCTGCATACTGTTGCCAAAAGAGAAGGACCTGTGAAGCCACTTCGCCTAAGTAGTGATTCAGAGTCACCTTTTCAGAGTTCAGAAATCTTCTTTAATCCAGTAGAACGGGTTAAGACTACTTTATGACACTCAGTCTGCTGGTCACAGTGTATACCAATGCTGCAGTTATCCATTTACAAACAGTACTAAATTAAACACACTGAAGAAAATGAAATTTATGCCTTGTGGTGGCAAAAGTACTCAGAATATTAAGTAATTCAAAACAAAGAAGAATAAGTAATTCAAAACAAAGAAGAAACAAAATGGCCGTGCACCACAGAAGAGGTCATGTGACCACAGATTCTAAGATAGAGAAATTATAAACACTCTTTGCTATACAATAGTACATTTTAAAATATGGAATACCAACAAATTGAACAATGTTGAAATAACAGTTTTAATTTAAATTTCTTGAAGTAGGAGAACCATCTTATTTTGTACATAATATATATGTACTTAGAAGTTCAGAAATCATAAAATTGTTAATGCATGCTACAATGCGAACAGAAAAAATAACGTTTTTCAACAAGTTATTTAATGACCTCATCTTCAAAGCACCAACAAAAATGTGGTATCAATAAAAAGGTTGTTCTTCAAGCTTTCAAATGATGTATGTTTGACTTGTTTAGCAGGTGATACACATGCCCATTTGGTCAGTTGATAGTGACCAATGTCACGGAAATGCTACAATGCGAATAGAAAAAATCACTGTTTTGAAAAAATAATTTAATAACCTAATCTTCAGAGCACCAACACAAATTTTGTATCAATAAAAGGCTGTTCTGTAAGCTTTCCAATGATGTATGTTTGACTTTTTTATCAGGTGATACACATGACCATTTGGTCAGTTGAAAGTGACCACTATCACAGAGATGAAGGGTTTTTGGCTAAGTGCTACAGCAATCCCTGTCAACTAAGACACAAATAAATAACAGGTTTAAAACTACTCCAATAGCTGAATAAAACCACACAAAAATTATTAATTTCTGACATATACTGCAGGTGTAGTGTGTCAGCAAACATGAGAAAAATGGGTTCGGCTAGAAATATTTTGACACTTTTCAACAACTCTGGTTAATTCCTTATATCAAAGACAACCAATTTAACTCGATCATGCAAATCTGTGCATTGCACAGAACTCAAAACTGAAAACCAAATGTGTGTAGCTGCTCTAGATCAAAAGTTATGGAAGTCTGAAAATGACAAAAATTTTACAGACGCAAATTCGCGTACAATTTTCGTCCTACCCCCACCAACTTCAGCAGCCCGTATCTCGGTCAATTTTTGCTGCAGACCTGTGAAACTTTCCAGTTCTTCATGTCAAATGATCAGGAATTTTTGGTAAAAAAATCAAAAAATTCTGAATCGGACAGTGGGGAAAAGTGTAAATTTTGGTTGATTTGGCACGGAATGACCCTTATGAGAACTATAATTTTTATTTGTACCTGCACCAGTATAATTATGTTCATTGACTGCTATGTATTTCATATATATATTTATGCTTAACTAAGCGTACAGTAATACTAATAGTGACACTGTGACAGTTGCAGGGATCGTAGCGGTCCTGTATTTCCTGTAATGTCCTGTATTTTTTTGCTTGTCCTGTAAAATCCTGTATTTTTGCAAAAGTGTCCTGTATTTCCTGTATTTTTGCAAAAGTCTGATTTCAAGCTCTTTTGTCGCGAACACATGATATTTATAATTTGTTATTTTTATTATATTTTGGGCGTATAACTTATAATACCGAGTAGTATAAGTTACTACAGAGTAGTAGAAGTTAAGAATAATACCAGATGCCACAAAAGAAGTTGGGATGTGCAAACTACTGGAAATGGCTAATAAGGAAACATCGTTGATTATGGAAGACTTAGCTATCATATTGCTTGGAAAAAATTGGAAGGGGAAAGAGAAAGATAAGATATTCTTGGATTTTATTGATGCCAGCTATATGCAACTGCATGTTTTGGAGCCAACCAAAAAACTTGGTGATAACATCAGATAAAAATATGGTACAGAATGTACATGTAAGTGTGGGAGAGTATTTTCGCACTAGTGATCATCAGGTTATCAGATGGGAATTAGTCATGGAGCAGACCCAGGAAGTCAAAGCCTATGTGAAAAGACCCAACTTCTGAAGCAGATTATGAATTAACGAGGAAAAGGTTGCGGGAAAAGGATATGGTAAGTGAAATAAAGGGCATGGGAGTGGATGATGCTTGGAAGAAGTTTAGGACAATTTTGAGGGAATGGTGAAAAGGGATTAACGCAAGTAATGTTTGCTAAGGAAAGTGTGGTGGAACAACTGAAAAGGCTAAAAGCTGACAAGAATCCAGGCATAGATGAACTCAATCTAAATTCTTGCATGAAGTGAGACGGGAAATTGGAGAGGTATAAATAAACTTCAATAAATCAATGCAGGCTGGAGAAGTACCATGGGAATGGAGGGATGCACTCATAGTGCCATTGTTTAAATAGGGAATTAGAAGTGAACTAGGGAACTACAGACCAGTCAGTTTAACCAGTGTGGTGTGCCAGATCATGGAGAGAATTATTAAGGATAATATAGCGGAATACCAAAGGCCGTTTATGTTTGACAAATCTGCTGGAGTTCTTTCAGGAGGTGTATGAGAGGATTGATGAGGGAAAACCAGTAGATATAATTTACCTATATTTTACCAAGGCATTTAACAAAGTACCTCATGTAAGGCTGGCCAAAAGAGTTGCAGGCACGTGGGATTAGACAGCAAGTATGAACATGGATTATCAGGTAGAAGACAAAAGGTAGGCATAGGAGATAAACACCGTAGCTGGACGACAGTGCTAAGTGGAGTGCCACAAGGATCAGTGATTGGGCCACTGCTGTTTGTACTTATTAATGACATAGACGATGGGATTTTATCGAAAACTTCTAAGTTTGCAGATGATACAAAACTATGTAGAGCAGTGGATGATGAAGAAGAAGTGGAGATACTGAGGGAGATCTAAGATGAATGTTCAGATGGTCACAGGACTGGCAAATGCTGTTTAATTTAAAAGTGATGGAGGAGCACAATTGGAATACTGCATCCAGGTATAGAATCCATACCTGAAACAGGACATGGAAAAACTGGAGAAAGTGCAAAGAAGAGCTACAACACTGGAGAGAAGGAGGAGCAGAGGAGATCTAATCGAAGCTTATAAGATTATTACTGGAAAGGAGGCACTACAGTGGGAGAGGTTCTTGAATTAGCACCAAAAAAGGCAACTCGGGGACACAGGTATAAATTATTTAAGAAGCCAAAAGGAACATTAGGGCAGAAATTCTTCAGTGCAAGAGTTGTAGACCTGTGGAATGGTTTGGATCATAGTTCGAGAATTCGCATTTTACGAATTTTAAGAATTTTAAAAATTCACGAATTTTAACGAATTTTAAAACTGCAGTTTTAAAATTCGTTAAAATTCGTGAAATAATAAAATAATAGAATTCTTTGCCATGGCAACGAATTTTATTATGTTTACTTTCAACTTTCTAAGCAAGTAAATATCAATGCCATAGGCAATCAATCAATCGGCCGTAAAAGATAGCTGACTAGCAACACAATAGTTCTATAACTTTCTTGGAGTCTTGAACTTCGATTTCTATCATAGTTGGGGTGTGTGACTATGAGTGTCAGTCAGTAAAACGAAAAACCACCAGTGCCCCAGCTCCAGTGTGACCAGTCAGTCACTAACACAGCTTGCAACCAAACATGGTTTAAAAGCGTTGGCAACGTTCACCGAGCTGTGTCTTCTACTTCGTCGTTCTCTGATTCTGAGTCAGCAACAGCCAACTGCTCCCACTCGACTCTGGTTTTTGTATTTTCGCCATGCAAATGCTTCCGAATTCGGGCAGAACAACCAACAAATTCCTTGTCACAAAAACAACACTGTAGGCCCTATTTTTGGATTACCCTTTCCTTCTCCTCCAAAATTACTACCTACTTCCACTCCAGTCCATGTTCTTTCATCTTTCAGACATTAGATTTTGACTAAATTAACTCATTATGTAATAAACTTATATGTTGAATTTTACATTAAATTCTAAGCAGAAGCCTAACACAACAAATCATGACGTCATCAAATTTGTTGTTGTTGCATACGCTGTTTTTGCAAATGTCAATATCAATGTCAATGTGAAAAAGACCCAACGATGGCCCAACGAATTTTTACGAATTTTTACGAATTTTAAAATAGACCAAAAATTCGCGAATTTTTACGAATTTTAAAACCGAAAGTCACGAATTCTCGAACTATGGTTTGGATGATAGTACTATCTCAGTGGACACCATCGCAACTTTTAAGAAGCTAGGAAAATTGGGCTATTAAGCATTCCAGGTTAATTTGCAGTGGTTCTAACACAGACTACACGTCTTCTTAACCACTTAAAACCCTTGTTATGTTATGTATCTTATGTTAAATTTTTCTGAATGTTGTCTGTGCAGACTGTAGAGTAATAATTAATTTAGCACATAACCTCATTAAATTCACACAAAATTTGTCTGCTAACTAGTTTGTTACCGATTCATCCCTGTTGTCATAGCTCAAGGAAAAAATAGTTGACAAAGCAGAACTATATTCTGGCAGTATGATGGTGATGAGGAAATGCTGTTGTCTGACTACCACTATGCAGTAGGAGTAAAACTAAATTTATACTGGGTATTTTTTATTATAAATGTCCTGTAAAATGTCCTGTAATTTTATTTTTGTGTCCTGTAAAATGTCCTGTATTTTTATGACGACCTGCTACGACCCCTGCAGTTGTAATAATATCAATGAATATTACATTTTGTATCGTATATATATATATATATATATATATATATATATATATATATATATATATATATATATATATATATATATATATATATATAGAAATCATGAGACAATGGAGATCATTTATTTGTACCCATCGCCGCCAAATGGCTGGCGTCAGGAACTGATGATGATGATGATGATATATATATATATATATATATATATATATATATATATATATATATATATATATATATACCAAAGCACCACGTTTTGAAAAGTGGTACGGCAAATTAGAGGGTCTGGGTAAAAGTGTACGGTAAAATTATGTTTTTTCCGTAAAACCTTAAAAAGTGGTACGGCAAAAGCCGTACATCAAACATAGGGCGGCGCCGCCACTGATATATGCAGTAGCGAAAAGGACATGTAGCTGATGAAGAAGTCACCCAGAGTATGCTCGTGTATAAAAGCAAATGAGAAAGCAACATTTATGTAGCAAAAAAGCTCAGCAAGAAGACCTTTGGTCATTCAGCAGGTGGCTGCAGCTTTGGGTCAAACTAAAGTTACTGACAGCAGAACACCATATCTGTTGGTGGCTAATCGCTCCTCAAACTCTAGATCGTAAAAATCAGTTCCATTTGCTGGCAAAGAAGGCTAACGGTATATGCTTTGCCAGCAGAACTGGTGAGCATGCAGGTGCATGCATTTTGATAGTACTTGGCCAGAATCTTTATTATCTAGCATTTTGTCACCATGTGATGCAAAAGCATACATTTGTGCAGATACAGCGAAGACAATTGCTGTGGCTTGAGCTTCTCAGTTTGTCCTAAAACACAGTTTACAAGCGCCTGAAGTCGGTATCATTTGACGATAATTTCACTGGTTTGGGTCCGGAGTGCCACTGACGAGTGTATTCTTGAAGTGGCACTTTATAAGTTACAACTGGTAATTGACTTTGATTGACCAGAGTAGCTGTGAGACAGCAGCAGGTGTGGCAGAGGTTACCAAGTGCAAGAAGTTAAGCCATGAAGTCCATCGTGCTAGGGATGAATACAAAGACCTGGATCTGGTAATCAGTTTTCTTGAAGGAATAACATCTCGAAGCACTCACTATATAGCTTCTGCGTGAGCCCAACACTCGGCTCGGTGGATAGCAAGAATCATCCATTTACTCAAAACGTAGATGTTGACATTCCAGTTCAAAATTAACTCAGTTGGAGAAAAGGATATTTTACGTTTTTGTCTGTTCATCTGCAAAAGCTTACATCAAGGCATAGTTCTAGGGTCCCAGTACTGTCTGTACCCATGCTATGGTGTTTGTTTTCTTCAGCAGTTAACTGAATAGGAAGGCCAAGATATTCATCATACCACTGTTACAGCAATTCGTTGTTATATGTGTTACCTGAGTGAGGTGACAGTTGACTAACTAGCCATTTTCAATGCAAACTCTGAGTTCATTGCAGAAGACAGAATACCTACAATCTATCATGAGGGTGGATCAGAGAACGTGCTTCTGAGTCTTTATCTGACATCTGTAAACATTAACATCCCACTAAGTTCTGTTGTTACCACCAACACAGGAAGATTTTTTGAGATCCCGGACATGAAGGATTCGTTCTTGTACATCTCAACCGAAAGTGGAGAATAAAACAAAGACTATCTTGGTTGAAGACTATCAAGTCTTGATGGCACATAAGGGTCTCATTGCACCACCACCGAGAGAAGAGTGAAGCTGATCCAGGATTACAACTCGGTTCTGACAAATGATGTTGACTAAACAATATTTACTACAGGCCATTGAAGAGCTTAGCCACCAAATTCCTTACACCAAGGAGAAGAATGCTGGCTAAATTTGAATCAAATACAGAATAACCAGTGCCGGCCTTAGGATATATCGGGCCCTTTGCAGAGTATACTGTACGGGCCCCCATGACACAAGTCAAATTGTTTTTCGTTACTAAACATTTTATTTTAGTAGATTGTTAACAAGTACAACAAGTCAAAATTAAATATACATGAGAAATTTGGGGTATAGAGGAAGTTGACTTTAATTTTATTGACAAAAGAGAAGATTTAACCGAAACCATAATATTGTTATTGTTCATGTTAATTTTCTGTGACATTTTCGGGTCCCCCAAGTTGCAGGCCCCGTGCACGGTTCGCACGCCTCTAAGACCGGCACTGAGAATAACCATCCAAACTGTTGCGGAACTGAAAATGGGCAACAGCATGTTATGTCTCAAGGCCGAAAAATTCTTATTATACTTATAGTGTGTTGACTTAAGACTTTAATGACAGCTTAAATCTAATTAGCTTTCTTATTACACTTACAGTGTTTTGACTTAAGACTTTAATGACAGCTTAAATCTAATTAGCTTTCTTATTACACTTACAGTGTGTTGACTTAAGACTTTAATGACAGCTTGAATCTAATTCAGTCTATTCTCGACTCTGGCTTTGCTATCGTAGTGTCTGCTGACATCAGTCGATGGGCGCTTCAAGTGAAATCATAATAAAAAATCATTATCCGTTGGTGAAACAAGGTTGAACTCCATTCTGTCAGAGAATCCAGAAGTTAGGCTACGTTTATTTGTTTAACAAGTTGAACGAGGTGAGTCATACATACAGTTTTACATTTGCTATATAAGAAGTGAATGACGTCAGATAACTAACAGAACGAAAAGAACTTGGAAGTGAATTCTAAGACCTTGGACCAGGAACCACAAACGCTTGAGAACACAAGGTATTCAGAATCTACGATCGACTTGTGCAACCTCTAAATATAGTTACATTTGACTGTTTCCGTTATATTAGTGTTTTGACCATATATACTGTAATTGTGGCATTTTGTGGGTTCCAACAGGAAATTGAAGCAAAACTATTTTGGACCACTATAGTGTATAATTATGTAATATAATGAAAATATTTGAGCTTCCATGTTCCATAGTGGACCGTCAGAGATGCGCTTGTATCCTGCTTGATGGCCCTTAAGCCGCAGTGGATGTCCATAGGTCCTGAACATTGGGCCAGTGCATCCGAGGGTTGCTGTTTACGACCAGTTGATGCTGATTCCAAATTATACTGTTCGGTGACAGAGGCGAGTGTGTCTGAACTTTCCAGGAAGTCTAGTGAACAGGCTCAAATGCGCAATCAATCTATTACAGGCCAAGAGTGCTATGAATAGACCAGTGTGTTGCATAAAGGTCTATATACCGTTTGCCTGTGAATAGCTGTCCTGCTTGTGAATAGCCATGGCTTGTATATGTTTGTATAATATTATATGCAGATCATTTGTATTAATTCTGACTATATAGTAGTTTTGGGCAAAGTGTGACCATACGTTACTTACCGGAATAACGTATGCGTACCATATGTACGTTATTGAAAAGAATAACTTACGCTTACCATACACGTACGTTAAATATGAAACTGCAGTTGCAGAATTAATCAAATACATCTATGGAAGAATTGGTGTTCCATACGCACTTCCGTCATCTTATTATAGCTGGACTATGTGACTGGCTGACAATGACAGGCTAGCTATAGTAGCTAGAGCCTAGAACTATGTACTAGTATGCTAGTTTTGTTGGATTTTGTTGACTATTTTGTGCACAATGTTATGTACTTTATTTTCGTCATGAACTGATGTCAACGTACGCCAACGTAGGTACATACGTTGTAGACAGAAATAACGTACGTATGGTCGCACACTGGATTTCGGATTGTCAGACGTCTTTGAGCATTGATTTTACTGAGCATCTAGAAAGTTCTTAGGGACCTCGGAACCTCTGTGACGCAGCCATGAACGTATGTAGGCATGTATGTATCAAGAAACTTATATAGCACCTTTTGAAGCACTCTTACTACATGATGGGCACAAGTTTAAATGCGCCTGCATTTCACTGCTGGTAGCAGAGCACAGCAAACGTCGCTGAATCAAGACTGAAACCAAGAGCTCCCGGATGTACGCTGGTGCGGTGTCGACAAGCGAGGCACGTGCCAGAAGAAGGATGTTAAATGTAACGCATCAAACCTATCCTAAATCCGTGTTACAAAGAAACAGAGTATCTTTCTTTCTGTCTTGACAAACATGAATTGAACTACGAAACTCGGGATTGTGGTTCAAACCGTCATACCTTCTCTTACAGTAGAGTTCCTGGAAAATTACTCCACTGATCTAATCCTAAACGAAGGACATGGAAATGCCGTCAGCGTTAATCAGGAGGGAGCTGTTGGTAGCAATTGAAAGACGCGTATTATACAAGTCGCATCAGTCGCTAGAGCCATGTAGACGTCGCGTCAAAATGAATGGTGCCCGAAACTAAACAGTTTTCGGTTGGTGGAGAGAAGGAAGAGCGGCCTGTGGAATGTCCCTTTAGCCGCGGACCCCGGGTATAGAAGGCGAAGCCCTTCAGCGGTGGGACGGGGTGGGGTTGGGCTTCTCTAAACACGTAAACAGTCAACAGCTCGGAATGCGTGCGCTTGAAAGGCATGGTTTATGAGCTGCCTATGTTTGTTTAGATTTTTGCGTAGCGATGTTTAAGAATTTTCCATTTCCGCGTGTGCATTGAGATGGGCAGTACGGAAGCACGGAGTGGTTAAGGCGTCGGACTTTCGATTGTGCTGGTTGAGTTCGGATCCCGGGTACTTCGTGGGCGAAGCATTTCTCGGAATAGTAACTTGTGAGCCGTCTTAGTACAATGGGGCTCTAGATATGAGACACTGGTTAGGTGGTATCACCGTTAAAAGTCCAGACTTGACTAAACATTTCGACTTGTTTACGGGTCTATCGGGTTTTAACCGGGCTTACCCTTCGGATATCGACTGTACTGCCTCAGTGGATGTTTGAGTCTGACTAGAGTGTCCCTTGAAGCGACCATTGACTGCCGCGCGAGTGCATTATGCGCCGTAGAAGTCAAATCATTAAATCATTAAGTTAGGTTGGATTGGCCTTGAGGTTAGGCCTTTCATAAGTACGCCTCTAATGGAATGATCATTCACCCACCAACCCTACCCCGCCTGATCCTGGTTTAATCGCTTGAACTGTACGGCCCTTTGAAGCGGCGTCCGGCGATTGGGGGCTGCGATGAATTAGAATGGGATTATTGAATAACAAATTATCCTTTTAGTTATGTCGGGCGATGAACCTGCCTAAGCACGGCGCGTTGTCGATTCGCCTTCGACGGTAAACACGACACGGGTGGCAATCTGATACACAAATCATATTGGCCAACGTATACGCTAATCGAGCCTTGCTTTGGCATTGTTATTGTTTCCACTTCTGGCCTTGTCTCAAGTGCTCTTGCACCCTTCTCGTTGTCTGCTTCCTGACTGACCGAATACCGCTTTGTAACCTTCTATCCACCACGGCTGCGATTAAGATTTCATGCAATGACCCAAGCTGTAATTTACAATGATTTGTATCAGAGTACAATGATTTGTATCAGAGCAATTGTTTAACAAGCCTTTCAAGAACCATATGAAGGCTCTGTAATAGTGTTATGTAGGTTTACATTTATGTTTTGTATTAGTACTGGTGCTTAATGCTGTATTCTTTGTCAATTTTTTGAATCCCATTGTTCAGAATTACTGTTACATAAACCATTTATCTTAACCTGTGATGTCATAGATACTGCACCATTACTGGTATTGTTGCCTCTATTGTGAGACATGGTGGCTGATTGGGTCGAGCGCTCACCTTGTAATGTGGAGTGATGGCTTGAACCACTACTTAGAACACTACTGCGTGGGGACCGTGAGCAAGTCCTTAACTCGCAGTGCTCGGTACCATCAACTGATGCTTGGTAATTAGATAGTGGCACTTGATAAATGCAAAACAATGATAATAGTGTATACCTGTGGATTTTTATATTATCTTTACTGTTTCCAATATCTGTATATTTCCAATATCATTACTTCTGTTACCAGTACCATTTATATTACTTCTTCTGATAATGATACAGGTAATTAACGGTTACCTTTATCTGTATTCTTACCTACAGCCCAGTAGTGGTATCTTTACCATTACTGTTAGCTGCATCATTGATGTCTATATGAGCTTTAGTGTCTGCTGTATCGAGGCATTATGTATAACTTAAGTGATTATGGTGTAGTAGTAGAACTTTGTAAAAAAATAGTTGGCTGATAATGGTAGGTCCATGGATATAGAGAGACCAATTGTTTTCTAAATTAGGTTCTAATTGTTTTGTAGTGTGTCGGCTCTCGACCAGGCCACGATTGTGTCCCCAAGTGAGATAAAGTGCCTTTTAAACGGTGGAGGAGGAGGACCGAGGTAATTTTTCTAGGCCTTAGCTGCAGTTGGCTGGTTTTTTGTAAATACAATGGAGGGCCAGTTCAGGTATAGGAAGGAAGAAACTGTGGGGGCTACAGGGAGGGCTTCTCAGAGGTACTAGAAGGGTGCTCTGTTACGGTTCTGGATGCATAACATACATCAGGAACTCAATTTCATTCGTTCATGACTTGGAAATTATTATTATTACTATTGTAGTTGCTGCTGCCACCATCATTTTCATTCATTCATTCATTCATTAAGACATTTATATAGCGCCTCTTCAAGAGGGCTACTTGGAGGTGCTTCCGACTCCAGCACCAGAACTTTTTTAACCTAACGTAAAAAGTATTGGATAGGGGTCCTAGGGAGCAAGTGCATCGCCAAGTGTAACCAGTTCCAGACTGCTGGGCCAACCACCGTAAAGGCTCAGTTCTGCATGGTGTCCATGCCCGTGAACAGCACTGTCAGCACCCGCCTCTCAGAGGAATGAAGTGAGTGGCTACCTTGGGTTCCCTGCACAGGTCGGCACAGAGAGCCTAAATAATGACGACGCCACATTAGAAAAGCAACCCTGTATACGATTCACTGAGCAATTGGGAGCCAGTGTAGGACCTCTAGCATGTAGCTGGACACCCGAGTCGGGCAGCAGTGCTCACTACGAGTTCTAGACACACCAGACGTGCAGCTGGCAGACTTACACAAAGCGAAGAGCATTAGTCTAGTCAGGTGGTGACAGTGTTGTTGTTATTGTTGTAATGTTGGTGTTATTATTATTGAATTTATGGTGCCAGTATCAGGGTTATTTGAAATACTTTTCAGCACCCATCTACTGGATGACTGAATGAGTGAGTGAGCTAGAGTAAGTGACTAAATGAATAATGTGAGAGTCATTGAGGGATATGAGAGAGTGAGTCAGTGAGAGCAAGTGAGTGAAAATGAGTGCTTGAGTGAGTGAGTAACAGTGGGTGAGTGAGAGTCAGTGAATGAATAATACGAGAATTAGTGAGTGATGTGAGAGTGAGTCAGTGACATTGAGTGAGTGAGTCTGAGTGCATGATTGAGCGAGTGAGTGATGTGAGTGAGAGTGAGCAAGCGAGCGAACGAATTTTCTTTTTTAAGAGCTAAATTTTCATGCAGTCCTTTGAAATAGGCAGAAATGTCCTGTCTATTTCCTACCGATTGTCCAGCGCGTAGGTTGGGCCCATCCTGCCATGTCGATAACAAAACTAATTGGAAAATTAACATTGGCTAATCATTTTTGCTGCATATATGTGGACGTTAATGGTTGATGCGTGCGTGGTAGTGATGCGGGCTTCATCGAGCACTGTTGTCACGGGGGAGGGGAGCGATCGCACAGATAAGCTGAGTCTACGCCCGGGACGAATGTCATGGGATTGGCTTTTTAAACAGAGCGTGTGGGGCAAGCTGGCGAAGGGCTTCTTCATTCTGCAGGAGTCTGTCAAAAAGGTAGGAAGTTGGACTGCTTGGGTGAAGCTGGTGGTGATGGTACTTACAAATGATGAACTGTTTTAGTGTTTTAGTACGCTGATTGGTTAGGTACCGATGGCGGTAGGTTTCCTTTTGAAGTTGGGGGAATTGTTATTCATTGACTTGTTTGGGAGTTTGTTAGGTTTATTTGGATTGATTTATTGATTGACACATTGCTTCATCCATCTATTTGTTTACTCCCTTCCATCCACCCCTCCATTGAACCATGCATTCCTTCCCTCCATCCATCCATCCATCCATCCATTATCCATTAATCCATTCATCTGCTGAGCTCTTTCTTGCATTGATCTGTGCTTCGGTATCGGCTGCTGATATTTCATTCAGCATTGACCTGAGCCTATTGATTTCTAGTCTAGTGTCCATTAACTTAATTACGCCTTCATAATTAATCTGCCTATCTTTCAAATCGCTCAGATTTTCAATTGAAAGAGGAAAAGATGTGACAGCAACGAACGTGATGCACTGCATCGAGTTGATGAGCAACTTCCGCAGACAGATGCTCGATACTCGGTCCGCTTTAACGAATAAACACGTGCGAATAAACACGAATAAACACGTGCAGGTATTGGCAGGCAGTTGCCAGAACCTATGACAGTTGTGCTATAACGTGATTGCTCAAAAACACGTGTCTCTGCTAGAGACAAATCCGGGTATGGCCCTTGTCTGATTGTTTGGGGAGCAAGCAGTTCCCCGCTCACGGACCGCCCTTAGACAGCGCCGTGATTTTTCCATCGCTGGCCCTGCAATCTGTAATGGGCTCCCTGTAGCGCTTTGCTTGGTCCCAAGCACCCATTCTGCCACATTTTATTCAAATCTCAAGACTGTACTCTTCAGCCGGGGTTGGGTCGGGAGTGCTTCTGAGTAGATAACCTTGAAGAGGCGCTATATAAATTCTCCATATGAATGAATGAAAGCAGTTGGGCTCCCCACAAACTGATTAAGGTTGGGTTGCCCGCTAAACAATAGGAGCATCATTAAATGAATGAAACTAAAGAAAGTTAGGTTAACATGGGAAATTAGTACACACGCTTTGGGAAACTGAAAAGGTCATGAAACATCTGGGGCAGTATTGAAATAGTCTTGAAGAAATTCGGCCTTACCCTCATGCCCCCTTTTTCAAACATTGGATGCACAAGTTGGCTTTCTCCTTGTGCCAAAGCTCGAGGGTACGCGTACCCTAAAATAGAATACGTTAAAATACGTACGTACCTTTCAAAAAATACAATACGCGTATGGTACGTATCATACACGAAAATTTCATTTATGGTTTACTCGGCGACCCATAGCCTACGTATGATCTGACGTCAACAGTATGCGTCATTGAAACCGGTACTTGCCCGATGACACTGACGGTGAGACTGACGATTCCGAGTCAGATTCTGGGAGTAGCAGTTCGGATTAGTGTACATTAAGTCAAGTAGCAGTTGTTCAACTGTTCAACCTTTTGCTTGGAGTTGGACTTTGAAGTGCTGCAGCAGAACTGAGCCGACTGACTGACATTAGTGCATTAAGTGGAATGTATGCTGGATAAACATAGACCTACAATATAGAATTGCAGCAATTTACTACGCTGTATACTGGGTTGTGATTGTTTGCTTAAATTAAATTGAACATTTTTATAATGAGCAATGACGTGGTTAACGTATTTTTTTATTGTTTACGTACCCTAAAATAGGGTACGTTAAAAAACGTACGTACCTTTCAAAAAATAGAATACGTATGGTACGTACCCTCGAGCTTTGCCTTGTGCAATACACATGCTTATGTGGGATCAATGTCCAGGCCCCTTGAGAGAGGTATAGGTAACCTAACGGCGGCACGAGCCTGTGATAATTGCATGCCGTATTGTATATATGGACGACATCGTCAGTTCATCTGACTAACCACAACAGAACTATCTGACCCACGAGCGTGCCTCGCGTGCAGACGTGACTCTTTCGAAGAAAGGCTTTCATGTTGAGTGGCCGGGCCGTTTTAAAAGGAGCTTTCGTCGTTCATCGGGTAAAATCTGCCTACCTAAGCAGTGGTTTTGTGTATGTTACACAAACCGCAGGTTAGTGTTTTACATGAACAGGAAGTTGTTCATTCAGGCGTTGTCTGATTTAGATTTATTTGTCTCTGTGCTGGAGCAATTTATGGGATTCTACTTTCGATATGACGTTTCCATCTTGATAAGAGCAACAGTATTTGTACTGGGATGTTTCTGCTAGATTTGATCAGGTGCATTTCACTGTCTGGTGTAAACCTAAACAGGAAGTTGCAAGAATTAATTCCCCATTGTGTAATCCTATCAAAAGTTCTTGACAGTTATCATGAGACAATTTAGTCTCATGCAGTCAGACTTATGAGGGATGGGCACTGTGTGGCTGCCAGCACTTGTTATTATACAGTTTTAACAGAGGTTGTTCACCAGAGTGCCGTTTGGCAGCTGGTTTAATAAAGAATATACTTACTTACTTACTTACTTACTTACTTATGATTTCTTTGTATTTCTTGAGGCTTACTTAGTTTGAACTTTGAAGTAAAACTAGGAGAGATTCCTGGTTTGATAGCTGTGTGGATTAAACTACCGTTATCTAAGATCCCCTCTTGCAAAAACTGCACTTTTAGCAAACTCTATCCAGGTCTTTTATTCAAAACTTCAAATACTGCTCTTCCAAACACAAACTCCTATTCAGATTCCTCCTCATCCCCTTACCTCTCTCATCGCTGAAATTGTAAGCACCATCCACCATATCCATGTGACTGTCTGCCTGCCTAAGCCTCGGATAGATCTTGACTTGGAACCAAACTTGACCTTACCTACAAGTAGATGTTTTGTTTTGACCAAGTGGATAAGCTGTTTCCCATTACTTAGCTTTTTTGGGGCACTGTAGACATCTCAAGATTACAATTACGATATGATTATGATTGCCATTCCTTCCTACTTGACTTGTTCCCAGCCTGGTCTAATTTGTGATCTGGAAACATCTATAGCGCTTGTATTATCGTGCACAAGGCATCAATCACTGGTTGCCTCCTTCAAGTCATGTTGAATGGTTTTATAATTTGTTGTTTTTAAGCTGTGCAACCAAGCACAGAAAGTTTGTCTAATTGATGGGTGTGGTAGTGGAGTATGGACTGAGAATGCTTTCGAACCAAGGCTAAGCCTCAAGGGCTGTTGTTTACCGTACCTACCAGTAGCTATGTAACATTGATTTACTTTACCTTGCATTACCTTGTGTTACCTTACCTTACCGTACCATATCTTACCTTATGTAACCTTACCTTACTTTACCATATCTTACCTTATTTTACCTTGCCTTACCTTACTTTACCATATATTGCCATGGCATACATTACCATAACCTACCTTACTGTACTTTGTCTTGCTGGTGTTTGTGGTTCCCGGCTCACTGCTGTTGGTCCAGGCGAGTGTTTACCTCCGCAAATAGATTTTTATTTGTAGGGCTCGCTGAGAGTTTTGTCAATATGCAATGTCTGTTCTGTGTTATTGCGCCGCTAGAATTGGGTCGTCTTGCATAGCATTGCGCTTTCGTTTGGCTATTACTTTGGCAGGACTCATAACACAATCTGCATCATCCTGTTTATGATGATGGGATGGGGCTGTTGCTGCAGATTTGTTTCCATGGAGAACTGTTGACCAAGCTACAGTAACCGAATCGACGGACGACTGATGACCACATGATATTTGGCGCACTGATGAAATTATGTGTTTACCTGTATATAACGCCATAATGTTATACAAAGATGAGGGTGCTCAATAGTATGGTTGTTGGCCTGCTAGACTGTCAATCGAGAGGTCGGGGGTTCAAATACTAGGGCATAGCCGGGTGCCGTTTTTCAACCGGGTACCGGGTCCGGGTAGTTTGAATAAAAATCTGCCGGGTCCGGGTACCGGGTATTAAAACTAACAGTAATCTCAAATCTCTAATCCAAACACAATGTCACGAAAAAATACCGAACACAATGTCGCGAAAAAATAACTCCACTACGAATCAACTTCAGAACATTTTAATAAACAAGGAAAACAACTGCAATGATCGAAAAGGGTGGGAGAGAGGGACTAGATGGCGTTCTCAATAATCAAAGAGAATTGTCCGCATATAGATGAAAGGAGGAGGGGAGAGGAACTTGCTGGAGCTCTCTATAATCAAAGGAAATTGAAATTGCATAGGCGAAAGGAGGGGGGAGAGGGACTTGATGGAGTTATCAACATCAAAGGGAATTGTGGTGTCTAGGCACGAAAAAATACCGAACACAATGTCGCGAAAAAATAACTCCACTACGAATCAACTTCAGAACATTTTAATAAACAAGGAAAACAACTGCAATGATCGAAAAGGGTGGGAGAGAGGGACTAGATGGCGTTCTCAATAATCAAAGAGAATTGTCCGCATATAGATGAAAGGAGGAGGGGAGAGGAACTTGCTGGAGCTCTCTATAATCAAAGGAAATTGAAATTGCATAGGCGAAAGGAGGAGGGGAGAGGGGCTTGCTGGGACTCTCAATAATCAAAAGAAAACGCCGGCAGATCATGGACAGCCAAAGGCCGTCACCAAGGCAACTTACTGTTCCTGATGTCATTACATTATGTTACTGTTAGTTGACACTTACCCACCCGGACCTGGATGACCTTTCAGCTCCGGGTCCGGGTGTCTTCCGGGTGTTCAATACCCAGAATTTCCGGATATCCGGGTCAGTACCCGGCTATGCCCTATCAAATACCTGCCAAGGCAGAAATTTGGTTCGAGATTTCTGCCCCACCTGCACCCCTTAGCCAACTCAGCTATGACGAGTACACTGACCGTACATTTTCGGTGGGAAGGTAAGACGGCATGGGAGAGGACTGGCCATTCGCCCTCATATATCCCGAGAAAATTAAGTCGATAACACTTCATGCCCATGACTGCCCCAGGGCCAGCTTAAGGGACTGCTCTTCTCTTCATATTCTATGCAGTATATTGGTAGGTATGCATATACTTACATGCAGGTGTACAGAGGTTGCAGTGTGTTTTGTAAAGATGGCCTACTGTGATGCTGGAATTATTCTTGCCTTGAATTGCCTTGCTTCTTGTAAACTGATACTGAAAGCTGAGCTTGACTGCTGAGTGTGAGACAACAAGTTTTCTTTGAATATTTCTTAAGGCAACAGAAAACTCTTGTGGTATTGGTTTATCAGTGGCTGCCCTGCTGATAAAAGTAATGTCTGCTAAGAGCAGGCACTATTTTGGTTAGAATGGTAACAGACATGTCAAGGCACATTGACATATATACCTGCTGCTGGACAGTTTTGTCTAATTACTTCAAAGGCCACATTACCATCTGGCTGTACATCAAAGGAAGAAGAGCAGTCCCTTAAGAGCTAGTCGACCTCACCGTCTCTTCTCATCGTCACTGTATTCATTATAGCTGAGTTGGCTAGGGGCCACAGGTGAAGCATAAATCTTGAACAAATTTCTGCCCTGGCAGGGATTTCAACCCCTGACCTCTTGATTGACAGTCCAGCACGCTAATCACTAGACAGTTGGGCTAATCACTAGACAGTTGCGCACCTAGTATGACGAAGGAAAGCCTTTAAGAACAAAGTTAATCTCTGTGAGAATTCTGGTGGCTGCTTTAGTGTCTGCTGGCTTCCACACATGGCATGTGCTTGTAAGAGTTTGTACTTTTTATCATAAAAATGAGATATATGAGCATTTTGGCTGCATTAGTATCTGCTGTTTGCAGACATTATTTAAACTAAGAATCTAAGCTGATCTTAAAAAATCCAAGCCTTCCTCCTCCCTCTTGTTTTTCCTCATCAGTCTGAATGACTGAGAGAGAAAAATGTTTCTTTCAAATTCCTTAACCTGATGCTAATGACACAAATGCCGAGGATTTGGTTAATAAGAGTTGTGCCATTTTGTGCAGTGCTTTTTTGTTTCAGTTAGACGGAACAGAACAAAAAAATTTTGTTGTTGGAGTAGTTACAAATTGTCTGAGTTGTGAGAATTCCATGGATTTCGCTGAACTACACATATCTTATCTCAGAATTTTTTTAGTGCTTCACGCCAACGCATGATTTCACATACAATAGATACACACATAAGTGCATACATTCATACATGCTTATATGCTATGTATATATTTACTGAGGTGTTGGTTTCTATTCTACCTCGTCTCTCACTGGCCACGTAAACAGTATTTGTAAGTCCTCATAGATGTTTATTCGTGACATATGGCATACACAGAATTAGGAGTTATGAGTCCATCTCTGCAAGAATACCTGTGGCAAATACATTGGTTTCCTGTCGCCTAGATTACTTTAACTTGCTCCTTACTGGTATTAATAGGTCAACATGCTGAAACTGCAGAGAGTTCAGAACTGTTGGCTAGCAATAACTAGGTGAGACATCCATTTCTGAACCTACGACCTTTCTGCTTAAATCTTTGCATTGGCTGATAGTTTATAAAACTTTGAACTCTGGCCAGCCACAATACTTAAAATCAGTTCTTGTTCCCCAGACTTATCATTAATTATTCAATGAGGTCATCTGATTATCTTTGTCTGATCATACCTAAATCAGGAACTGTTCTTACTGAATGAGCTTTTTCGGTTGCTGGACCTACTTTTAGAAACTCTCTGCCTGTGTCTTTGCGCTCTGCTCAGTTGCTTGTGTGCTCAGTTGCTTGTGTGCTCAGTTGCTTGTGTGCTCAGTTGCTTATGTGCTCAGTTGCTTGTGTTATTTCGTTCTCAACTTAAAACTTGCCTCTTTTCAAATTGTTTATTCACAATAGGCTGCCTCTCTCTGTCTTATGAACTGATCTTCTGAGCAGGATTGGTTCCTCTGTATGCGCTCTTTCATAGATAAATTCTTGTGATTCAGCTCTTTTTGATCCAGGGTTTCTGATCATGATTACTAATAGGCCTACACCACACAACATGACAAGAGCAACAAAAATAGTTGCTTCAATAAATACTTTATTCTTACTTGACTGCCTGAGTTCTGAAGAAGATCACTCGAGTGTTGCCATCATACAATCTGCGTGGATCGTGACTTTCAATGAGTTGTCATATATGAATCATGTATGGTTTGATGGTTCTTTGGCATAAGAATGGCTGCCAGTGCAGTTGCAGCGATACTGAAGATAGAAAAGAACCATTGATATGCTTATGGCTTGCATACTTTTCAATTCAGTTCAAGTCGACAATTTTTATTGTTCTCAGATTAAATCTGCATTGTACAGTTATTTAAATTATCATTTTGGTAACAAAGGGAAAGGCCGAGAGACCCACAAACCAGGGCTACCTTTGTAACACATTTAAATCAATAATAATGACAGAATAGCTTTTTAAGGAACTAATAATTCAAGTGCTTTGATTTTAACAAGTATTAAACACCTTTTAGCAAGTATTAAACATCTTTTACACTGAAATATCCAGAAATCCACATTATTACTCACAAATGCACTTTCATGTAAATGCACTTACATTTGACATTTTTGCTATTGTTGTTGCTGCTGGTGTTAATATTTCATCATGTCAAGGCATCTTGAAGGACACTCGATCAATCATGCAAGACCTTCCATCACATCAGTTGTAGATCTGATAGATAATTGCTAATGACTGTTCTGTTTTGCCAAGGCTGGGAAGCATTTCTGAATACATATCGTCCAGCGGTGCTATGTATATATTTACTGAAAGAATGAATAAATAGTTTATTTTTTATCAAGTTGGAGCATTTTTATTTCTCGGTGCTATGTAAAATTGTAAATGTCTGTTACATCGTTTCCACTTTCTTTTATTTCTAGATATTTTGAGTAAGAAGCGATGACAATCGTGAATCACAGTCCTTGTCTTTATCCAAATCTGACATCTTGATCGTCACGTGAGCAATGGAAGGTTCGTTAGTAACAAACAGTAGCCTTGGCGACAGTACCTTGACAACAGATATCAGTTCCTACACAACGGACATCCTCGATATGGACCAGCACAGCTTATGCAACGGTGACTTTGCGTCGCCATGTTTGACAACCACTGACGATCTCGTTGCCAATGGGTTGTACTGCGATGGTGTCATAATGAATGTGGCAGTTGCTGGGATACCCCTATCAAAGACATTGGATGCGGAGACTGATGGGATGGACGATGACGATATTGATGATGATGATGACGAGCCTTGTGGATGGGGACCCGTGAAACCGAAATGCTGTCAACGATTTCGGAATGCCAAGATGGTGCTCGTCTGCCTATGTCTCCTTGCCATAATTCAGGTAATTGTCGCTAAACAATTATTCTGATTAAATAAGAATAATAGGATTTTTAATCTCTGTATATTTTTGAAATATTCCAAGAGATTATAGCTTGGGTAAAAGAACTAATAGTACCGGAACAATAATTAAAGGGTGATCCTAATAAAATAGTTGTTGCAATAAAATACTATTAATAGTGAAATAATTGTTGTTATAAAATATTCAATAATTATAAAATATTAATTGAAATAAAAGTTAATACAATAATACTGCCGTGAAAAGCCAAAACACAGTAACTAGTAAGTGATAACAGTCATAGTTACTGTGTTTTGGCTTTTCACGGCAGAATAGAAGAGCGTAGTCCCTTGACCCCTATCCCAAGAGGCAGCTATGGGGTATGCAGTGTCAGTGACTTCACTTTCTTGGCTGCTGGCAGAAGGTCAGTCCTCTCCTCTGCTGCCCGTTCTTCCCACTGACAGTGGGGCCCGATAGCGCATTGGATAACATCTGGCGTAGAGTGCGAGAGGTACAGAGATCGAGTCCCATAGGCGGACATGCTTTGTAGGCTGCAATTTGCGCCGTGTATTGCAGGCTGTCTGTTCTGTTAGTAGTTAAGGTTTATCGCATAACATGTACATGTACAGCGCAGTGCATTTGCAGGCGCTTAATTAAACAATAAATATTACTATTATTATTATTATTATTATTAGTATCGTCAGTTCTCTCTATCTGTAGTAGAGTAGGCTAGAGTGCCAGTGGAGATGAAATCTTGAAACAGATTTCTGCAGTGGCAGGATATGAACCCCTGACCTCTTGGTTGAAAGCCCAGCATGCAGACTACTAGACTTAGAATATTTAGCAAAAACTTATTATTCTAATAAAATAATAATAATAAAATAATTAATTAAATAAAGCAATAATAATTAAAATAACTTTTATGTTTAAGTTGTGATAATGGTAAAGGAAATATAGCTGAAATAGCTTGATGAACGTGAGGTACGTAGAGCATGAGTCATTGCTCATATCTTATCAGTGATAGGCATTTCCTGCAAGTGTTTGTTTACTTCATTCATTGGGTAAACGTGATGCAAATGAAATGAACGTTATGTTTACACTGTGACTTTTCACAGGTGATAGCTCAGCAATTATGGTTAATGGTTAGTATGAAGTTATAATTACATGTAACATTTTTACTGAAATAATTGCAAAAAGCTTTTCCCACCTCTTAATGTAGTTTTCATTCCACAAAAGTGATTCATCCTCCCTTAGGTAAAAAAAAGCTATGCTGTTGGAATTATAAGCTTGTGCGCATATACCGGTATCTCTTCCTGTATGTCACAAGACACTTGATGTAGCTCATTTTCTCAACTTCGCAAAAGCCTTGCGCTTCTAGAATGCCCCTCCTGGCTACAGATCCTCCATGCATATTTTTTATCAACACTTCAAACTTTTTTATCAATACTTCAAAACTCTTCTCTTTCAGTGTCTTGGGCTGGGAGCGCTTAGCAACAGATATTGAATGATGATAGCAACCAATGTGGTATGTTTTTCACGTTGCTAGGGAATGGTAGTCAATGGCTTCGTGAGCGTTGTCATCTCGACGATTGAGAAGCGGTTCGACCTGACGAGCACACAGTCTGGCTTCATCGCCAGTGGCTACGACATCGCGTCTGTGCTTTGCCTCATTCCCGTCAGCTACTTCGGCGGAAATGGAAACAAGCCTCGCTGGATCGTGGGCGGCATCTTCCTCCTCAGCCTTGGCTCCTTCCTCTTTGCGCTTCCTCATTTCCTCGTCGACCTCTACACCTATGACACCGTAGGTCACCACACCACGTGTCACAATGACGCCAACGAAAGTGGCACCATCGGAAGCTTGTTTTCCGGAAACACAAGTGACGCTGACTGTCATGCAAGTGGGGTTAATGGCCCGCCACTGTCCCACTACATGTATGTTATGGTCATAGCACAGATGTTACACGGGGCCGGTGCTACGCCAATCTACACTCTTGCTGTGACATACTTGGATGAGAACTTGAAGGCGAAACTAACGCCAATGTATCTCGGTATGTCAGCGTTTTGTGGTGACAGATTGTGTTTAGAAATTCTGGGTATATTTTAAAATTGAAGTGAAGTTGAAATGTACTTGAACTAAATAGTCATTGAAATGAATTTTAACTTAACACTCTTAATGACTAGCTGCATTGGTTCCCAGTCACATTTAGTACACTCTCGTAGTTAACGTGTTAAATTGGATTTTAATTTAGTTTAATTGATTCTGAATGACATATTAGTGGAATCGATTGTGAATTTTAGTCTGAATTAGGAATTGAATTATTTATTCTGCTATAGAAATAGTTATATTAAGTCTAAATATTAATTGTCTTTTATTAATACTGCAATATATTATTTGATTTGCAGGAGTTTTCTACTCAACCGCAATTATCGGTCCAGCTGTTGGCTACATCTTGGGAGGTCAGCTGCTGAAACTCTATGTTGACGTAGGATGGGTTGACATGAACAAGTAAGCATTCTACAGATGCATGATGCTTTAGAAGTTGCCTGCTGTGTGGCCTCAAAAGTCACGTAGAAATTGATTTTCAATAATTTCATTCGATTTTGTTTACTTGTGATAAAATGAGAAAAGGTGATGAACACCTTCCCTACATCTCACCATTATGGGTTACAGCCGTCTATTGTTAAGTCCATGGTGTTGATGACCCACCTCACTCAACACACAACTTGTTTGACCATCTATTGGTATTGATCCAACATGTGGAATCATGTTGCACATTTAATAATTTCTCACATTATGTGCCATGAATTTCGTGACATACTATCAATTTCTGGTGTGTTTTAGTTTTACAGCAGGTTGTCTATGCACCCTACGCCCGACCCTCCTCCTTCATGCAGACCTCGGACTAGTGCAGGCATACCTGCAGTGCAGTTAAGCACTCTGGATTATAAATCAAAATTATCATTAGTTTTATATTATTATTATTACGCATTTATTCAGTGCCTCATTCTAAGGACCAAGCTTGATTTGATGGCACTAATCAATTGTGAGTGCAGGACTTACTCAAGGTCCCTACACAGTAATCATCTTAGGAGAGGGTCGAACCCTTACTCTCTGCGTTACAACGCAAGCACTCTAACCAATTGGCTAGCACAGAGGCGTAGCGACCGCCCTCCGTACCCTCCGACCGGAGGGGGCCCCGCAAGGAAGGGGACCCCTAAAAGTGGCAAAAAATAACCGTATATTATATATTCAGTGCACTAATCAATTACCGCATTCCAGTTTCCGCAATGTAAGGGGCCTCTGACGTATTTTCGGAGGGGGCCCCGGACGTATGTTCGAAGGGGCCACGTTATTTGTTGCTACGGCTCTGGGCTAGCATGTCCCTCGTGGAAAACATTTGATATGTTCTTCTGGACACTTAGCCGTGGTGTGATACGGAGCAAATGTTCTGTTGTAGAATTGATCTCAATCCCGAAGACTCACAATGGGTCGGCGCCTGGTGGATTGGCTTCCTGATCAGTGGTACACTGGCATTCCTTCTTGCCCTACCTCTCAGCGGCTTTCCAAAGTCCCTTCCAGGTAATTTCTCCAGTGGCTTATTCAGTAGCATGCTGGGTCTGTAAATGCAACAATTGCATGTTCAAACCCCGGCTGAGCAGACTCTGTAACAGCAATAGACAAGTTGTTTGGATAGACTTTGTCTTTCACATCACATTCAGATTTGCTGACCTTGCGAATGTAATACCTGGCAAGTGCAATAAGCAAATAATCACTAAATTTGCATCTGATATGCATTTAATACCAGTATGAAAAAGGTTAGTGTTGTAAGAACACGGTTCAAGCTTGTTATAATTGCATGCAGATTAGGAAACATTTAAACATTAATAAAATTAATATATGGCGAGAGGTGCTATGTGCACCACCTTTTGCCAACACATAAAAAATTTTGTCTTTGGCTGGGCTGGGCATGCCTCTGAGTAGATACTTTGAAAGAGTGCTATGCAGATGCTCTGTATGAGTGAAAGAACAATCAATTATTAATTAGTAAACAATCACTAAAACACAACTAGTAGTACTGTAGTATTATGAAATCGTTATTTAAGATATTCTTCTGTTCGCACAGGCTCAGAAAAACTTCGGGCAGAGAGAGTCTCCGAAGTGTACAAAGGATCTGATACATCGGGCACGAACCCGGGTTTTAGCCTCAGTCTCAAAGATATCCGTGCCTCACTGAAGATCCTCTTTAAGAATCCCACATTTATGTGTCTCAACATGGCTGGAGCCTGTGAAGGTATATCCAGATCGGCTTTTCTGTAGTCTTTGCTGCAGTCATTTAGTTGTGCAGCTAAGAATTATTGGGCTTCAAAATTCTAGGTTCGTGTTGTGGGGATGGAATTGCAAGTGTGAGATTTGAGGTTAGAATATTGTGAATGATGTGATAATTTTGAGGCTTGTATTCTAGGGTTAGAATTGAAAGTGTGATTTCGTAAAGAGTAGAACCTGGTGAATGAATTCAGAAGTTAGAATTTGTAGGCTAGTTTTCTGGGCTTTAGGACGCTTATTTAGCAACTTAGTATTATGACTTTTGTTAAGCACTGCACATCTGGCTAACAGATCTACACAAATGCAACTGGAGGTTGGTTGAAATTGTATGCAGAATAGAGCCAACAGCATATATATGCGCTGGAAGATTCGTTCCAAGAGGACAGTCCAACACAGGAGAAAGCCAGATAGAGTAGACGTGCAGAAGCACAGCACCGACATATCTCCACCAGCAGCAGAGCTACATTTGCTTGTGCTAAATTTTTTGTTGTCAGGTCTTCTCGTGAGTGGATTCGTCGTCTTTGCGCCAAAGTTCGTTGAGTCCCAGTTCAGCATTTCTGCCGCTTGGGCTGCACAGCTGATTGGTAAGTCCAGCAAAGAGCTAGGTGAGGTATGGTAAGGCAAGGAAAATATTATATGGTAAGGTAATTGGTTCTTGAAAGTATGATAAGGTGATTGCATATTTGAAGTCTGAAAGTATGATATAGTAAGGTAAGTGGTGATTGCTGGATTAATTATCTGTCTGCATGCTTGCCTATCTGCCTGTCGCCAGACTGGCTGACAGTTTGACTGACAAGATATTTGGTTGGCTGACAAATTGACTGACAAGATATTTGGCTGGCTGACAAATTGACTGACAAGATATTTGGCTGGCTGACAAATTGACTGACAAGATATTTGGCTGGCTGACAAATTGACTGACAAGATATTTGGCTGGCTGACAGATTTGATTGACAAGATATTTGGCTGGCTGACATTTTGTCTGACAAGATATTTGGCTGGCTGACAGATTTGACTGACAAGATATTTGGCTGGCTGACAGATTTGATTGACAAGATATTTGGTTGGCTGACATTTTGTCTGACAAGATATTTGGCTGGCTGACAGATTTGACTGACAAGATATTTGGCTGGCTGACTGATTGACTGTCAAGATATTTGACTGGCTGACAGATTGACTGACAAGATATTTAACACATCCTTTTTTGCTCTTGTCAGTTGTTTTTTTTTCTTCTTATTTTCTCATTAGTCTGTAAATCACCTTTGAAATTGCTCAGCTATTGTGCTATATAAATTGTCTTCTTTACCAGACATTCAACTTTACTATGTTTCATGGTATTGCATTAGTATGTATTAAATTACGATCAGTTTTGCTGAATGCAGGTTTTGCAACAATTCCTTCTGGTGGAGGTGGTACGTTCTTTGGTGGTTACCTGGTGAAGCGACTGAACCTGCGCTGTGTTGGAATCCTTCGGCTGTGTATCATAACGACCTTCACGTCTCTCCTTCTCACTCTGTGTATGTTGGCCCGCTGCCCTGACATGGGCTTCGTTGGAGTCAACCTTGAATATTCTCAACGCAACAGGTCAGAAGTTAAGGTTCTTGATAGCAGTCGTAGGTGTGGAGAACAGCAAAAGTCATGGATGAACTTGGTGTATTGCATGAACAAATGAATTTACTGAATGAATGAATGTTGAATTTAACTAATTAATTAATTTAGTTAATGAATTAATGAATTTAACGAATTAATTTAAAGGATGGAAGGGTAAATGGGTGGATGGATGAACAAACGAATGAAGTAAAGAATGTTGCATGTGTGATATCTTACCATTGAACAAGCTGAACTTATTGTTCCCCGCGCGCGGACAGCCATAAGGCAGCGCCGTGCCTTCTCTGTGGCTGCCCCCATGACCTGGAATGGGCTCCCTACCAAGCTCCGTCAAATGCCGTTTGGTCATTTCACCCTGTTTCTTACTGTCCTCAAAACTGCGTTGTTCGACCGTGGTTGGGATGGGAGTGCTCCTGAGTAGGCAATCTTGAAGGGGTTCAAGGGGCACTATACAGAACTACTTTAATAATAATAATTGAAAGCTAAAATTCCACCTCTTCCCTGATCCATCCAATTCAATGCTTCTTGATGCTCTCACCCTAGGATTTTTTTAAACTTTCGAGTTTCTGACTACTTGCAGATGTATTTCTAATTTGTTGATTTAGACTTTATCCATGTAGGTTGGTATTGACCTTGGTTCTGTTCTGTTTTACTTGAAGGACGTTGGATCAAGTGAATCTGACGGCTTCCTGCAACGTAGGTTGTTTCTGTTCTTCCGAGCGATATAGTCCGGTCTGTGGCTCAGACAAACTCACTTACTTCTCACCATGTCACGCTGGCTGTTCTGTTGTCGACTATGTGGGTGGTGTCAAGGTTGGTACAGATGTCTTTACCAGGGTGTAATTTCTGGTTATGTAGCATTGAGGGAAGACCTGTGGATGGGTGCAAAATGTGTGATCAAAGCCTGAACCATTGGAAGAAGGCTTATGGTGAGGAGCTAAATATACAGGGAAATGTGGCCTCAATGGAAAGCAGTGTAAAAAGTGGGTAAGACAAAAGTGGAACAAAGTGTAGGGGGAAAATGTGTCTATGTGAAAATGGGGCTGGGAGATGGTTGAATGGTAACATGCTGGCACGAAGATCAGAAAGACGCAGGTTCGATACCCGCTAGCCCCACAAGGTTAATTGAGCCTTCATTCCCTAGGTGGCGATTGCAAAATGAGCAGTAGTACAGATGGGAGCCTTGCATGGCTGCCGTACAGTTAAATTCGACTCCTGTTAAACTTGTTATCATCAGTTACTACTATATCGTGTAATCTTACTGCGTACTTGTCAGTTTGAATTAATAAACAAAGATTATAATTATTATTGTTACAATGGAAAGCAGTGTAGAAAGTGGGTGAGACCTATGGCTGGAGTAAAATGTATGGGGAAGACGTGTCTACAATGGAAAGTGTTACAACATCAGTTTGTAATGTATCTGTTTCTTATACGACTGGAAACCTATTTGGCTTCATTTTGTGCTTGTGAGAGCCGTTGTTATTCTCAAGGGCTGATGTTATCATTCTGACCAGGTCTATCAGAACTGCAGCTGCATTTCAGCTATGCTGGCCGAAGATGGTTTCATCAAAAATGCGACTGCGCGTGAGGGAAAGTGTGAGGGTTCATGCCAGCTTCTGACAATCTTCCTTCCAATCTTTGCAATGATAATCTTCGTCACATTCGTCACCAGCATGCCAGCGCTGTCAGCGACTCTTAGGTAAAGTCTTGGGCTGCTCATTCCGAATGATTTCTTTAATGATTTTTTAAATTTTTTTTGTTATTTTTGAATATATTTTGGATTGGTATGTTTATTCTTAAGATTTTTATTTGTTGGTTTAAAGTGTTGTATTACTTATATGTTTTATTTTCTTTGTTTCTTGAAGTAGGTTTGGAACTTGTTTCAGTTTTTAGCAGTTGTTTGTACGGTTTACTGTGTTTTTTATAAATTTTGTTCTCTGATTGTTGGTCATGTATACAATTGGTGTTCCTTTTTGTTTTCCAGGTGCGTTCCGGAAAAGCAGAGATCATTTGCGCTGGGAATTCAGTGGATGCTTTTTCGATGTTTAGGTGCGAATGCTTCTTGCTAACTACTTTGACATTTTCTGTCTTCACATACCAATCATCTTTCAATCAACGAATCGATGAATCCCGTCAATCAATGTATCTCGATGAATCTCGTCTGTCTGTTTCTCTGTCTGTGTGTTGGTTTATATGTCCCTTTATCTATGTGTTTATATTCGTAGCTACCACCCTGCTACTACCTAACTCAATCAATCAAACAGAATTTATATTAATGCCCCTTCAAGGTCTCTACTCAGAGACACTCTACACCTTTTGAACTACATACAGTTTACCTACCTATCCTCAAGTAAGTCCACAGTCAGTCTGTCTATGTGTTTATTGTGTGTGTCTGTTTTCCATCTTTCGGTTGATTGATCTGTGTTTACTTCAGTGGGTTGAGGCTGTGGTTGGTTGTTGTTGATCATAGGTATGATTCCGGCACCTGTGCTGTTCGGATCCTTAATCGACCGAGCGTGCCTTGCCTGGCAGCAGCAGCCATGTCTCAGCGAGAAGGGGTCGTGCTTCACATACGACAACTGGTCGATGGGTACTTACTTCCTGACGCTCATCTTCTGCTGCAAGGGTCTTTCGCTTGGCTTCTTCTTCATCGCCCTCTTCCTCTACCGACCGCCCCCGACAAATATGGACGTCACCGCTGTAGTTGAAGTGCACAACGGAAGTGTCCCGAACGATGCCTGGGGCTCACCGCCATCTTCTCTGCGGCTGCTAGACTCAAATGGAATTTGTGATACAGCGAAGCTCTATTCTGGTCAGGAGAAGATGAAGAATGGTACAACTGTCTGAATCTGCCATGCTATGACCCCGTCAGTACAGTTATTCTAGACTTTGTTTGGCCACCTAACACTCACCAATTTCCTGGTCTCAACGATCTGCCTAATGTTGGCCAAGTGTCCTCACTTGGCCAACTGTAGTGGATGGTTAAATCTGCTAAAGTTTACCACGGTCTTTGATCTTCTGATCCAGTGCCTGTGTCTGTTAAAGTTGGCCATGTTGTCTTACAACCTGATGGCTGAAGTTAGCCGCTATTGTCAACCTAGTGATGGCTAAAGCTGCTAAGTTTGGTCAACATTGCCATCCAATCTAAAAGTTACATCTGGCTAAAATATACCAAATGTTTTACACTCCTGTTTAATGTCAAAGTTTAAATCTGAAATTCAAAGGCATTGATCAAATGTTAAAGTCTATTGCAATAATGTTGGTGTAGTGGTAAACCTGAATGCTCCCTTCAGAAGTGTGGGTCAAATGTTAGGCTTGATCTCTTTAACAGTGGTCTAACAATTTACTTTATCAGTCTAGCATTGTTTGCCTTGTGCAGGCGGGTGTTAGACTTGAAGCAGTACAGCACTAACCAAGCTTCAGACTTCATTAGCATAACATTAGCCATTGTTAGACCTTATCATCCTAACATTAGTCCTGTTATTAGACTTTGTTGACCCAGCTATTGACTGATTGTTGAAGTATATTGAACTAACATTGGCAGAGTGTTGGAAATATATTGACCCAACATTGACAGAGTGTGGGAAGTATGTCGAACTAACATTGGCAGAGTTTATGTAGCTGACTTTTAAAATCCAGTATTTGTCAGGCATAATGGTTCCAAGGGGGACCACATATAGGCTGAATGGGTGAGGTGGGCTGTTACAGACTGGTTGCAGAAATACGGCAAGTAACGCTGGTCAGAAGCAATCTCTTAGACAGATGATGCAAAAGATTCTCAGCAGCTGTATGTATGATCGTACGTGACTGTTGTCTTAACAATTATTTGGTATTCAAAGCTAGGTGTCGTAGCCGCTGACAGGCTCTTGTGTTTGACTCTCATTTCAACTTACTGGCACTCGATCCTAGTTGTTGTCATAGCAGACTTGGAGTGAAACCACCTGTCTTGCTATAGGAAGTTGTTTCTATTACTTGAACTTTTTTTACTGTTATAGCACGTAATTTGTTTCTGAACGGATGTAGTCTTCACTACTGATTTGAACTTAATTATTTTTATTCGGAAGCCCAAAGATTGCCATGGTAACTAAATCGACACATGCTGTCCTAGTGACTCAGTTGCATATTGTCTTTGAATTGGTTGCACCATCAAATCTCGATTTATCCAGTATCAGATTTGGTATTTGGACCAAATTAGATAAGGGTTAAACCAACTTTATTAGGGACCTGCGAATCATAAATTTTTCGTCGAATCGAATCTCGAATCGAATCGGGGGTAAAGATTCGAATTCGAATCGAATCTCGAATCGAATCAGCGGGTGCCATGTTTGATATTCATCTGGTGTGCCTTTGATGGCACAGGTGTACCACTGTCAGTATCAGTATAGTAATAACTTTTCTGCAGTTTAAAAATCAATTAAACTAAACATTAAGCTAAGTAAAAGAATTAACAGTAACACAAATTATTTATGAGTTAAGTAAGTAAGTAAGTATATTCTTTATTGTACCAATTGCATAACCGCACTTTGGTGTACATACATTTAAGCCAGGCATGGACAACTTCTTTTTAACAGAGCCGCACTAAGAGTTTTAGGGTAGCTCTGGGGCCGTATGCCAATCGCAGGCTAATTTTTGCAGATTAATTTGCCCCAGAAAAATAAATATCGCAGAAAATTGCCGAATAACTTTTATGGTAGGCCTACAATGCCAATAAAAAAGACATGTCAAGGGCCGATCGAAAGGTCCCAGAGGCTGGATCTGGCCCGCAGGCCGTGTGTTGCCCACCTCTGATCTAAGCGTAGTATAAATAATATTCTAATAATAGGCCCTAAGCACCATTTTCGTGCCAGAGGGTTTGCTGTCGTCGGGTGCCGCGTTGCACGCAGAAATTTAACAACTATTCCACGAGCAGTAAAGAATTACAACAATTAGCTGTCAACAAAGTGCGTCAAGTCTAATCATTTTTCCCAAAAACGATTCGAAATTTTTTCGAATCATGACATCATTTTCGAATCGAATCGAATACCGCCGCCCGATTCGTTTTCGAATCGAATATCGAAGCTTCGCAGGTCCCTAAACTTTATCTCAAGTGATTTGATATCAGTGCAGAGGCCATGGTGGAACCTAAGGCCAGAAAAATGGGTTTATTTTGAGTAGAGATCAAATCTGATTTACGTGGCTGCGACTACCCTCAAAGACACGTTTGCTCAGTTCTGATCTGCAGTACTGGAGATTGGTTGCCATGACAATCGGACTGTTGTCATATCTACGGTTGTCATGGCAACTGTGTAAGTATAAGAAGTTTAGTATGTTGTGGTCAGTTTAATGTTTTGTATGTTTCTGTTTTGTGTTGTTCGGTTATAGATCTGTATACTGTCGTTTTGTTTTGAAAGGCTTAAGAACTTTTAATTGTTAGTTTATTTGGCAGCATTGTCGCGTTAATCACAATTATAATTTGAGTCCAGTTTCTGCTGTGGTTTCACGTCACTATTGTTGCTTACACAGCGACAAAATACTATTACCGAGGTACTAACGTTTATGCTGCAGTTTTGCAATAGTGGTTATTCCGTGGTTATTGTAATCTAATCTAATCCTATCAAATCTAAACAATTCTCTGGCTCCACTGTAACAATTGCAGGGCTTAGATCAGTAGTTGTTTTATGTAGATCGAATGGCAAATCAGATACCATGGTAGGCCATGTATTTGAACATTTACATATATGGTCTTGTCTAGGTACCTCAGAGAAGCGCTAACTCTAATGTGGCATAGGATGATGGGTACTAGAAGAAGAGGTACTAGAAGAAGAGTTATTCAAGAAGAGGTCCTAGAAGAAGAGGTAATACAAGGGGCTGTATGTCTATTTATATTACTTGTGTTTCATTTCATTATGAGTCTTCCAGAATTCTCAGTTGTTCTTGCGACGTTTGAGGTTTCATTCAGAATTGAAAAAGTGTGGACCAACTCTCACTCAGTCTTTGTTGGACCTTACCAGACAGACGGACGGACGGACGGCCGGACGAACACACAGACAGACGAACATGCACATATTACAGAAGGATATACAGACTGACAAATACAGACAGACAATCGCACAGACTAACAGACATGCATACATACGCAGTGCTTGGGTTTTCAGACACAAATGCTGGGTGTTGGTTATCTGTCAGCACTCCAATCTGACAAACAAATAAACGGACAGTGATGGACATCGTAATTGTAATCTCCAAACTTCTAAAGCGCCGCTCGAAGGCCAAGTGCATGGCACCAGTCTATTCACGAGCGCTGCTGGACAGATCTATGCATAATACATGCATTCGGACAGATGCACATACAGACAGACAGGCACACATACTGAATATCGTTTATTAGCCAAGACTCTGATTCAGACAAACTAAGGGACAGACAGCGTTTGACGAGAGTGGGAGTTAGTGAGAGTGCAGAAGAGACAGGAAAGACAGACAGACAGACAGAATGACAGACAGACATACCTTAAACAGCAGGGATTAGGGAAATGTATGCTAAATTCTTCAGTGAGCAGTTACAACTGGATCTGAAACAGAAAACTGTTCCTTCACTTACTGCTCTGCCTGTCTGTCAATCGTTATACATGTGTTATTGGGAAGTCAATCGTAAACTCATAATTGTATACTGGAATTTTTAAACGCTACGTAAAAATTATAAGCTCAGTGCTTGAGCTTATTATGTCCCATAATAACTAACTACTTAATTACTACAGGACTCTGCATTTTCTGTGCATGATAATGAAACGTCTGCTGTGATCGCTTAATGTCATCTCAGAACTAATGACACGTGGGCTTCCAGAGTTAATGGTTGAGCTCAAAATTTCATCTTTATTTAAGCGAACAGATAGATCGCTCTTTGGCGTTAAATGTGAAATCCATTTACCGTTGCATTATGTTGTGTTGCATTAGGCTTATGGGGTCATCCATAAAGGACTTCCGCAATGAGGGGGAAGGAGGGTAATTTAAATGCGGACAAGGGGAGGGGGTTATGACCAGTGCGGACGTCCACATCTAAATTTCTAAATTTGGTAGATTTTTAAACGCCTCTTTGTTTCAACCTTTCCCGAGAGACGAACAGGTCAGTGAGGTGAATGCCTACAACCTGATGCCATGTACTAGGACTTTAAAACACTGGGCTTACTTTTCAATTTTAAATAGCTTGTACTTTAAAGAAAGGTGATTTTAAATAAGATAGAACTGGTAGCGTATTAATGACATTAGTCACAATGTTGTTTTTTTTCGTTCTTTGGCGTGCGGACATCCGCAAAGGGTTAAGGAGGTTAAGGTCAAATGCGAACAAGGGGAGGGAGGGGTCCACAGTAGGTCAATTTTGCCGACGTCCTTTATGGATGACCCCATGTTACGTTTTCATTACATGTGCATTACTTGTTTACATGCAAATGTTGCAAAGCAGACCGTATTCTTTAGCATATTATTATTTCTTGTTGTCAGATTTGTGTATGTGGAAAACGCCCAATTCAAATAATTTCCTCATAAGTGGCATTTATTATCATTAATTGGTCGAAACCTCGGTGATATTTTCGTACTTCCAATCGATTTTAAATGACTTGACTATACGATTGAGTTATTGACTTAATAATTATGTCGCCGACGCCTAGTGTCGACGATTTGTTTTCTGTATGTTAGAACCAATTATTAAATCTTGTGTTTTCTTATAGGACATAGTAGCAAACCATCCAACGATCTATCCATCCATCTTTGTGTCCACCCATCCATTCATCCAGCTTTCCATCCTTACTGTTAAAAGCTGAGATAAAAAAACCACAAAGATTTCAAGGGTTTTATATTGTAAATACCTTCTAAATTCTAATTAGATTCTCATTCTGAGCGTTTGTGTAGCGCCCTGCCGCATATCTGTTGAGCCAGACGCCGGTGAAGGAGAATATAAATAAATTCACAACAATCTTTGAGATTCCGTATAGGCCTGTCTCGTTTCTGTGTAGAGTAGATGGTGCTACATTGTCGGTCGACGTTGGTCTTTTTCAGGATTCGATGACTGAACATAATATTTGTTGATTAATAAACAAGGTTATTTTCCAGTTTCTTAAGTTGTTCCTTGTTGGTAACTTGTTAACTGGTGCAGTTTCCAAACGAAGTGCGATATAATTTCTGTAGAATATTACATAACAAACAAATTTTTCTTAAGATTTATCCCAACTCCACATTCTACCCTGGAAAGTAGAAGTAACTTCAAATAAGTGATTTTTTACCCAGCAAGTAACCCATTCAAATTTTGAACCCACCCTCGGGAAAATTAGGGAGGATTGAAAGATTTCTTTGGCAACTTTAAATCTTGGATCCGCCCAACTTTAATCGCCTGTCTCTGGAAAAGTAGAGCACAACGATTGAGGGATCTGGGGAAGGTAAGCTGGAGAAACTGAAGTAAGGAGTGGCTACTGCTGATCCTCAGAATTTTGTGTCGACCGTTCGAAAGCTTTGTAGTTCTATCCCATCTTCACTGGCTCCCAGGCCTTCACCACCGACTACCAGCCTCTCAGTCATCGGCGGCGTTGATGGATCAGGCGGGAAGTTGACGACGGCGCAGTCTCCTCGCTGCTTCTGACTCTCAACTCCATCGGCGAAGTCGACCGTTTGGACCTCGACGTTGTCTCCAGGGGAGAATTTGTGCGCAATCTCTTCGAAGGTCAGGTTCTTCGTTTCTGGAACGCAGAGGAAAGTGAAGCCAACGAAGAAGAACAGCAGAACGCAGAAGATGAGGAATGTGTAGACGCCAGTTACTTCCTACAAAACGAACAAAGCATTAATTTCTCCAACTGATTCATGGGCGTCCGCAGGATTTTTTCTAAGGGAGGCAACATTTTTCCAGGGGTTGGGCAAAGTGACATTTTTCAATGCTATTCATGAACACAGAAAACGTGATAACTTTTAAAAGGGGGTGGGAGAATCCCCTTGCCCCCCTCCCGGACGCCCATGAACTGATGGCCTGACTGACTGGCTGAGTTGATTGAATAGATTGATTGATTAATTATTTAACCTGATTGATTCAATCAATCGTTCATTCATTTATCGTCGTAATAAATGTCATAACCACAGGCGTAGACTTGGGGGGAGCAGCCGGGGCACGTGCCCCTCCCAATAATTTAGATGGACTGTACATTCAATGCAACAAGTGTAGAATGAATAGCCAAATCCCCCCTCCCCAAATATTTTGGACAAGTTTACGCCAGTGGTCATAACTAATCCTGAAGGCAGAGTCGGGCGCTATAGCAGTTATTCGGGTTCAGTCACAGTTGTCTGACCTGGAGTGGTTCAAAGATCATTGCGATGATGAACGTTCCAATCCAGTTGACGATGCCAGCCAGGGCCATCGCCTTCGGTCGAGGTCCTTGGCGGAACAGCTCGGCCGCCAACATCATCGGAATCGGACCTACATCATACCACGACAGAATCATCATCATCGTCGTCGTCGTCATACTTTTGTTATCATCATCGTCGTCTTAGTAAAGGTCTTCTAGATTAGATAATAGGCCTATTTAGATTAGATTTGCACAGTAACATGTATACGCTGACCGAGTAAACGAGCAACTAAATGAATGACCTGCTGATGACCTGACCTAGTGTTTCTTCCTCTACTCACCGAGACCGACCGCAAATCCGATGACGTAGATGATGACGGAGATGACGCTGACGATTCCAAGCCAGGAATAGCTCGGCTGGAAAAAGAGCGTTACAACGGTCAAGTCAGGTGTTGGAATATTAGGAAAAATGTAAAGTTTAAGGGGTCAATGACGTCCCCGCTGAACTAGACAATGCTTACACAATACATTACCTTACCTTTCTGTTCTATCATCTTCATTACCTTACCTTAGCTTACGTCGCTTTCCATGCCTTACCTTGGCTTATCTTTCCTTTCCTTATCTTACATTACCTTGGCTTATCTTTCCTTTCCTTATCTTACCTTACCTTGGCTTATCTTTCCTTTCCTTATCTTACCTTACCTTTACTTATCTATCCTTTCCTTATCTTACCCTACCTTGGCTTATCTATCCTTTCCTTATCTTACCTTACCTTGGCTTTTCTTTCCTTTCCTTATCTTACCTTACCTTGGCTTATCTTTCCTTTCCTTATCTTACCTTACCTTGGCTTATCTTTCCTTTCCTTATATTACCTTACCTTGGCTTATCTTTCCTTTCCTTATCTTACCTTACCTTGGCTTATCTTTCCTTTCCTTATTTAACCGTAGGGGTCATCATGAATTCGTTAAGCTTTTTTAATATTTTACCCAGTCTTGTTGTCAAGACGTTAAACCTCAAGACCAAGACTTTGAACCTCGATACCAAGACCAAGACCAAGAGAAAGACTCTGAACCTCGAGACCAAGACCGAGACCAAGACCCAAAAAAATCACATTCAGGCCAAGACTTCTTTTCCTTACAAAAAAATTGTCAAGTCGGACTACTCGCTATTTTAATGAAAACTTGAGTCTTATATTTTATTCAAGCAAATTAACTTTAAATTCAGACTGCAGAGAATTCCGAATTCGTATTTACAAAAGTCCTTCATGCAAAATGTTATTCCAAATGCCCTTTATATTTTATAAGAACCAATTCACTCAGAATTTTTTTTACCAAGACGTGCCTTGTGGGACCTCATAAAAATGTCGCCGTGTGGAAAAATGCTCTCCATAGGTGCTGAAGTCGCTGGCACACAGTAGCTTTTCAAGCACTGGATTTAAATGTACAAATCGTGAGCCTTTTTTAAAATCCTCCCATGGTTAATCAGACCGTCTGGCTCAGAAAAAGTCTCGGCAGAGCTTCCACATACAGCATAACTTAGTTGCTGCTGCCGATGGGTTTTCCTGACCAACATGACTTTTATCCGTCAGTATACGTACCTGTCGTCGGCTATGACCAATACTTTTAAAAACGAACTCGACCAAGACCTTGGTCTCGAGGACAACAAGTCTGGCCTTACCTTACTTCACTTACCTCACACTACTATCTTGAGACATCGATCCTACTTATGAGAAAATAATTTGTCACCTGGAGTTTCAGACAGACGGTCAGCAGAATCAGATCAAAAGCCATGATCAACATCGGAATAAGCAGCAACGGTCGACGTCCCACTTTGTCTATCAACGGCACCTATGCATTAGCATCACTGATATTAATTATTTTCATTATTATTAATATTTACTACTATTAGCTTTATCATTGCTGAAATTACTGATTAGGCCCTACTGTTATTTTATTATCATTAGGGGTCTAACCTTGTTATTATTGCGGAAGCAACATAAGTTGGGTTATTGTTATTTTCATCATCATTATCATTATCATCATTATCATCATCATCGTCATCATCATCATCATCATCATCATCATCATCATGTTGTTGTTGTTGTTGTTGTTGTTGTTAAAGAAGCATTTTTAGCTTCACTGTTCTTATATATTTATTTATTATTCATTCATTCATTCATTCCTTCCTTCATTCATTCATTCAGTCAAACCTAAATCTTGATTTACCAATCAGTCATTCCGACTTCTAGGCCTATTCGTAAATTAACTAATTCGTTCTTTGTTCTTTTAATTAATTCATTCATTTTCTAACTGTGATGATAGTCATTAAGACGTTGACGATGTTTGTTCCTAAGATGGCATATGGAATGTCTTCCAGAGGAACTCCGGCCGATGCAAAGATTCCGGTCGAGTAGAAGAAAACCTAGGTAGAAACGAACAGCACACACCTTAGTCCAGGCACAGGGACAATCCAACCACTGCCCCCCCCCCATCATTTGAGATTCATCTCAGGTCTCAGGTCATGCTCTGTCTGTCTGTCTATCAATCAATCAATCAATCAAGCAAGCAATCAATCAATCACTCAATCAATCACTCAATCAATCAATCAATCACTCAATCATCAATCAATCTATCTATCTATCTATCTATCTATTTATCAGTCAATCTATTTATCTATCGATCCATCGATCGATTCTATCGATCGATCGATCCATATGAGAATATCCTACCTGCAGCGCCTCTTAAGGATAGATAGATAAGGACCTCTCAAGCAAGATGGACACAGCGACAATAGTAAAATGTTCTGTCTGTCTGTCTATCTCTCTGTCTGTACGTCTCTCTGTCTGTCCATACATCCATCCATCCATTCATCCATCCATCCATTCATTCATCCATCCATCTGAGTATGTTCTTCATGCAACGCCTCTTAAGGATAGATAGATAAGGACCTTTCAAGCCATATGGACACAGCGACGATGGTAAAATGTTATGTCTGTCTGTGTCTGTCTGTCTGTCTGTGTCTGTCTGTCTGCCCATCTATCCACCCACCCATCCACCCATCCATCCATCCATCCATCCATCCATCCATCTGAGGAGAGCCTACATGCAGCGCTTCTTAAGAACCTCTCAAACACGTTAATAATCGGCTGTGTGAAAAGCCATATATACACAGCGACGATAGTAAAATATCAATATCAATATATCCGTTTATTCATTGGTGTAAGCGGTCACAAACGCAACTTGTTATATTAACATGCCACAATAGGGAAGAACGGCCACATATCACGTATGAGAAGGATTTGACAGGGTTAATATACTTTCTTATAAAGAACACGAGAAATCAATTTGCGGTCGTCTTTGAGAGGGAGTGTAAAAGTATGCGTTCTAGAGCCCAGGGCGTAACTGTTATGCCGAAGAGGGGGAAGCAGTTTACGTAGAACATGGTTATTGTTCGAGGAGATGGCGGCAAACAGTCCGTCATCGGCTGCTTCAGCGATCTAGTGTGCACAGGAAGTGGAGAATGGGAGCAATCCACAATGTTTCATCCCAGGGACCAAGTTCTCGAACCTGTCTCTATCCCTAAAATTCGCACTTAGGGCTTATAAACACCCTGCCGTAGAGGCATACATTAAATGTACGAGAGTGGCGAGTCCATCCAAGATCCTATCTTGAAGTGACTCCCAAGACCCGCATAGAGTAAACACGCGCCGCTCCCAATATTAGCACGGAGATAGTAGATAGGTCCCTTGAGAGTCCGTCGAGAAACCAGCACTTCCCGTGTTTTTGTTGTCCTTAGCCCAATTCTTAATAATTATGCATAAACGCTGCATCAACAGTGGCAAGTTGGGAGGAACCAACTAGTAAATAAGAGTCATCTGCATATTTCATTAGTATGGCAGCATGGTTTATTAGGATGGTAGCATGGTTTACCGGACGAAGAGTCGAGGCACCAACTATGTACGACGCCGGGCCCACCACCGAGCCTTGAACAACGCTAGCATTGATAAGGCAATCTTGGGGTGACATTGGTAAACTTTGTAGCATGCCCTCTATCTTTAAGGTAATTTAATAATAATAATCTTCTTTATTAATTAAAACTGACAAGTACGCAGTAAGATACATTGAAACATGACAGTACAATCAAGATCTTAATTAAACACATGGTTTGGCAGCCATGCAAGGCGCCGCCCTAGAGGGGGATTACGAGTATCGAACCGCGATCTAATGCTCTCCTGGCCATGAATGTTACCATTAATCTACCCTCCGCCCCCAATTTATGAGCCAATGAGCCGATGAGTGATCTTGGAGGTCACGTTTACCCATTTTCAATGCCAGAGAAAAGTGACGTACAGTATCAAATGCCTTTGAAAAGTCCATGGAAATTATCACTACAAAATCGTTTTTAAGCAGAAGGCTAGTAATAGGGGCCTATGACGTAGAAGGGCGATGAGTGCTACAGTGGCGGAACCTGTCGGTCTAAATGCGAACTAGTCCCCCAGGTCAGCTGAGATCGGCTAATTGTAGAAAGCAAGTTATAGATAGGCAAGCACAATAGCTCGCTCTACTAATCTGGACAGTTGTGGGGCCGCCGAGATGGGCCGGTAGTCTGCTGGTGTAACAGGGTTCACCTTAGGGTTGGGGTTAATTAGTTCTATTTTCCATTGTGATGGAACCAATGAGTGCAGTATTGATCTGTTGAAGAGATTCGACAGGATTGAGGCACAGATCAGGTCCGTCATACACAGAAACCACGACGGAAGTCGGCAATGCAGTTGAGTCTATCCAGTGTAAAAGACTGAACTTTCAGTGAAGCCATGCTGGTCGTTGTGAGTTGTATGACGGATATAATCCGGATATGAGGAGATGGAGTGCCTTTGACGGATTCTGAAAATGCACTATATAAATATAGCCAGTACATACACATACATACTTACATACATACATACATACACATACTTACACACATATATTGAGTAGATAACCTCGCGGGGGCGCTATATAAAACCTATGTAATAATAATTATAATAATAATAATAATAATAATAATAATAATAATAATAATAATAATAATAATAATAATAATAATAATAATTCAGCGCTATAATGCCATCGCTTTTCGTGGCACGTTTAATGACTTAGCGGAGGACGAGGCCTGATTTTCCAGAAATAACAATAAATAGTCTAATATCTAAGTCCCCGAGGGATCATATGCACCTTGGGGCAAAAAAAATTTAAAAAAAAATAAAATAATAATAATAATAATAATAATAATAATAATAATAATAATAATAATAATAATAATAATAAAAATAATAAAAATAATAATGTTGCGGAGGACGAGGCCTGATTTTCAGACATTCAACAACAGCTCCTAGCATAATTTTTTAGACTCCAGAGGGATTACATGTACCTCGGAAAAAAATTAATAATAGTAATAGTAATAATAATAATAAAAAATAATCATAATAATAATAAGGGACTTACAGCGTTAATGCCAGAGAATTGTTGCATGACTTGTAGCATGGTTGCGATCAAAAGAGGGCGCTTGAGGTCCGCGGTCGTCAGCAACTGCTTCCAGGTGAAGGTCTCTTCGGAGGAGGAGGATGAAACAGACTTCTGCTTCTGCTCCGTGTTCATCTCTTCCATCTCGGCAGAGATGTCGTCCGTCTTGCGATAGAATGTCAATGCTTGAAAGTCAATAGAATGTCAATTACTTGTTTCGTGTGGCCTTTCCTTAATATTGTGTAAGACGCTGCTGAGCACAGGTTGAGTGGCGCCATAGCAAGTACTGTGTGATGATGATGATGATGATGATGATGATGATGATGATGATGATGATGATGATGATGATGATGAATGCTGTTGAAATGACGGTAAAACAGGTGATGCACGCTGATGATGATTACGGTGATGATGATGATGACGACGGCCACAAGATATCAACATTATCCTAAATTTACCAATACAATCTAAACATGTGTCAATATAAATTTTAAAAAATACTCAGTGTAGGCCTAAATAAACCATATTAAAATATAATTCAACAGTTTCAATATAGTACCCTTTTTCGCCTGTGATTCGTTATTCTTTATGAGCAGCAGGAATCTTGGAGTTTCTTCTAGGAAAGGAATTGCCACCAGAGCAGTTATCGCCGGAATGAGCTCCAGCAGGAACAGATACGGCCAATTCGACTCATTACCTGCATGCAGCAAAGTTATTAGTTTCAGTTTCGCAAGATTTAGCCAACTTGGCTAAAAAAACAAGTATGATGACCGTACGCTGTCAGTGTGAAGGTCAGGAGGCGAGGGTGAAGACTTATCACCCGCCTTATATGCCGAGTCTAAGAAAATGAAGTCCTAACACTTCGTAGGCCCCTATCCATGGTTGCCTGTCGTGATTAGCTTAAAGAACTGCTCTTCTTTTTATCAGATGACAGACAGACAGACAGACAGACAGAGTGAGCAAGAGAGAGAGAGAGAGAGAGAGAGAGAGAGAGAGAGAGAGAGAGAGAGAGAGAGAGAGAGAGAGAGAGAGAGAGAGAGAGAGAGATGAGAGGGGCAGGGAGAAGGTGAAAAGAGGTAAGGAGAACAGGTTGCGATTTTTAGAGGATAGAAGTACGTTTCCCTCCCACTGGTTTGCATTCTTAAAATACTATGGGTACATTTTCCATATAGATATGCTGAAATATGAAGACTGGTTTGCCAGTACCTAGAAGCTGAGGAAGGCCGAAGATGGTCGACATGAGAATTCCGATAGTAATGAAGAGCTGATGGATGGTAGAGAAGGCCCCTCTGATGCAGAACGGCGAAATCTCCGATAGAAACATTGGCGCAGCACAGACGCCAAGACCTAAACATTCAACGGGTTAGTCTTAATTCTAAATTCGCAACTGAACATGTTCTCCGACCATCGTCTTTCGACCGGACGGCTCCAAAGAAATACAACATTTTGCAGTTTCGCGTGAAAAGACCATCGATTGATGCCTTGTACAATATGATAACGGCTCTGTTTGAATCATTATAATTAGATTGCATATCTAATGAGATGCATATTTAATCACATGCATATCTAATTAGATGCCTTTAGACGAGACTGGTACATCAGCTAAGGAGGGTCCATAAGGCCAGTCAGACTATGACCTTCCACCTGATTTGGAGTATGGGCAAGTCAGTGGTAGTTGCGGTTACTAGGCTAATGGTTGCCTAATAAACTTGGAAAGTGAGAACGGTCACGACAAAACCGTGAAAGTAGAAAGTCATAAAGATGGGGAACTAAAATGATCATAAAATCTCAGAAACTGCAAAAGTCATTAAAAAAGCTTAGGAAGCAGCAGAATTCAACAGGGATGTCTTCTTTAATAACCTATGGTCAGCAAAGTAGACTGGCAAAGTTGAGTACGGCCTTGCTACTTCCCAACTCTGTTTTAGGCCTAGCCAATTAATATTGTTGTAGACTACTTCACTGCTTGATCAATTCCCTGGTAGCTATAAGGGATGGATCCAGCAGGACCAATTCCTTGAAAGGAAGGAAGCCAAAAATGGACCCAGCCCTGTATACACACAGGCGATTAATCAACTATTAAATAGTATCAAGATAGGTATGCTGGATGTTTACCTGAGTTCAATCCAAAGAATACGCGGCTAACCATAAGAAGAGCTGGAGATTTGGCCGCGACGCAAGCAGTTGCCAACGGAGCGCCAATCAAGACAAACAGGTGGCTGAAGATAAGCGTACACTTTCTAAAACAGATGTTACGTCCAGCACATTAAAAGACACGCCTTTGAGAGATTCTTGAACGGTGCTATATAAATGTTCGGATGCATATTATATCAGATTGATTGTTACGAGGAGTGTGAGGGTTCGATCCTCCTCTGACGAAACGATGACAGTTCCAAACAAAGCTCGAGGGTACGTACCATACGTATTCTATTTTTTGAAAGGTACGTACGTTTTTTAACGTACCCTATTTTAGGGTACGTAAACAATACAAAAATACGTTAACCACGTCATTGCTCTCCTCAGAATGAAAGTACAATTTGCATTAAATTAATTATAACCGAAGAATTTATCGAATTAAATTTACTGCTACGCTACCGGAAGTACCGGTTTCAATGACGCATACTGTTGACGTCAGATTATACGTAGGCTATGGGTCGCCGAGTAAACCATAAATAAAATTTTCGTGTATGATACGTACCATACGCGTATTGTATTTTTTGAAAGGTATGTACGTATTTTAACGTATTCTATTTTAGGGTACGCGTACCCTCGAGCTTTGGTTCCAAAGGAACCTTCAAAAAGTCCTTAAGAACAATTGCTCAGCACATCAGCTTAGCCACGGATTAACTCCAATTTCAATGTTAAGCGATATTCAATGAAGTCTTCAATCCAGACTTATTTTGCACAGTGTCGCTACAGAAGTTATTAGATTATATGTAAGATAATGGAGAAAGCAATAATAATATAAAAGAAGGCTGATACCTTCCAAATCGGTCGGCCATCCACCCGCCGAGGAGAGACCCAATCAAGCCACCAGGAATGAACAAGGCCGTCGTCAGAGACCAGAGAATCGTGATTTCACTGGAGCTGGCCGTGTAGACCGGTGCGCTCGTCTCGTTCAACACCTCCGCATAGAATGTCTTTATCAGCTGCAATTCGACATCGGCAAATAACATAGGTACGGATCAGTTTAAGTACGCATTGATTTATATAGCGCTTATTTTAAAAACCACCTATGCTCATTTATTAGTGATACGGTGTCAAACTTAATTACCGTACTTTGCCTTTCTCTACCTTAGGCCTACTTACCCCACTTAACCTTGCACGTTTTTAAAATCTCTCTTCGCTTTAACCCTTACGTAATCGTAGTCTTGAACTCCAAATTTATAAAGCGCTACTCCAAATCTAAGCGTAAAGTACCACTTATTCACGAGCGCTGCATCAAGTCAAAGGGGAGATCGATGTCAAGTGGAGATCCAAGTCCGGTTGCCAGAGAGACAAGATCATCGGCTTATAAAAGGCTTATAAAGTAAGATCATCGGCTTATAAAAGGCTTATAAAAGTAAGGTATGGTAATTTAAAAAAAGGATTTGGCCAATTGGATCTCTGTGATGTCAGTTAATTCTAGTGAATTGTGTGTTTCAAAGTAGGTTGTTTAGAACTGGCAGATCAATGAAGTCATATTTCCCGATTAAAAAGTTTATATCATTAAACTTTTTAATCGGGAAATATGATTTAAACCACCGAAATGTCAGAGAGACAGATCTGGAAAATAGACTAAAAACTTACGATAGAAATATGATACGTATTCATACAAAACTGAAACCAAATCCGATATAACATACTGATGTTTCGAAAATGCCTTCGATATAGACGTTAATTGAAACAAAAGCAAACATGAATTAGAAGCAATGGTTACGAGACAATAAACTAAGTAATCAATTATATTATATAATATATATTAATACATATATTAATGGTATTCCTCAAAGCAGCGGAGCAGAGAGATATCGGGATCCAGCACGTTAATCACGCAGCTTAGGCCGGACTCCTGTCCCGTTTACCATCCGGGACATGGGGTCCTAGCGTGTATCATCATCGTCTGAATAACATTGACAAGGACATTGTGTTATCTCTGTGGTTGTATCCAGCGGCTATCCTACACTCCAGCCCCGCCGCTACACGTGCATACATGATGTATGTATGTATGTATTGTCGCAATCGAAGGTCGCCCTGTCGTGTGTTTGCCGTGTGTTGATGTCGACCCTCGACTGCTTGTTCTTTTACTTGCACTTTTATTTAACGTGCCTAACTTTTCTATAGAAGATTCACGACGAACTTTGTTTAATTAATAAATGAATTTAATTAAAGAAACAAATATATATACACTAACTCTACGGGCACTTCCACGTAGTATTAAAGCGTTTAGATATTAAATCGGACTATCTCAAATGTTGCTTCGTACAGCCTAACCACAGATCGTTCTTCGCGTCAGTCTCTGATTCTGACGGACTAATACTCTGCCGACGCCGCTGGTCGCTCCTCTCGATGTTGATCGCTCGACCGTTGTTCTCACGTCGCGCTCGTTAGTAGTACAAGTCCCGTATTCTCCTTTTCCTCCCGTTAAGTAGGAACTTCAGCGTGCATCGGTCAGCCCCCTCCGTCAATTAGTGTCAGATTGCTCCTCGAGACGCGGGTCGTCGCTCGCCTGCAGCGCGGGCGGTGTCTGGTTACACCATAGCCGCGAGGTGTCCTATTACACCTTGGCTGTGTGGTGTCCGATTACACCTCGGCCTCGCTGCCTTCATTGTTGACCAAGTGGAGACTGGCTTTCGTCCGTCATCATTCTATCTCGACCGCCAACGACGCCTCCATCGTGATGATGATGATATCTCGTCGTTGTCGTCGATCTCCTCACGCGACACCTCCCTTCCCGGGGGAGGACAAAGCCAGTCATTGGTTCGCCTCCCGGCTGAGAATGATGTCGTTCCCTCCATCGATTTCCTCCAGACCATGTCCTCGTCGTTCCCATAAAAATACAAAATATCAGCACAGTTAGAAATTATATTTACAGTTGTCGCGGTGCCTTACATGGTAGTCCGCCTTCTTCCTCAATCATAGTCTGGACAAAAGATCAGCGGGAATATTCAGCGCCCCAGGTCGATATTTAAAAGCGATATCAAAGTCCTGGAGTGCCAGAGCCCATCTCGCAAGTTTAGCACTTGTGGGCGTAGAAGCAGTTAGGAAAGTCAAGGGATTGTGATCAGAATAGAGGGTGGTCCTTGACATAAAAATCCAATTCCTAAACTTCTTCAACGCAAAGATTACGGCATACGCTTCGCGTTCCACAGTGGACCAACGCGCTTGCGTAGCATCTAATTTAGAACTGGCGAAACATATTGGCCGTTCTGTTCCATCGTCTTGAATTTGGAATAAGCAGCAACCGACTGCTTTGTCTGAAGCGTCAGTCGATAGACCAAACTCTCTGCCGTAGTCAATTGTCTGCAAACATACAGCGTTATTCAAATCGTGCGTAAGTTTATCTAGCGCATTTTGATGTTCAATTCGCCAGGGTATCTTAGCAGGCACCGATTTCTGGGTCAAGTCAGTGAGAATTCTGGCTGTCTCAGCCAGGTTAGGGATGAAGTTCCTAAAATAACTGAAGAAGCCAATTAATCTCCGTATGTCCTTTTTGGACTCGGGTTGAGGGATTTTCCCTAGCCCTGCGATTTTCATAGGATCCGGTTCAATGCTCCCTGATCCGATCAGGTGACCTACAAACGTTGTTTGTCGCCTAGCAAACGAACTCTTCTTAATGTTAAGGGTCAGACCCGACTGTTGAATTGTCGTTAAATATTTCTCTAGGTGTTTCATGTGATCCGGCCACGTCATCGAGTGCACTGCCATGTCATCCACAAACGTCTCAGTGAAGTCGCGAATGGGATGAAGGACCTTTGACATGCATCGGATAAACGAATTTGAGGCTGATTTTAAACCAAAGGGTAATCGCACGAACTCAAATAGGCCAGCGTCGCATACGAAGGCTGATAACCAACGGGAGTCCTTGTGGAGTCCAATCTGGTAGTATCCTTGACGTGCGTCAAAGCAGGATATGAAGTTTGCACTTCCTACCTTCTGTAACACTTCCTGGATGTCGGGGGTGGGGTATGCGTCACCCGCCGAGCACTTGTTTACATACCGGTAGTCAATGGCCAGTCTTAAACCGCCTTGACCTCCCTTTTTCACAACGCACACAACGGTACTAGCCATTTCACTATGTGAGGGAGTGATGATACCTAGGGCCAAAAGTTCGCGGATCTGCTTCTCCATCTCCGGTTTGAGCAGTTCCGGCACCTTATAGGCTCGCAAACTCTTCGGCCTGAACTCCGCGCTAACAGTGATTGTGTGTTCTGGGACGGGACAGAAACCTGGTTTGTCCGAGAACACATCTGGAAACCTGTCTAACAGACTAAACAGCTGTTTCCGCTCGGGTACCGTTAAGTGTGCAACGGCAATAGGATCTACTTGTTCACTGGGCCGTGTCTGACTCGTGACGAAGCTACCCACCGCTTCCACGTGACCGAAGTCTTCGTCCTTCTCGAACAGAATGGAGCAATTGTTAATCAATGCTTGCTGTATTCTTTCGTTATATTTGCGAATACGATTTGCATGTAATAAGCGGCTTTTGCCCCCTATTTCCACGATGTATGTGTAGGGCGATTTCACCTGAGCGATGATGGCCGGGCCTTGCCATTGGCCCTCCTTCTTTGCTCCTCGCGCTTCCGGTGATTGGATGATGACTTTATCCCCTACTTCGTAACGCCTGTCCATGCTTCTTAAATTGTAATGAGTAGCATAGCGCTGCTGTTCAATGTCTGAATAATATTCGGCATATAATTTAGACATTTCAAGGTTATCCCTTAATTGGTCCAAGTAAGCTGCGGCGCCTGCGCCCAGACTTAATGGAGAATCCCGCTCTCCCGCCCATTCCTCAGAAAGGACAGATAGAGGTCCTTTAGGCAGGGTACCATACACCAGGGTGTAGGGACTCACGTGGGTGGTTGCCGAGGGGCGTTCCGTTAAGCTCCAAAGCACGTAAGGTAACAGTCTGTGCCATCCCCTCGGGTTTTCTTCTGCCACTTTATGAATCATGGTCTTCAGTGTGGCATTGCAGCGCTCCACTAGACCTTGTGACTCAGGGTGTGCGACTGGCCCAAAGCGTGGTGAGCACCCCATACGATGCAGAAACTCTTGGGTTAATTTGCTGTTGAAATTCGACCCGTTGTCGGACCTAATCGTTTTTGGAAAACCGAAGGTCGTGAAGATTTGCATGTATGCATCACATGTCGCTTTTGCCGTTAATGATTTCAGAGGATAGGCCATCGGCCATCTTGAAAATTGGTCAACTACCACTAAGGCGTAGTTGTACTCAGGTTTAGGGCTTGTGGGGTCTACGTTGGTAACTATAGGCCCTATACAATCTGCCACTAGACAACCGAATCTGGTCTCGTCGTTGCGAGGGATAGGAGTTATGGGGGCACGCTGCGTCACTCGCAGCGGCGCATGCCTTTGGCAAATGTCGCAAGATGCACAATATTCCTTCACTATATCCTCCATGTTGGGAAACCAGAAATTCAGCTTAATTCGGTCCTTAGTCGTTTTCAACGCCATATGACCTGCGAACGCAGCGTCATGTGCTAAGTTTAAGACCTTGTCTATTCTTTCTTTAGGTAAACACAGTTGTTTTACAGAATGCCCAGCTATTTTGTCTTTATGAAAGAGCAAATTGTCTTCAATGAAGAAGTTCTTCGCCCCAATTTTCCCGTGGGCCACGAATGGTGCTAGTGTCGAACATTGTGCTTGTTCGGCCGTCATCTTGTTTCTGCCTACTATTGTGTCTTCCTTGGGTGGGGGTGGTATCTCAGGATTGAAGAACTGCTCTTCAGTATCCGTTTCTTCGGGACTGATTTCTCCTACACTCTCACTGTCTGCTTGAGCGACCGTGAAGTAATCTTCGCCTATCAGCGACCTAAGTCCCTCTACCTCCTCCCCTCTCTCCTCTTCCTCACTCGTCTCAGTCCTTGCGACCGCCTGCGCTTCTGAAATTTGATCTATTTCAGGAGCGCTGGCCGCGTGACACGAGTACAACGCTGTCTCGCGCAGCAAGTCGGCTGTAGTGGGCGTGATAATTAACGGTTCATTAAGGTCTTTAATGAGTGCCGCCCATATCCGAACATCAGGGGCGTAATTTACCTCCCCCTCCCTGTCCTCGCCGGCCTGAGACCCCTTTAGTCTCAGCCGCACCACGTCCACAATCATTGATTGACCGTTCAGCCCCTTCACCTCTATCTGCTTGACCACAGGTAGGTTGAGCGGCCTGATTAGTGCTGGTCGCGCACAATTGTATTCGGCCCCGCTATCTATTAGAGACGATGTCACAGGGAGCCCTGTAATATACACTTTCATGTACTCTCTTACATAAGTCTCCTCCACGTCAATGCAATCCGGGTTTGTCGACAATGCATGCTGGTCTATCTCTTGTATCAATGGCGGTCCGTCTTGTCGCGTCTCGCTTTGTCTGTCTGCCTGTCTGCCTTGAGCTCTGGTCACGGTTGGCTGGACCGCACACGCGCTCACCTGCTTGCTTTTAGCGTGTTTGTTCTTCGAGCACAGATTAGCTCTGTGGTCTGGAGAAAAGCATAGGAAACAAAGGCCACGCTTTCTAATCTCGTCGGGGGTTGGACGTCCGTCTGTCCTGTTATTTGTCTGTGTCCCTCCCGGTCGGTCAGTCCACGTGTCCGTCTGTTTAGCTGTCGTCTGAGGAGGTGCTGGCGCTTTCGCGTAGCGTGCCTCCGTCCTACCCGTGCCTAGACTATGCTTCGTATAGTCATTTTCCCAAGGGTGTGTAGCAGCATAAGTGTCAGCCGCTGCAGCTAACTCTTTGTGCCCTAACCAATTCTGTTGCTCTTGACTGAGGATGAAATTCAAACATCCTCTGGGCAACATTTCTTTCATCTTATCCGCAATCAGAAGGCTCGTAACCTCATCAAACGTCATTGCCTTGCGATCTTGCAAATAGTAAGAAAGTAAGTTATGCAATCTCGAAGCTAATGTTGTGTATGATTCATCTACCGCCTTTTTTGCGTTCATGAATCGCTCTCGTAAAGAGACTGCGCTCACTTTGAACTCTTTCAACAAGAAGGTTTTTAGCTTCCCGTAATTATCAAGCTCCTCTAGTGTGAGTCTGGCCGTCAATGCTCTGGCCTGATTATCTAGACATGTCAAGAGTAATCTGCTTCGAAGGTCGTCCGGGACAGCGCAAGAGTCGAATAACCTTTCACAATGCACAAAGAAACCAGGGATTTGCGCATGGTCGCTTGGGAATCTAGGTAATAGTCCTCGCAAGCTTTCACTATACGTTTTCATTCGTCCTACGACCGAATGCCTTAAGTTATAGTCCCTTTCGTCTCTGAGTCTCCTCTCTGCGTCCCTTTCCTCTCGGACTTCCTTCTCTCTCTTCTCTGCCTCCTCCTTTTCCTCTCTCCTCCGCTTCTCCTCCTGAAGCCTTAGCTTCTCTACTTCCTCTTTCTCTTCTCTCCTCCGTTTCTCCTCCTGAAGCCTTACTTTCTCTGCTTCCTCTTTCTCTTCTCTCCTCCGTTTCTCCTCCTGAAGCCTTACTTTCTCTGCTTCCTCTTTCTCTTCTTTCTTCAGTCTTTCTTCTTTCTCTTCTCTTCTCCTCTCTTTCTCTTCCTCTCTTCTCTCTTTTCTCTCCGCTTCCTCTCTCTCTTCTCTTCGCTGTTTCTCTGCTTCCTCTTTCTCTTCTTTCCTCACTCTTTCTATTCTCTCCGCTTCCTCTCTCGCTTCTCTTCTCAGCTTCTCCGCTTCCTCTCTCTCTTCTCTTCGCACTCTTTCTATTCTCTCCGCTTCCTCTCTCACTTCTCTTCTCAGCTTCTCCGCTTCCTCTCTCGCTTCTCTTCTCAGCCTTGCGGCTTCCTCTCTCTCGTATTTTAAGCGTTTTAATTCGTATAACTGCGTTTGCGCTGCCAAATCGCTACTGCTTTCTATGCTACCCGTGCTTACTTCCTCACTTACTTCTGGCGGTGTCTCCCGTCCAGACACAATTATTTCAGCACTAGCCTCTTGGAGCTGGTCCATACTCATGGAACCCAATTCCTCCTCTCCTAGTCCCATCTTTATCAGATATGCGACTAGTCTGTGACGGGGCATGTTCAGCACCCTCACTCTTTTCCCTATCGACAACTTATCCATCTTCCAACAGTCCGCTCACTAATAGAAAAAGATAAGTAAGTTAGAGGAGAGTCACCGTTGGTCAGAAATCAAAGAAAACAACGTCCTAAAATTCTACCAAAATACAACAAGAACAGAACTGAGCAAAAGGAGCTACGCAAAAGCCTCGGCTATTCGCACACCAATCCTCATCCAGACCTCAACCGCAACCTCACAGATTACCACGACTACCAGTAAGGACTTACCCTCTGAATACGTCGAGCGAGCTCCGCTTTTTGGTATCTTGGCTGATCCGCTGTCCTCCGTTGCCACTCCCGTCCGTCGTTGCTAGCGATGGTCGGTCGTCCGTTGGCGCTCTTGTTCCTCGTCCTTGCCTGTTGCTGTCGGTTCCTTCGAGTCCTTCGTCTTCGGAGTCCGGCACTCGATTTCTCCAGTTGCGAAGGGTTGTATTCGCCGCTGGTCCCGATCTGTTGAGATTCCTCTTTTCGTTTCCGGTTCCGCTCTTCGTCGTGACGTCTTCAGTTGAAAACCCTGTCGACTGCGCCAATGTCGCAATCGAAGGTCGCCCTGTCGTGTGTTTGCCGTGTGTTGATGTCGACCCTCGACTGCTTGTTCTTTTACTTGCACTTTTATTTAACGTGCCTAACTTTTCTATAGAAGATTCACGACGAACTTTGTTTAATTAATAAATGAATTTAATTAAAGAAAGAAACATATATACACTAACTCTACGGGCACTTCCACGTAGTATTAAAGCGTTTAGATATTAAATCGGACTATCTCAAATGTTGCTTCGTACAGCCTAACCACAGATCGTTCTTCGCGTCAGTCTCTGATTCTGACGGACTAATGCTCTGCCGACGCCGCTGGTCGCTCCTCTTGATGTTGATCGCTCGACCGTTGTTCTCACGTCGCGCTCGTCAGTAGTACAAGTCCCGTATTCTCCTTTTCCTCCCGTTAAGTAGGAACTTCAGCGTGCATCGGTCAGCCCCCTCCCCTCGTCAAGCTATCGTCAATTAGTGTCAGATTGCTCCTCGAGACGCGGGTCGTCGCTCGCCTGCAGCGCGGGCGGTGTCTGGTTACACCATAGTCGCGAGGTGTCCTATTACACCTTGGCTGTGTGGTGTCCGATTACACCTCGGCCTCGCTGCCTTCATTGTTGACCAAGTGGAGACTGGCTTTCGTCCGTCATCATTCTATCTCGACCGCCAACGACGCCTCCATCGTGATGATGATGATATCTCGTCGTTGTCGTCGATCTCCTCACGCGACATGTATGTATGTATATATATGTATGTATGTATGTATGTATGTATGTATGTATGTATGTATGTATGTATGTATGTATGTATGTATGTATGTATGTATGTATGTATGACATGTATGTATGTATGTATGTATGTATGTATGTATGTATGTATGTATGTATGTATTTATGTATGTATGTATGTATGTATGTATGTATGTATGTATGTATGTATGTATGTATTTATGTATGTTTGTATGTATGTATTTATGTATGTATGTATGTATGTATGTATGTATGTATGTATGTATGTATGTATGTATGTATGTATGTATGTATGTATGTATGTATGTATGTATGTATGTATGTATGTATGTATGTATGTATGTATTTATGTATGTATGTATGTATGTATGTATGTATGTATGTATTTATGTATGTTTGTATGTATGTATTTATGTATGTATGTATGTATGTATGTATGTATGTATGTATGTATGTATGTATGTATGTATGTATGTATGTATGTATGTATGTATGTATGTATGTATGTATGTATGTATGTATGTATGTATGTATGAACACATGCACATAAGAACGGACTCATACGGGTGCTTGTGGATTAAGTACTCCAATGTTGTAACCGAACTGGAACGAGGATCCAAAGACAACAACGATCGCTGCCAAGACGAGATTCGTATTCAGACTCTGAAAATAACGAATTGAGATAATTAGATCTCGCAGATGCCATAAAACTCTTTTATTTTAAAAGTAATTAATGGAAAGAGTCCAGGAAGAAATGAGTCCAGGAAGAGATGGAGATTAATGGAATTTGAATATCCTAACAAGCCTTGTAATGGTAACATCCTTCCATCAGATTCCGTCTCTTTTCATTTGAAACATTGTTTTCTTCTCCACTGATATTAGGTTAGGCCTTTTAAGTAAAGCCAAGTGCATGCAGAGCATCAACTTGTAGAGATAAGGCATGGTAATTCGATTTGTTATCGCAATGGTAAAATGAATGCAACATATTAAGAGCTGCCTGAAGCTAAACGCAGCTAAGCTCAACAGCAAATGTAGGAAATGTGAAGCCCGCATGAAAAATTCCGATATGGGCTTCACAATGTCAAGTTCTACCGTTTGGCCCAACATAGGACACATGAAACTCATAATTCTGAGAATATCGTCATATGGGCTTCTGTCCTACATATAGGCTAACGTTGCTGTTTGGGTCGCTTATAAACACAAGTATATAGCCTACAGCGTATGCTTGAAAGGGACTTGACAGGGATCTAATATCCTGAGAGGGATTGTCCGCGGAATACCGTATGGAGGCTTATGATGCCCTGTGAATTTCAAGACATGATTTTCCTGTTATGCTGCTTAACAATGAATCGTCACTGTTATAAAATAGAAACTAGGATTCGAATCCTGGAGCGAACGGCAGACGTAATTCTCAAACGATGAACGCAACAACCTTCTTCTTAGCCAACATCGTCATCAGAGTCGTTTTCAGTCATCATCAAAGTCGTCGTCGTCATCACCAACAACGACGTCATCGTTACAGATCTGACCATTTATATAGCGCCTCGCAGGTCTCAACAAAACTCATCTCTTCCTGAACTCATTTCTTCCGTAGGCTGTTTCCGTTTCTTCTTGGATTTTGCGCTTGGCTTTCAACAGGACTTACCTTAGAATTTGGTGTGTACAATTATTTGCTTAATAGCGACCATCGACAAATTACAATTAATGCCCTATTGCGTTGAGATGATGGCGCCATAATGTTCTCGGATTAGACCAGTCCCTCAAACGATGCTACAGTATGTCATAGAAGCTCTGACCGAAGCGATGTCCTTCTTGATGTCGTTGTGGTAGTCTGCTCGGCTGATGCTCTGAGTCTCACTGCGTGTGCTCAGCTGTCGACTCGGCTGTCTAAGGTAGGGTTTGTCGGTCGTTGGGGTACTGCTCGTCCGCTGGTAGCACTGGCCATTCGGAGGGCTCAATGGCTCCCCGTCCGCTCCACGAAACTTAGTGCTCCATTGACTGACCTGGCGGATTAACTCGGGGCCGCTGAAACTTACGTGAGATTCTCTCTGCAAATAGAACACAATGTTTCAATAAATATATGACATAGTATTGTAGGAATATAGCAGAGTAAGTATATGCTATAGTTCGTTGTGTATAGTATAGTATAGCATAGTATAGTACTCGTACAGTATAGTATAGTAGTATGGTAAAATGGTGTACCACAGTATATTAGGATATGTTGCTGTAACTTAAAAAAGGCGCTACGTACACACATTAACACATAGATACGTAGATACGTAGATAAATAGATAAATATGCATGCATACTGACATACATACATACATACATACATACATACATACATACATACATACATACATACATACATACATACATACATACATACATAAACACATACATGCACATACATAAATACATACATTGTATTGTATTTTTTTATTCCGGATATTTCTATTGCGCCTCTCGAAGTCAACTACTACTCAGAGGCGGAATTGTATTGTATTCGGATATTTATAAAGCGCTTCTAGCGGGAGGGCCATTCAGAAGCGCTCCCAGTGCGAGAGACCCCGAGAGAAAAAGCAAGTTTTAAGAAAGGTAAAAGAGGAAGAGACGTTACCTGATAGAATAGAAGAACGAACGAACGAACGAAGCTCATTCCAAAGAGCAGGGCCAATGGAGGCAAAAGACCTAGATTGAGCCAGAGAAGTCCTGATACGGGGAACGAGGAGGTCCAAACGGTCAGATGAACGAAGAGGACGAAGAGAAGCAGCAGAGTGAGGGCGATGAATTAAGTCACATAAATATTTTGGAGCGAAACCAAGTTGAGCCTTACAGACAAGGATGAGGACCTTAAATTGGATGCGGGCAGGAAGCGGGAGCCAGTGGAGTTCTTCTGCCATAAAGGTGGTGATATGAGAGAATCGAGGAAGACGGGCAATTAATCTAGCAGCAGCATTGAGAACGGACTGAAGAGAAGCAAGACGGACTTTGGGAAGACCAATGAGGAGGGAATTGCAGTAGTCAAGTCTAGAGCAGACAAATGCATGGACAATTGAAGTGAAAATTGGAGATGAGAGAGAGCGACGGATAGCTCTAAGGCGCCTTAGGTGAAAATAGGAAGTGCGAGTGAGTTTGGAAATGTGTTCAGTAAAGGTGAGAGAATTGTCAAGGGTCACTCCTAGATCACGAACGCTAGACGAGAAAGTGAAAAGCGGAAACCTTTGAGACAGCACAGCAAAATCGAGTTTTTGAAGTTGCTGAGGAGTGCCAAACCAGATAAATTGGGTTTTGGACGAATTGAGGGAGAGGCGATTGCAAGACATCCAGGTATGAAGATCATGAGAAAGAGCTTCGATGCGCTGAGCAAGAAGAAGTTGAGAGGAAGGAGGCCCATGAACATAAGCCTGGACATCGTCTGCAAAGAGGTGGCCTGAAGCCCCATGGATTGGGAGGAGAGAAGGGATACCGGCCGTGTATAAAATAAAGAGGAGAGGGCCCAGAACAGAGCCCTGCGGAACACCCAGTTTATACATACTCATACATGCATGCATGCATACACACATACTTACAAACAAACATGTATACATCAGATAGCTTTAAGCGTAGCATACATTGTCTAGTACTGCAGTGCAATGTAATAACAGTGTACGAATGTCCCTGGTTAGGATTCCGTCGATCTGTTTCGTGCAACTAATACAAAAATCGAATGGAACGAATCATTTACTTGTTGTAACTTTGCCGTGCTTTGTTTGTTTTCTGTTGCCGAGTCAGGTTCATCTTTTGCTGTTTCAACCAGAGACTAAAATGTAGACAAAAGCAAGACACCTTGAGACAGACAAAGGAACACACCTGCATTGGAATAGAAAGGAACACAATACTCAATTTCTTACGAATACAGACTCAATGGTACGTGCAGCATAGACATTCAGATGCTCTTTGTAATCCACCGATTACTAGTTAGAACCTACTGAGTGGACTATATGTTAACGACCATGGACTTGCTTACCCATCGTTCACTGTATACGTTCACGAAGGTCTTATATTCAGACTGACTTTTCTGGACACTTTATAATCAGTTAAATGAAAGCAAAACAAACAATATTCAAGTAGTCATGCGACCACCATCATTTCAAGACCACAATTTATCAGATCTAGAAGCCTGCCACTAAACGCGTTTCAGCATTCAGTGACCCTGAAAGTCTGCAATTAAACTCGTTACAGCTTTCATTGACCTTAGAAACCTGCAACTAAACTCATTTAAGCTTTCAGTGACCCTGGTAGAAAACCACAACATGCAGTAGGTTTTATAGTGATTCCGTGTGACTGAAATTATAAATCTAGCATAAGCTAAAATACGTCTGCATAGAAACAGATATATTCAGTATAATTATGCAACTGAAATCAGATCAGAAATGACATCAGGTGCAGCAGAGATGTATGAAAACTATATGCACTTCTGTTGAATAAAGCTGTTGCTTATGTCCTTGATTGCATAGTCTATAATGTATGATACATTCTGAATGAATACGGTTTGATATGCCGTCCAAAAATGACCGTGACAGCACTACATAGTACATAGCTAATAACCGTTTTTCTAAACGTCATGCAAGCCAGTTGTTCCTGTAAGTATGTACTAAATGGGTCTGTATGGATCCTAAATGGAAATATGGGTCATAATGTATATGGGTCTATGTGGGAATGCTGGCAGGGAAGACTAATCTTTTCGACTACCTTACCCACCGTATCCTGACTTCAGATTTATTTGCCCTTTCGATTTCGACCACGAATCTCGAAAAGATTACCCTCTCTGATTACGGTTTTACTTTAAACGTTCGGTGAACTGTACGCTATGATAATAGTGGCGCTGTAGAATCACTAGACTACATAGATCTAAGCGTTAATTGAACTGTCAAAGACATTCTGTCCACGACATCTATTTCAGCCATCTAGCTCAAACGAATCCAAAACTTACGAAACATTGCAGCGTAAAATCTTAGCATTTTCGAACAGCGATTAAACCAAAACGAGCAAGTTTTTTTTACCTTTTAGCAGAATATTTCAAAAGTATGTACTAAATACCTAATATTTTAGCCAATCTTATTTGCACCTACAAGGTTTATGCAATGATAAATGTGACCGTACTTCTGAATTATCTGAACATTGCTGGACCTAACTACATGAGCATGGTCGAGGAGGCCATGGATACGGTCGCATAGAAAACGAGTACATTTACTGTACATTTAGATTTAGTCTTATTTTTCGCTTGACAGTCTAGATTTCCACCGTGATCGCGAGTCCACTGCTGAAATTAGTTGCTTTCGGCTTTAAAATGAAAGTACTATGCTACGTACTTTGTTCAAGGAAAGCCGAGTTTATACGCTGTGCGAAGGCCTGTAACTTAATTCGAAGGCCTACGTTAAACATCCAAATGATCGACTAGACACGATTTTAAATTTTTTGCAGTATGCTACGCTCGACACACTTATCCTTCGCTGACCTACCCCAGTCGATAGATCCATTGGAGATCCTTCCTAGTTTTATATTCTCAGACTCCTAGAACAGATTTTAATCTACAAAGTAACATGCGCAAACTCTGGGCAGCGGGTAACTAACAGGACTTAAGAATAAGGGGGCAGAACTACGGGTAGCAAAACGATTACTTGACCCCAATACGTCAGGCGTTACGATGGAAGATGCAGCAGTACAGGCTTTATGACAGGCAAGGGCCCGTAGGCCTGTAATAGGTACCGGTTCCGGGTAAGCGTAATTGGTCTGTGAGCACCAAAGTTCAACATCTCTGCCAAAAAGAATTCGAAGGACAGGTCTATCTTATGTAAACAATAACACCATCAATAGACAGACAGACAGACAGACAGACATACAGACAGACAGACAGACTGACTGACTGACTGACTGACTGACTGACTGACTGACTGACTGACTGACGGACTGACTGACTGACTGACTGACTGACTGACTGACTGACTGACTGACTGACTGACTGACTGACTGACTGACTGACTGACTGACTGACTGACTGACTGACTGACTGACTGACTGACTGATAGACAGACAGACAGACAGACAGTCAGACAGACTAACTAACTTACTTAGTTTGCGGAGGCAGACACGAATAGGCATAACATTTTGGTCCTCCTATGGCTCGGTTTTTACGGGATATAGAGGAAAGGTCAACAGGTCACGGCCCCAAACAATAAACCGACGATTCGCCCAGGAGTTGAGCAAAATTATTTAATATTTATTTATTAATGTCTATTACAAAACAAAAAACCAGTGACCAGTCAACAAATGATAAACTGACTATATATATATATATATATATTTAATATATATAATATATATTCATTCATTCATTCGTTCGTTCGAGTATTTATTTAGCACCCTCTTCAAGGGGGGCTACTCAGAGGTGCTCCCGACTCCAGCAGATAAGCTGGAGTGCAGACCAGGGAAACGACTCTGTATACCACACGCTGGCTGACGGGGAGCCAATGTAGGACCTCCAACATATAACCAATATCAAACATTAATATACATATATATTACTAAACGCAACTACTTATATATATATACATATATATATACATATATATATATATTGTGTAATCAAGTCGGAAGCACCTCTGATGAGTTTCTTAAAGAGGCGCTTTATAAATAAGCACTACAATTACAATTACGATATATCAATAGTGGATTTGCTCGTCATTATGACGGGAGAGGTAGGCATGGAGGGAGAGAGTGAAGGAGGGATGGAGGGAGGGACACAGCTATCTCCCTAGTGCCCAGTGTTTTTGGGCGGGGCGAATTTCTGGCGCCCGTGTTATATTGCATCGGCTATAATCAGTCCCTCTCAAGAGGGACAGAGGTAGGGCGAGAGGGAGGGAAGGAGGCATAGACAGACTTAATAACCGCTGTTTGTCTGCCTGTCTGCCTCATAATTTTTCTCCGTCCGTTCGTCTGCCTGTCTGGCTTTGAGTGTGTGCGCCTGTCTCCGTAGTGACCAGTGTTCGTGGGCGGGGCCAATTTCGGGCGCCTGTGAGAGCGTTTATCGACACACAGAACTGGGAAATTATATGTATAGATGCGTCTGCTTTCTTGAGCCTTTCAATGACCTCTGCACTCTAAAAGGGAATAACAGACAACTAAGGCAAATGACATTGGTTTCCTTTCGAGACATATTCGCCATACACAGTTGCTTCAAAAGGCACATGTTCAATTTAACACTTCTACAGCGCCAACATCACAAGTGTTTTCTATTCTAAAAGAAGGATTCAGTCGAGCACCATGTTTTCATGCTTAAAGAACGAAGAGCACAGCGCAAGGTAGCAGTCTCTGGAAGGCGTCTATATTAGCACTAGAAAGGCAGGTAGGTTCCCGGTAGATTAGGTACCAGTTCGGCGCCAGGGAACTACCAAATAGGCCTCCGTGCCTCGTTTTTGCCAAGTAGACGTTGTCAATAATTGTTCGCCTCGATTTCGACTGATAGTCATTTGATGCGAACATGATGCCTTGTGCATTTTGAAAACGGAAATTTAGAATTCACTGGACCGGATTATATCAGACCAGAAATCACCTAATTAGACTTGAGTAGGCTTGACTAGATTAGACTAGACTACAATGGATGGGACTACAATGGATGGGACTACAATGGATGGGACTACAATGGATGGGGCTACAATGGATGGGACTACAATGGATGGGACTACAATGGATGGGACTACAATGGATGGAACTACAATGGATGGGACTGGGTACCAAAAATTTCAGATCCGATTGCTAATCCTTGATCTGGCGATAGTTGCTGCGTTGAAACGCCTTCCACGTCCGATCGTTAAATTCGTTCGTCTCTCTCGTCGTCGAAAACCTCGGCATCGGAACAAACAACGAATCGAAGACGAGAACTGTTCTATCAGCGTCACCAAACCACCTGATGACGTCATCTGACGTCAGATTCCCCGTCACCGTCAGCACCGTTGCGTCGGCGGCCGGCGTAACTATGGCAGCGGCATCGTAATCCTCGGCTCCCTGGACGCGGATGTGGTAGGGTTGCGTACGACTGAAGGCAGTCGACTTTGGAACGAGCGGATGTCGGAGGAAGCTGTTTTCGCGGTACTTGCCAGCGAAGCGTTCGTCGAAGGCCGATATATTGATAAGCGAGTTCAGAGGGCACTCCTTGACCTGAGGAGGTTTTTGGTGAAAGCAATGGAAGCGAGGCAAGATGACGACGCGGTTCAACAGCTCTCCGAAGGCCAGGGCCGTCCGCAGGGCTCCCAGCTCCTCGACGTCCGTCCCCGGCTGGGCGACAGTAACCCCTGGAGGAGGGGTAGGTGGCGGCGGAGGAGGGGGATTGTCGTAGATGAGATATCGACGAGTGAGACTGCTGTAGTAATCATCTAGTCCGAAAAGAAGCATTGCATAAAAATAAATAAATCAATAATAAATCTAACAAGCCACTGAAGTAATAAAACGTTAGTTAATCTGCCAACCAACCAATCAATCAACGAAACCGATCGATCGATCGACGTCTGACCAATCGATCAATCAATCAATACAACGAAAATCACTCCCTATGCTTTTTAACCACTTCTACTAGTAATTCTACTCTTACGTGGTGGTGTGGTGGTATGTTCGGTGCCTTGTAACCGGAGGGTCGCAGGTTCGAATCTACCTCAAGCCGCTGCGTAGCGACCTAGCGCCATCGATGTTCTATCGTGTGCACTTTTGAACTTTGTAAGGAGGGCAATATCAATATAAAAAATACAGCTGTAATACTATTACAGGAACAGTTACCGCAACACCTGCCATTCGCAACAGTTAGCTCCAGTGAGACAACTGCTTTACTGCTAGTGATTATGTACTGATTAAGCGCAAGATTAGCGCTTTCCGGAGCTGCTTTGAGGACTCCTAAAGGGAGGGACTCCTAATGGTTGGATCGAGAGGTAGACTGAGAGGTACATGACAGAGGTCCAACCTTTGTCGTGCATCCAGAACAGGTGCTCCTTGAACCGGTAGACCTTCGCCTCTTTGCTAACAATCCAGTTGTTATGGATAACCATGCAGTCCTCGCACGGATTCTCATCGGCGAACATCCGATCGCCCTTCTCGAAGTAATCGTAGCCGCACAGATACCGCTTCCGGTCGAGGGTCGCCGCCCGGAAGCCGGTCTTCTCGTACACCCTGCGCATGCGCGCGATGGCTATGTTCATGGCTCTCTGGTCGTCTACCTTCTGATAGCGAGATGTTATCTTCTTCATTGTTTCGTAGACGTGTCGACCAAATGCAGTCGGGCGGACGGCTACGAAGCCTGCGTTGAAGACGACGCTGTCCCACAGAGCAGCCAGGTCAGCGTCCAAGAGCACGTCCTGCGAAGAATAACATCATCATTCCTCTGGTCGTTCCAGAACTTACTTTTATTCTCCACAGAAGTTTTTACACCATAGGAGATCATTTTTATCACTGAAAATTAGTTGCAATAACAATAATGAACATGATAATGTCAATAATGATAAATAATGTGAAGGAATACTAAACGTAACGTTAAAGTGCCAATAACAATGATGCCAATAACAATAATGATGATGATGATGATTATAAATATGATAATGATTATGATTAGGATTGTGATTACGATAATGTCCATGATGATGATGATGATGATGATGATGATGATGATGATGATGATGATGATGATGATGATGATGATGATGATGACGATGACGATGACGATGACGATGACGATGACGATGACGATGACGATGACGATGACGATGATGATGATGATAATAATGATGTTACTAAAGTACTAATGGTAATATCAATGCGGCTGCTAATGACGTCGTTATAAATGTGCGCTCTGTAAGTTTAAGAAAAAAACATCGAGACAACAGTAGCTCGTTGCGGTGCACTCCCCGCAACGAGATGCAATGTAATGCGTTGCAATGCAAAGCAGTGTAATGCAAAATGAACTGCAATGTAATGACGAGATTTGTATATCGCCTTTGAAGGACCCTCTGACCCTCTACCTTGATGTCTGGCAGAGGATTGCCAAGAAAGGCAACGTCGAGGTCTGTGTGTAGAACGGTGAATCCTGCGTTCAGTGCATCGAGGATCATCTGCGTCCGGATGTTCATCTTCCGGATGAAGTCCCGACTCAGATAGACGCTGGCCACCTCCGAGTCCGCGTCCTCTGTGTAGTGATGACAGGGCAGCGATGCGTTCCAGAGGATCTCGCAGGCCCTGCGACCGGCGCCGACGAACAGGAAGTTGGCGATGTTGTTGGGCTGTAGGTGGGCCTTGTAGAGGTTGATCGCCATGTCGGCGAAGGCGGCGTCGACAAGGGCAAGTACGATGAATCGGTCGGGAGTGGCCCTTCGAGCGATGGCAAGGATGAAGTCGTCGTCTGGACAGACCTGCGGCCATGTGATCGGTCTGAGGTTGAGCTGGTGGATAAGGATGAAGGACATCATGACGAACACGGAGAGATACAAGAGCGGCTCCCGAAACCTCCTCGGCAGTCCGGTGACCTTCTGTTCTGAGCTGGTTACGTGCCACTCCTTTGGAGGTGCGGGGCATTGGTGGCCCCTGCTCCTCGAGAGGTCAGACTTTGATGGCATGGAGCGGGTACGGTAGCAACGTGCCGCAGCGTATTCCTGAGGCATCGTCGCCCTATAGAAGCGGGTATTGGTACGGAAAGCGTTCAGCGTACCTGGAACGCGGCGTCGTCATTTGATTAACATTCATCGACTCTTCGACTGATAGATCGAACAGCGACCGCTGCCGTTCACTGCACCTGATGATAATCGACAGAGTTTGTGTACACACACATACACACACACGCAAGAGTCCGTCTACCTGTCTGTCTGTCGGTAGGTCGATATACGTCACTGACATAATCATTCGTGTCCTGGGTTTATCAGCTGACACCCAGCCATCCTTCTCCTGCTCCTCCTATTTTGCCTCCTCTTCCTCCTCCTCCTCTGTAGACTATTTACACATGTCCGCAACCTATTCCTCTTCCTCTACTATGTCTCCTTCTTATATTTCTTCTCTGCCTATTCCTCCTCTACCTATTCCTATTCTGTTCTCTTCGTCCGTATATCTAATTCCTCTTCCTCCTTATCCTATTCCTCCTTCGTTTTAATCCTCCTCCTCCTCCTCCTCTTCACGTAACAGCCTCACGACCAGTCATGTCCCCGTTTCCCGATGTCACGCGCAGACCCAAGCTGCCTCAGTGCTTGACTCTGTCTTTGCCTCTGCATTCTTCTTTCTCTCTGCCTCTGTATCTGCCCCTGCATCATCGCTGCCATTGCCCTTACCTCTCCTGCAGCAGCAGCTCAGCCAGCATCTGCAGCTCATGCGGGCACGGGCTTCGATCGATCGCCCCATTGCACGAACCGAAGGAGAGCCAAGCGCATGCGCAAACAAAGGGACGTGGGATCTGTGTTAAAGGTCTCCTCTTTGGCCTATCTGTATTTACATCTGTACCTGTCTGCGTGTATCTATCTATCTATCTGTCTGTCTGTCTGTCTGTCTGTCTGTCTGTCTGTCTGTCTGTCTGTCTGTCTATCATCTATCTATCCATCCATCCATCCATCCATCCATCCATCCATCCATCCATCCATCCATCCATCCATCCATCCATCCATCCATCCATCCATCCATCCATCCATCCATCCATCCATCCATCCATCCATCCATCCATCCATCCATCCATCCATCCATCCATCCATCCATCCATCCATCCATCCATCCATCCATCCATCCATCCATCCATCCATCCATCCATCCATCTATCTATCTATATGTTTATCCATAAATCAGCCTGTCTGTCTGTCTGTCTATCTCTCTGCCTCCCTGTACTGACTGTCTGCCTGTCTGTCTAATACATAAATCAGTTCGTCAATTAACATTCCTTGCATTACTTTGCCTTACCTTACATTTCTTACTTAGCTTGCAAGCAAACACAAACAATTTGGACAATGTTGAACCAACGTCACCTACTAACATTGTCCCACCGTTGTCAAACTTTGCTAGGCCTACTATGCGTGTGTGATGACGGGATTGCTTTACCTTACCTATCTTACCTTACCTAATCTTACCTTAGCCTACCTTATCTTACCTTACTTTACTATATCTTATTTCAACTTATCTTGCCTTGCCTTGTAGTGTCTAATTTTATCGTACCTTCCTCATCTGACCCTGTATCGGCAATCATTTTGACTAGAGAGGAATTTGGGTGGGGGTTCCTAAGCAGACAACCTCTCAGCTGCGACTCGAACTCGTTCCCTTGGTGTCTCAAGACAAACCCCTTCCCACATGGCCGCCGTTCCACGCAAGCGGCTTACTAGCAGGAATATTGAGAGCGAGGATAATTAGTCACAGTGTTCGTAATTACATCATGATTGTATCCTGTCTCAGCTCTGTTTGTCTCTGTCTGTCTCTGTCTGTGTCTCTCTGTCTGTCTGTCTCTGTATGTCTCTCTTTCTCTTTCTCTGCGTATGTCCTTTTATATGCAGCGAGGCCACTGCACATTTGCAACAGGCCGCTCAGAAAACCTTAAACTCTTTAAGGTTTTTGTCTGCTGAGAGAGAAAACACTAATGTGGTTACAAGGCTATCACAGTCGTCACTCAAAATTATAAATTTAACACACAAAAACAGACCAGGAAGTTTTTTAAACTCATCTTAAGACGTATATAGGCCCCTACCATTCATTTCAGATCTGTTATAGATCGCCATTTTAAACGTCTTTGTATGGAACTGAGTCATCCAGGAACGTAGCACGCTATAATCCCCCTCCCCAAGAGTCCCCATGCAGAGCGTAAATAAAACCCCTCTGATCAACTTAACCAATAACGACCAAATTCGTTTTCTCGAATATAATATTTACTATAATTATGTTCAAACGACACTTTTTAAACAAGCCTATATCTATTAAGATTGTATATATACAGTTTTATTTCTTGTTACTTTATTTTATTACATTAATTTCGTTTTAAATGGATATTATATTTCAAGATAAAGTAATTAGTTCAGATCTGGTTATAAGCTTATAAGCTCGAGTTTCTAGTTGTTTTGAAAACTGTGACTCACTATTAAACTGCGTCACGGAGAGAAATTCAGATTCAAGAATGTTTGACTACACCAAAGCAGTTTACGATTGAAAGCTGCTAGCTTATATTAGATGCGGCTCTATATTTTCAAGACATAATTACCAAATTATGCTTATATTCATTTTGATTTAAACAAAACAAAACAGTGTTTAACAGATGAAAGGAGGAAAGAGACTATACAAAAAGAAGGGACATGATGGGAAGCTGAGTGGGAGGAAGAAAGGAAATTTTGGGAAAGAAAGTATGTGCATAAACAGTACAAACTGCAGTAAAAGTCAATTTAAAGAATGACGACTGATATTTTAATAACATTGATTCTCTTAAATTTGTTATAAAAAGTTGCATTCATTACTAAAACATCGAAATCATTGTATTGAATTTTCTATAAGACAAAGAATCTAGTTTATAGCATTTAAAACAGTTCTTGAAATAATCTACCTATTTCTCGTCTTTGCTCACCCCACAGGTAACCACGCTGCTCACTGGATGCTCAGACATTTACTGGGCTTCGAACCAAAAACTGCAGTACTGGGTTTTCGGTGTCGACGGCTCAAGAATTCACTGCCAGTTTCTGTCCGCTGCGCTGGTTCTGTGATGTCGTTTAGGAATTGTTTACTCCCCGAAGCCCCTTTAATCAGTCGCAAAAGAATCACCGACTGACTTGACGAGTGTAGCGACTGACTTAATTACTTAGTCGACTAAGTGGCATTCTTATAAACCGACTAAGCCGCATAGACATGTCGACTGGCATATCGACTTCTTAGGTATTCCGATATGTCTAGTAGTTTACATAATAATGTAGGCCTAATGCATGTTATCGCATAACAGACTGATGAAGACTGTGGAATGTTGAAGTGAATTGATGAAAAAGGTAGCAGCTGCCTACGAGTGTTTACAAAAGGTGCAACACGCAAGACTAAACAGGAGGCTGCACTGCAGAGCCCGCTCAGCCGAAAATCCATGTTGTATTGATTAATCCATTGAGTAATCGCAGCAGTTGAGCAAATAACGAAGGAGTAAACAAAATCTAACGATAGGCCTAAGTTTGGCACGGTGGCCGATAGTTAGAGCGCTCGGCCGATAAGGAGGAGAGTACGGGTTCGAGCCTCGCCCGAGGCAGTTACTTTGTAGGAGCCTTGAACAAGCCATCGATGTTCTATCGTATGGTCGTGTGCATTTCTGAACTTTGGAAGGAGGGCAGTATCAAGTTGTATTGTATTGTATTATAATGAAATCAGCTTCAGTTTCAAAGAGTCTCGAGTATGTAACGTACTGCAATCATTTGATGCTGGTTATATTCAAGTACAATGCGTAATTGTCATGGATGCTGATTATATTGGTTTGCTGTCCCGTTAGGCCTACTCGTACCTAAGCGAGCAACGTCGCTAGCAGTTGACAGCTTAACGGCTGCAGAGTGATTTAAAAGTTATTGACTTCAGTCGATAGTTTAGCGACTGATTTTAATTTGATGACTTACCGGGGGCTGCTGATGGCAGCGGATCATGGAACTATCCCTTCCCTATAGCCCGTATTCCGGTCTCAGAGACGCCCTAGACATAGGCGTAATTTGTGGGGGGTACGACGGGTACCCGAAACCCCACTTTTTGGACTGGGGTACCGTACCCCCACTTTTTGAGCAATGCCAATCAATATTTTATTATTGAGTTTTCCCAGAGATCACAGTATCCGCCTTCCTTAGTGTATATAAGAAATTGGTACCCCCACTTTTTAGACCAAAGTTACGCCCCTCGCCATAGATTCTAGCTACTGGGCTTTGCCCAATGGGTACGAGTTTGGAATGGGATTTTGTTTAGAAGCGACCGCCGCCTGATATGATAATGGCGATATAGAAGTTTCCGGATTAGGATAGATTAGTTCCTGGTAGGTGCTATATAAATAACTAGGCGTGTATAATGTGTATATACATACACATAAACTGTCTGGCGTCAGAGCACATTTATTGATAACCCATAATCTCGTCTTTGCTTAGTGCCCCTTGAAGAGAAACTCTTCAGACGACCTCTCGACCTGACAACGCAAATCCAATTTCCAGAAAAAAGGTCGACAACAGAACGTGTTTCAAGCGCAGAGCGGATAAGAGGAAAACAAAGATGGCGCAGCTTCCCTCGTACGTTGATAGGTAATCTATTCAGGAAGATGGATCGACCTTCGCGAAAGCTGGACATATCGCCTACCACCAGACAGTTATATCGAGTTGATAAAAGACGCATACAATGACGTCTGATTGTGGGCCACAGTGACAGCGGTTTGGTACCACCGTCAGCGTTCTAGCTACATTAGTGTGTGCCATTTCCAGATATTACTTTGACTGTAGAGCACAGCGATTATACATTTATGCTAGACAATAGGTATCTGCGAGCGTTCTGGATACACATGTGTCTGTTGTATACAGGCATGAGACATTAGGCCTACTTTTAAGAGCGTAGACCACAGTTACAGTGCTTCAATAGGCCTACTAGGCGGTTGACGTCTATAAGCGTTCTGGGTACAATTGGGTGTTTACTATCTCCAGAAGTTATTACTCACAGGCCTATGCCGGATAAAGTATATAAAGGATTCTGACATTTGTAGTCATCATCTCCTGGCATAATTTACGGTTGTTTTAACTGCTTATACATTGGTAAATTAGCTCAGCCGGAACTTGTGTGGGATGTCTCCTGTTACTGACGGCCAACGTTCTTTGATAATGACACACTACAGGGTAACGCGCGATCACAGCCTCATTAAGCATCACAATATTTCTGCGGTATACCCTTAACATCTGCATGCCAATGCCTTAACATCAGCACGGATATTATTTACAGCAAAGTTGCAGTGTTTATAATTTTAGCAATAGTAGTTTTCATGCTTTTGACAATAGTTGTTTTATATTTTAACAGTAGTATTTTATTATATCTTGGCAAAAGATGTTTTTAATTTTGTTTAAAATTGATAACAGTTTTCATATTTGTTTTTGTTGTTGTGCATGCTGCTGTTCTTTCGAGTCTGATTTTCTCCTTTTCCTTCTTCTTCTTCTTTTCTCTTCTCTCACCTGCATCCCAATTCAGCTGCTCGACTTCTCTTTCATCTTTGAGAGTCTGTACACACAATTTTAGAAAGATCTCAGTCTATTGAAACACCAGCAACAAACAGCAGTAGCGATATAAGAAGTAGTTCCAGTGTCTAACGACATCTTAAGACTACCTTGGCCGTTGACGTCGTCCTCCTCCTTTTTCCAGGTTTGGGACTGGCACTATCTGGCACTGTTTACGAAGTAATGGCGGAGTTTGTAGCAATAGCAGTAGCTAAGCAATGGATATACAGCATAGCAACAGCATTCACATTAGCGATAAACGATCAAAATAAATCAGCAACATAGCAATGGCAACAGCTAGCCATGACAATTGCGATGACGTGAATGACAAGAATAAAATAGTCATCGCAGTGGCAATATATCCATAACAGTTTAGGTGACGGTAACGATAACGATAGTGATAACAATAGCCACTACTTCCTTACTCGTCTTGTAGTTTTATTACTATCTGCTCGAGTTGTTCGACCTGCTGGTAAAGTACGAAGTTTTCTTTTTGACGATCCTAGAAATAAGTAAGTTTTCAGCGTCACTGTTTTTTTTTTGCTTTTTAATAATAGTAATAGTTACAATAATAGTAGTAGTAGTAGTAGTAGTAGTAGTAGTAGTAGTAGTAGTAGTAGTAGTAGTAGTAGTAGTAGTAGTAGTAGTAATAATAATAATAATAATAATAATAATAATAATAATAATAATAATAATAATAATAATAATAATAATAATAATAATAATAATAATAATAATAATAAAGTTTGAATAATAATAATAATAATAATAATAATAAATACATATAATATCCATATAGTGTCCGTCTGTCGGGGGACGCTACGTCACAAGCGGGTTCTGTTCTATTGTGAAACATAAACCGTTTGTCTTGACGACGGCGATAACCAACGATACATATAGGCCTATAATATGACGTCATAATATGACGGGCAAATACACTAGTAATAATAATAATAATAATAACAATAATAATAATAATAATGATATCGGCGATGGGTACGAAAAACTACGAATAAATGCTCTCCATTGTCCTCCGCCATTTGTCATGTCCATTGCTCCTCTCAATGTTAGTCCAAGTGATGTTATGTCCTCGTTTATAAATATTATCTATCCAGCGTAGTCTTGCCTTTGTTTCTGTTTCCTTCGAATCTTGCATGTATAGTGCATTGTGCGGGATTCTGTCAACTGGCATTCTCTCTACATGTCCAAACCATCTGAGTCTTCGTTGAACGACTTTGTCTAACAGAGTTAATTGTTTGGATACCTCTTATGTCATCATTTCTTAGTTTCTTGAAATCCCTGCGATATCCGCACCCAGCTCATTTCTGCTGTAAGAATTCTTTTCTCATCTTGCTTTCGCATTGTCCAACATTCCGATCCATGTAGGAAAATCGGTTGCACCATCGTCTCGTATATTTTTGTCTTGGTTTTCTCTGCTTCTCCGTGTCCTGTTCCTTACTTCAAATGCTAGTGATGTGCGTCCAATTCTCCTTCGTGTGTCTTTTTCGTTGTTGCCATCTGCATTTATTACCCTCCTAGTTAGATGAATTGTTCTACTTGCTAAATAGCTTCTCCTTGGATTGTGATAGTTATTGGTGTCTCTTTGGTCTTTTCATTTTTCAAGCACCATAGTTTTTGGTTTTCTTTGCGTTGAGCATTAGACCGAATCTTCTACTGGGTTCGTCTCTCTCTGTTGCAATATCTTGTAGTTATGGTCAACTAATAATAATAATAATAATAATAATAATAATAATAATAATAATAATAATAATAATAATAATAATAATAATAATAATAATAATAATAATAATAATAATTAACTTACATAATAAGTTACCGTTGTACGTCTGTCTGTCTGTCCCGTAACAAACACTATTGTGACGTCACTATACTGCCGCCTTGGCGACGGTTGTCTTGACGACGGCTATAGGCCTATAATATGACGTTATTGTTATCACTGCAATAATAATTGTTTTTATATACCGTGATTTTTCACGGGTTACAGCTAGTAATAATAATAATAATAATAATAATAATAATAATAATAATAATAATTAACTTACATAATAAGTTACCGTTGTACGTCTGTCTGTCTGTCCCGTAACAAACACTATTGTGACGTCACTATACTGCCGCCTTGGCGACGGTTGTCTTGACGACGGCTATAGGCCTATAATATGACGTTATTGTTATCACTGCAATAATAATTGTTTTTATATACCGTGATTTTTCACGGGTTACAGCTAGTAATAATAATAATAATAATAATAATAATAATAATAATAATAATAATAATAATAATAATAATAACAGCAGCAGCAGCAACAACAACAACAACAATGCGTGCCTTTGACGATTGTGACGTCGTATGCCTTTAAAACCAACAATAGATTGCCCTAGGCGATTGTGACGATGTATGCCTTTGAAAGAACAAAACTTTTCCATTGTCGATTGTGATGTCATAGGCCTTTAATAAACACAATACGTTGCCATTTTTAAATCGTTTGCCTTTAAAAAGCACAATACGTGATATAGGCGATTATGAAATTGTGTGCCTTTAAAACAACAATACGTTTCCATTGTCGATTGTGATGTCATAGGCCTTTAAAGGAACAATACGTTACCATTAGTTACGTCGTAGACCTTTAAGCGACCATACGCGATATAGGCGATTATGACATCGTATGCTTTTTAGACAACAGTGCGTTGTCATTGGCGATTGCCACGTCGCATGCGTTCAAAACAATAATACGTTGTCATTGGTGATTGCGATTGTATAGGCCACTGTAAGGCTTTGAAACAATAGGCCCCCTAATACGTTTGTACGGCTTTGAAACAATAATAATAATAATAAACAAAGGTAGCTAACTGCAAAGGTAAACAAACCATTACACATGCAGAGCTAGACCCATCACTTCGATCATTTGTACGCAGGTAAACGATCCTTTGCGCTGTAGTTTGAAGGTTATGAATCATCGAAAACCACGAGAAAGCGCAATATAAATATAGACTTCCATTACAATATGTGTAGCTATATTTCTGGCAATAAGGTTGTGTGTGTAATTCGACGCAATACGTTCGATACACTGGCGTCCTCTAGCGAACTATGCCGTAAATGACATCTTCGGATAAACCATAGATTAATCAATGATTACATTGGGAACCGGTTCATGCGCCGTGTCCAAGAAAACGAAGTCGCTGTGATTTAATTTACTTGGCTACCTGGATGTCCTTTCCTCGGTCCATGATGAAATCGAGAGTCTCGTTCCTCTCTTTGACGAATGTGTGGACGCTCGTTTGCAGAGGTTCCCTCCTGGCCCTCAGCCTAGTCAGCTGCTGCAGCTGCCCCGTCACTCCTTCCAACAACATATCATCACATACAACACCAACGATAAAAAGAGCGCAGTCTTGAAAGTGACTTCAAGAGACACTTGAGACAAGAGACAGTTTTGAAAGTGACTTTCAAGAACACGAGACAAGAGACAGCTTTGAAAGTGACTCCCAGAGACTTAAGTGGCGCTATATAAGTCATGTATCTGTCTCTAATTCAAGTATAATTGATATATTGACGTCGAGCACGTAAATATCGTATTATTTATATTCATTCATGGATTACATCCCTTGATACAATATCAGATCTCACTACCATGGACTCTCATCAAACCACTAACTGTAATACTACTATACTACTACTGCTGCTGCTGCTGCTGCTGCTGCTGCTGCTGCTGCTGCTGCTGCTGCTGCTGCTGCTGCTGCTGCTGCTGCTGCTGCTACTACTACTACTACTACTACTACTACTACTACTACTACTACTACTACTACTACTACTACTACTAATAATAATAATAATAATAATAATAATAATAATAATAATAATAATAATAATAATAATAATAATAATAATAATAATAATAATAATAACGACAATTTATATGGCGCCGGAACTCGACCATGCCGCTACAAGGGCGCCTAAACACCGATGCTAGAACACGACTATCTAAAAAATCTAAAAGTGTGCGAAAAGCGTAGCATTGCATAGTTGTAATACATGTATTGCTACCTGCACCAATAGGCTACAGTATCTTAACTCTCCTGCACTATTTACATTTAACGCAGTAACTAATCTTACTACACTCACTGCACTACACAGCGCTTCAATACACAAGACGTTTCACCACACTATATCTCGTTACACCACATAACGCTACACTATCATACTTTACATTGTACCACGCTACTGTGTACGTTATGCTACTGTAACACTAAACTATACAATGCTACACTTTTCGCACGCTTTTAGATTTTTTAGATAGTCGTGTTTTAGCATCGGAGTGAGCTTCTTCATGGGCGCCATATCATAGCAAGATACCTAAACAATAGGCTACACTACACAACGCTGTTGAGAGGTCCTCTGAGGGAGAAATCTGTATTATAACTTAGATACATACATGCAAACATATATAAGTACATATAATCGTACATTCACAAATGCATGCAAGCATACATATATATTAGGCCGGATCATAAATTACAAAATATTGGCATATTTCTTAGAGAATATCCATTTATTGGCTCTCAAGTACAGTGATTCCATTGCTGCAAACCGTTTGTCTGTACCACTTTGCTATACTTTGCATTTTTTCTTAGAAAAAATCGAAAAAATTCACCAAAAACTCTAATTTGTAAGATATCATTTTCTGTACAATCGTACAAAAAGAAGCAAATTACATCAACTTCTGAATATGAAATATGATTAAGAAACACTATGGCACGAGTACAATGTAATAGAAGACTTTACTTAAATTTTTCTGAATTGAGACTTAGTATGGAACTGAGGCATCAATTTTCAGCGTTCCTGGAGAACGCGAATATTATTAGCCATCACGTCTATCGTGACCATAAACTTTTGTTGCTGATTCCGTTACAATTTTAACTAAACGCTCAACAGCTTGGTTATGGCATGGAAATGGCTGAAGGTCGATAACATCGTCTGTAGCTGACGAAAGCCACGCTGAGATTTGCGCAGTTGAAATGTGTTTGGTCAAAACGGGTTCCAAAAGAGGCGTTGTTTGCAGTCAATCAGCTCTTCGTAGCTCTTCGCTTGAATTGACGATTGAATCCATACTTCCACAAGTTTTTCTGCCAGTCTCTTACAGACAGATGGTAGCGGTTCTGTCCCATAACTCTTTTCAGATAAATACGCTTTGCCCACATCTTTGTGCGTTGGCAAAGAAAAAGTGAGTAATTCACGAGCTTCGCCAAAAAGGATATGACGATTTCTCGCAGCAACAGATCTTGATAACATAATTGGTCACAATTTTGAAATAGACCAGAATATCAGTTAATTTCTGTAAATACGATAAACAGTTCGCTTAAATCAAAAATCCGCTCACCAAACCGAATGCCGGACAGTTACCCCCCTGGACATATTCCCCCCCGGACATATTCCCCCGGACAGTTACCCCCCGGACACTTTCCCCCCGAATCTAGGTAGGCCATTTTCCGCCCCTGAAAAATTCCCCCCTCTGTGGATTTATGTATGTATGTATGTCTGTATGTATATATGCATGTATGTATGCATGTATGACTTTGAATGTATGCATGCATGCATGAATGTATGTATGCGTGTATGTATGTATGCATGAATGCATGCATGTATGCATGCATGTATGCATACATGTATGTATGCATGAATGCATGCATCATGCATGTATGTATGCATGCATGTATGTATGTATTTAGGTATGCATGCATGCATGCATGCATATGTCATATGCATCTATGTATGTATGCATGTTTGTATGCATGTATGTATATATGTATGCATGTATGTATACATGTATGTATGTATGAACGTATGTATGCAACTATGTATGCAGGTATGTATGTATGTATGTATGTATGTATACATGTATATATTTATGTATGTACGTCTGTATGTATGTATGTTTTGATCATTAAAATAGAAAGCTTTGTGTATGTTGCACTGAGGCGGGGAAATGTCCTAGTATGGGGGGAAATTGTCCGGGGGGTAACTGTCCGGGGGGGAATATGTCCGGGGGGAATATGTCCAGGGGGGTAAGTGTCCGTTTACCCACCAGACCGGATATAAACAGTTTAAAAAATAAGTAAGCAAGCATAGGCCCCCAGGAAGCATTTTTTGTGAAACAAAAGTAACACGGTTACATTGGTTATCTGAAAACGTAAAAATGCAAAGTATATTCGCATTTCTATGAACTTTTTTCTTCTTTACAGTAAACAACGCCACATAAGGCCACTTTTCCGAAATTCTTAATGCAACTTAATTTTTATGATCCGGCCTAATATATATACACACATTCGTACATTCATACAAGCACAAAATAAAATAGACTACAACTGTAGTCTAATGATGCCCTCCTTACAAAGTTCAGAAGTCCACAACCATGTACATACTTACACTACACTGTAACACACATGCATACATAGGCCTACACACGTTCGTACATTCATGCATGTTCAGACACATACATGCATGTATGCATACGTATAGGCCCTGTGCATACATACAGACAAGACAAGAACGTGTGCTTACGGTCAACCTTGGTCTGCATTTCCTTTAGCTTCCCTTTCTCTTTCGCCAGTTCTTCTGTTAATCCGAAGTCCTTGTTGGCCACGGAGCTTTCCATCTCCCTATGAACAATTATCAATATTATACAGCGATAATGGCAAAGAAGGCATTGATAAGGTACTTGCTAATTACTATGCGTAGCGTCTATTGAAAATAGAGAAAAAACGCTGTCGTGGAGTTTTAAGCTTTGAAGGTCCTTACGGCTAAAGCGTAAACAGGACGAGCGAAAATGCTGTAAACTTCCACACTTGAGTCTGTACTAATTCACCGACCCACGATATTCCTTGCGACTCATCGCGATTCCTCACAGTTCCTCGTAATTCCTCTTAATTCCACTCAATACCTCGCGACTCTTCCTGACAGATCTTATCTATCCACCCACCGGAAGTAGAAAGACCCTAACCGGAACTTCATCTGCATATCGTCGTACTGGACGATCAGCTGAGCGGCTCTCTTTTCCAGATCTTGGATGTACTGCTTCCGGGCCTCGATTTCTCCGTCGAACATTCGATGGCTCTGGTCCTGCAACGTTTTGTTCTCCTTCTGCAGTCGTATATTCTCCTCGATCAGCTCGTTGTTTCTCTTCTTGTACTCCTCCTTGGTCTAGAAGAAATACACGTCTAATGCATTCGTAATCGTAATCGTAACTGTTATTGAATGCATGTTACTTGAAGTTCGTGTTATCGTGTACATTGTGAAATTGTTAAAAGATTGGTGAACAACAACATAATTTTGATTTGATTTGATTCATTGTAATTAATCGTAATCGTATCTGTATTTCCGATTGAAATTACATGTGTAGCTGTAACTGAAAAAGTAACGTTGACTATTACTTATTGTAACAGAAATTGTAATCGTAGTCTTTAGTTTAAACATAATAGTTTAAACTATCGTGACTATATAATTTATAGTCGTTTGTGTCAATGAGCGTGGTAGAAGGAGAATGACCTGGTTAACTTGCCTTGCTATGCGATATCCTACCTGCCTTACCATAATGTATGGATTAGTGTGCGTGGTCTTACCATTGAGACCTGGTTCTGGTCGACCTCCTTCTGTCGTAGCATGACAATCGTCCTCGCCTGATCTTCGATGCGATTCTTTAGATATTCATTCTCCTCCGTGTAGTCCTTCGTTGTCATCAGCTTCGTCGAAGACTTCGTCATCACCGAACCCTTCGACGACTCCGGACGCAACGACTCCGTTTCATCATCATCTGGCGACTTTAACAACAACAACACAACAAGCGTACGTCATCATCATCATCGTCGTCGTCGTCGTCTTTTATATTGATACGTCATCGTCTTTTATATTGATACGTTCTTACCAGGCGTTATCAGTGCCGGCCTTAGGGGGTGTGCGAACCGTGCGGTCGCATAGGACCCGTAAACATTAGGGCAGAGGACCCGAAAATGTCACAGAAAATTAACACGATCAAGACACCCTAATAATAATATTATGGTTTCGATGAAATCTTCTCTTTGTCAATAAAAGTCAAATGGTAACAACAGTTTAGTTTGTTTCAGCAAAATATTAGCGCTATAATATTTTAACTTCATCTCTTTCTCAGAATTCTTGTGGCGAGAACTTTCGCCATGATTTTAAAAATGAAAAGAAGTAGCATTATAATTTATATTTTTCTGTTGCAGGTGCACTTGTATAGTTAAATTTAACTTGTTGTACTTGTTAACAATCTACTCAAATAAAATTATTGGCAATGAAAAGCAATTTGACTTGCGTGATGGGGTCCTGTACAGCAACCTCTGTACAGGGCCAGAAATATCTGAAGTTCGGCACTGGCGTTATGCAAAATATCCAAATGTACCATCATAATCACAATCCTTTTGTGGCCCCAGTCGAAACCGACCTTTCGGGTGAGGCTCATGTACAAAGGTTAAAGAACCTTGCAACTTAAGCTGGAACTCATGCACCAATGAAGAGAAGAGTTGGCCTAGATTGGTGATCTGCTACCATCCATGCATCCAAGTACTAACCGTGCTTGGCGATGCTTAACTTAGTAATGCTGGGCAGCATTACATCCACAGCGCCCAGACGAAAGACAAAAGACGATCTGTACCCTTTTGCTTTTTCCTGCCGAACTGTCCGGCGTCTTCTTTGGTGGTTTCAGGGTCTTTGTTCCTCCGGTTGGAGTCGCCATCTTGAAACACCCTTGTCCGCCTTCTGTGCCTGACCGCTCAACCTTGGGTCACATAAACTCCGTTCTGTTCTCTTATCAACCCCTCTTAACTATAGTTAACCCTTCTGACCTCAAAAATATCTTTTCCTGCTAAGTAGTTGTCATAGTGACCGTGATGTCACAGTGTAGACCGTTACCATAATTACGGCTTTCGGATAATATAAACCAAGGTCGTGGGGCATTTTAGGCTTGGATGAGATCGACCGTGATCAGTGTTCCACATAGTACTACAGCTACTACTGCTACTGCTGCTGCTGCTACTACTACTACTACTACTACTACTACTACTACTACTACTACTACTACTACTACTACTACTACTACTACTACTAATAATAATAATAATAATAATAATAATAATAATAATAATAATAATAATAATAATAATAATAATAATAATAAAATAATAATAATAATAATAATAATAATAATAATAATCTCTTATATAGTTTCCCAAATCTGTGTGTCCTACGATAAACGCTCTGGAATGTATGGAATCTAACTGACGCTGCCTAAGCGCAGCACCCGTCTGTCTGCTTCCCCGATGCAGACACGGGCGCTGCGCTGTGGAATGTATGGAATGTAACTGATGCCTCTATCGGGCGAAGCCCGATGCAGGCTCACGGGTTCTGCTAACTATGCCTCAGAGGCCGTTCGCAGACCTTACTACTGATGCTGCCTATAAGGCCTGAACCGGGTTTCGCCCGATGCAGGCACACGGACGCTGCAAACCATGCCTGAGAGGCTGTTAGCAGACCTCCCTACTGATGCCCCCCACTGATGCACACAGGCGCTGTTAACCTTGCCTCAGAGGCAGAATTATAAAAGCGAGTATAGTCGCAAGGACAGACCGTCGACCACGTGGGACTTTTTTCGCCGAACCCGCATTTTCACATGCCCGGCTTTATGTTGCATTGTCGCATTCACGAAACAGAGACAACATCAAAGTACTCATAAAAAAACGACCGTCAAGGTCATTTGCTAAATGATGCTCGAATTTTCACTTGTTATGTCACTTATAATCAAGCATTCCAATAAGCAGTTTCTTTTCTCTTCCTATCAATCCATTCATTTTCTTTTTCAATCCGTCATATGACGGGCAAATACTCTAGTAATAATAATAAAAATAACAGTTGTGATTGTAATTGTACTAATCAGAAGTGCTCTTTGTGCTACACTATGTGATGTCACTGAATGTCATTAAGCACTGGAATTTCATCAGTTCGCAAAGAATGCACACAAAACAAGAAGCGTCACCAGTGACGGGACCTCGTATGCACGTGGAACCAAACAACGGATTCTCGTCTACAGCTGACCGAGAGTCACTAAACCAAGCTGCGTCGATAATTAATAACATAAAAGAAGAGAAATGTCACGAAATCGCGAAACCGGGAAGTCACATTTTGTTACACGATTATGTTGGCCTACAGGCTGCGTTCTAAAGGTCTTACGTTTTTTTATTGACTGACATTGGAAACTACATTTTCAAATCGTTTTCAAACCGTCTTAAACAGGCAATAATCGAGGAAACTTTTCATAGGCTGGCCCCACGCATCCGGGAACGATATTTTTCGGGTAGAACAACTACGCAATTATAAATGTAAACAAACAGAAATTTATTAGGCCCTACGTAACGTTTTTCTTTTAATTACTCACATTGGAAAATACATTTTCAAATTCATTTTAAATCGTCTTAGGACGGGCAATAATTTATCTAGTAATTTATAGTAATGATAATGATAAGGATAAGGAGAATTATATAATGGTTATGATGATGATGATGATGATGATGATGATGATGATGATGACGATGATGATGATGATGATGATGATGATGATGATGATGATGATAATAATAATAATAATATAATATAATATAATATAATATAATAATAGTAATAATAATAATAATAATAATAATAATAATAATAATAATAATAATAATAATAATAATAATAATAATAATAAACTATTGATTCTGAAGAAGCAATCAGTCATAACAGTAGGAATCTGTTTAGTTGTTTACTTCAGGTAGAATATTGAATGGGTATAAATAATCATCAAGTCAACATACGCAGTGACACGAAATACACATAAAACATTCCTTATACATACAAATATAATTATATAGCACTTGAACAGTTTGTCTTTCGCCGGGGTTGGCTGGGAGCGTCTCTGAGCAGATGTCTTAGAGAGAAGCAGCCTATAAGTGCTCTTAATGAATGAATGAAAGAATTCCTCAAACACTTAAAAGAGTCATAAGCACGCTATAGAATATGTTTGTTTACGTGAAGTAATTTATCTGGATGTAATTCGATGCTGAAAATATATATGCCAAATAATGTGCCTACATTACAGGCCTACTTATTGTATCAACATTATATAATATGATGTCTATCTTGAAACTCTCAAAACGCCAACTTAAGGCAATGGAAGGTAAAATAAGGTCAGGTCAGGTAGGGCCCGGAAACCTAAAACAAGAAAGTAAGGCAAGGAAAAGCAAGGAGAGGTCGGTTTAGGTAAGGTTTCGTAATGTTTTTACAGTGTTTTAATGTATAACTGCTGCCTGTAGAAAAACCCAAGTTCATACCACGTTTGCTATCACAAAACAAAAGCATAAATAATATGCTATGCAAACATGCCAAGTACCTAACTAATTATAGGAATGAACGAACACGAGAACGAGTGAATGAATGAATGAATGAATGCAAGGCCAGTTTGTTGCCACAATTGCAACAGGTCGTTGTCTGAAGCAACGTATGACCGATAACCAGTCAGACGAACAGTCGCAGTCGATAATGTTAGAAATGGAAGTTTTGCGAATCTTGACAACAAACTAATACTTCGTCAATCCAAATTTCCGACGCAAGTCACTGGTAACAAAATGGCAGAAGACTGGTTCAAATAATTAATATCCGAGTACGATGTCAAACGCAGCAAAATGGCGGCCGATTGGCTCCAAGTCAGAGTCGAATAATTATTTCCATTTAGATGTCAGTGGCAACAAGCGACAGTCGTCTGACAACAAGTCAGAGACGATTTTCTGGGGCTTCAGCGCATTTCTTGTCCACCTCCTCCATTTCCACTATGGATGGACTTACTTCCGGTTTAGACGACAAGCGATCAACGTCATCCTCATCTGGGAGGATCCTCGACGTGGAGCATGCGCTGTTGAGACTGACCCTATAACCCCTGCATTGGTCTGTATCGCTGTGCCTTCTTCGTTGCCCGCTGCGATCGCGGAGGAAGAGACGACGCCGCGGTCGACAGGGATGAACGGTGGCGACGACCATGCGGCGACACGGAGTCCCGCAGTCGTTGAAGAAAGGGTTCGTCGACACTCTGGCCTCTGATCGCTGTCGCGATAGACCCAGGCAACCGCCACTGCAGTAGCTCCTCGTCCGCATACGATGCCAATGCTTACGCAGCTCGGCCTGAACCTACACCCAATGTAACGTCATGCAATCTAATGTATCGTAATAATTTGTCAAGTAATATAAATAATGATATAAAGAGCAGTCACATGATCAGAATGGTCAGGATATATATAAAATTATGTTATGTAGTGTAACGTAATGCAATGTCACAGGGCGATGCGATGTAGACTAATGTAAAACATAATAGAATGCAATGCACTTTGCTCTGATGCAAGATAATGAATGCAACTTAAAATAATGTAAAGTTAAATAAAACGAAGTTAAGTAAAGTTACGATACACAATGCAATTAGATGCAATACTAATACAGAGAAGTTACTTTAAAATAATTAGTTAAAATTTGCATAATTAATCGAAGAGCTAATTCGGTTGAGTCTACATTATAGCTGACGATAATGTTGCTTACTCTAATGCTATACGACGTCGTGTAATGTAATGTAACGTGTAAATTAATATAATACCTCAAAATTGGCGAAGCAAAACAAGATGGCGACGACCAGACCCTAAAGAAGGAAACAAATTCGTTACCGTCAGATGAAATGTAATTCTAAATCGCTGGACATGGTCAACTTATACAACTTATACACTGAATGGCTTCCAGGGTTCTGTCCAAGACAATGGCGGATCCAGGGCCAACCATGCAACTGTGACTGAGACTGTAACTGTAGCTGTAACTGTAGCTGTAACTGTAACATTTACTGTTGCTGGTATTGTAATTGCAACTGTAACTTCATTTGTAGATGTAGCTGCTACTGTTGCCGTAACTCAGTCTTGTTGTCCTCGAGACCAAGGTCTTGGTCTCGAGTGCACTCGAGTTCGTTTTAAAAGTCTTGGTCTTGGTCTTGGTCTTGAGGTTCAAGGTCTTGGTCTTGGTCTTGGTCTTGAGGTTCAAGGTCTTGGTCTTGGTCTTGGTCTTGAGGTTCAAGGTCTTGGTCTTGGTTTTACAAGACCAAGACCAAGACTTTTGACAATATAAAGAGTCATTTAACAAAACACAAGGATTTTAATAATTTATCCAATAATTAGGCCTACTAATACAATTGCTTTAGTGTTTACACGGTATGAGTGAGGCTTTGCTGTTGCTTTTGACAATTATTTTGACTTCCGGTTAGTTACCATGTAATGATTTTAAAACAGACTCGCAATTTGTACATTTACATCCGGTACTTGAAAAGCTGCTCTGTGTGCCAGTGAATTCAGCACTGTAGAACGTATTTTTCACATGGCAGAATTTTTATAAGGACCCACAGGTCACGTCTTGGTCTGAAAATTCTGAGCGAATTGATTTTAATAAAATGCAACAGGCATTTGGAATAAGATTTCGCCCGAAGGAGTTCTGTAAATACGAATTGGAATTCTCTGCAGTCTGCATTTGGAATTGTTTTGTTTTAATAAAATAAAAGATTCGTGTTTTATTAAAATAGCGAGTAGTTTGACTTGACAGTTTTTTTTAGTAAGGAATAGAAATCTGGATATGGTTGTGATTTTTGGGTATTGTTGTCGGTTTTGGTCTTGAGTTTCAAAGTCTTGGTCTTGGTCTTGGTCTTGAGGTTCAAGGTCTTGGTCTTGGTCTTGGTCTTGAGGTTCAAGGTCTTGGTCTTGGTCTTGGTCTCGAGGTTCAAGGTCTTGGTCTTGGTCTTGAGGTTCAAGGTCTTGGTCTTGGTCTTGGTCTTGAGGTTTAAGGTCTTGACAACAAGACTGCCGTAACTACGACTGTATCTGTAATTGTAACTTTGGCTGCAATTGTACTATAACTGTAATCGTAAATGTACATGCTATTGTATACCTGCAACTGTAACTGTGGCTGTAACTGTTACTGTAAATGTGGCTTTTAAAAGCTGTAACTGTAGCCGTGGCTGTACTGTAACTGTAGCTTAACTGTAAATGTACCTCCACATGTAATTCTATCTGTGCCTGTAACTGTGGCTGTAACTGTAACTTCAAATGCACTCGTAGCTGCAAATCTAACGGTGGATGTAACTATAACTGCAATTGTAATTTCTTTCAAACAGTAATTGTCTGTCATCTCGCAGAGTTTGTAAAGGAGGGATGGAACCACCCTTGTTCTTCGTGCTTCGCGAAGCTGAGAAGGAGAGACACGTGGTCAGCGCACCTTCCACTGCGATCCGCTTTTTGATCATGGATCCGTAGAGAAATTGGGGTAGCAGTGAGTGGATGGTACAAGCGACCTGTTTGCACGCCTCTGTTGACTATCCTACTCGTCAAAAAGTGATGCCGAGGTTGAAGAATCTTAGGCTTAGGCGCAAACACGGCCCGGTAATTCAACAACAGGATACAACAAGGGTGAGTCACTGCTGCATGGATCCATCATCGACATCCACATTGGACAACGACATCGGCAACAATAGATGTAATTATATCAATATTTGAGCGTGCTGGTGTCGGGAGCGCCTCTGAGTAGTTCCCTGGAAGGGCGCTACATAAATCCTCGAATGAATGAACGAACGAATGAATATAATATAAACAAAGAGTCTAAACAGTTCTTTGAAAAGCTCTAATGTTTATGGTGTTTATGATGTTTAGATCGTTTGAACATTTTCATCAAAATCAATAGTAGGCCTAATGGATGCAAAATGTGTAGGCCCTAGATTTCTTTTACAAGACGACATAAACATCATCAAGAATCTCTAAATAAATAAATATATATATATCTATATTATATATATACGCAACATGGAGGCGACATACATTGAACGAGTTGAATGCCATCTCAAAGTAGAGCTTGATCACTGTAACGGACTCCGTTAGATTCTTTTCGAGAAGAACAAGGAACAAGACGTAGGGCACTCCGAAGAGAGGAATGAGAACAAGGATTGATTTTGCTAGTCTCCTTTAGACAGACAAAAATTATCATCATTTAATTGCAATCAATATAATTCACATCTATGCTCTGATTCTAAGCTCTAATTGGCTATTAATCTCTAGTTTGAATCTCAGATAGATCTATCGACTCTAATCTCTTCTTTGAATCTCACATCTCTTTCGAATCTGATCTCCACTCTCCTACTAATCTCTACTTTGACTCATCTCTAATTTGATTCCAATTTCTACTCTGATTCTAGTTTGCACGTACTTGGATTCTAATCTCTATTATTACTATCATCATCATCATCATCATCATCATCATCATCATCATCATCATCATCATCATCATCATCATCATCATCATCATCATCATCATCATCATCATCATCACCACCACCACCACCACCACCACCACCATCATCAGCATCATCATCATCATCATCATCATCATCATCATCATCATCATCATCATCATCATCATGCGAAAGCAACTTTCTCTGTCACATTGAAGGGTCTTGTTATTTCTGTAAAGTGACGCGTAGGCGTAGTCTATTTTGTTGATGACTCTTAGGTCGTCGTAACACTGACGTTTTTATGCTTCACGATCGAACAATAATATAACGAGAAGTCACTGGACGACGTATTGTTGTGCAGATTTTATAGCGCCCCTATAAATGGGAATGATCATGACTCGGGTTAACTTCCAATTAGGCCTACATTATTTCACAGACAAAAGTTATTGAATGGATTAATATAACATGCATAAATGCATGCATATAGGCCCGATGTCTTATGTATATGTGTATGTAAGCATGTATGCATTATATATAGCAAGTATGTACGTGTGTGTGTGTGTGTGTGTGTGTGTGTGTGTGTGTGTGTGTGTGTGTGTGTGTGTGTGTGTGTGTGTGTGTGTGTGTGTGTGTGTGTGTGTGTGTGTGTGTGTGTGTGTGTGTGTGTGTGTGTGTGTGTGTGTGTGTGTGTGTGTGTGTGTGTGTGTGTGTGTGTGTGTGTGTGTGTGTGTGTGTGTGTGTGTGTGTGTGTGTGTGTGTGAAGCAGTGGTTTTCAACCTTTTGTACTGACGAAAACTTACAAGTTACTGCTTCTAGCATCGGTTAAAAAACATTATTTCTATGGGTATCGAGCAAGTCCTGAAGCACAATCGATAGATGCTTGCCACTGAAAAATGGTGCCATATGCATAAATATCTGAATTTACAAACAAATATTGCATGATTTCGCGCTTTTATGCACAGAAATTCAAAATAGACAAACACGAATGATGTAAATTACCTCAGTTAGATTGAATTTATAATAAAAATAATAATCGTGCATTTAGACGAGCTTGCCGACAGACCACAGCGAATAACATTAAAAGCTTACGACGGTAAAATCTAGATCTGATAGAATACGCGTCTTGGTAGCCTGTTAGGCGCCTACTCATTATATTATTGCCCCATAGGAGTGAGGTTGCCTCCTAGGTCGACCTATAAGGGGCTTGCGGGTATTGAACCCGCGTTCTACCGCGTCCTACCAATCTTCGCTCAAGAATGTTACCATTCGTCTATCCCCTGCCCTTACTGAATACATTAACAATTACTGAAGGAGTAACCAACTTGTTTTATTTTAGATACTGAGATTAAGAACCTCTGGCCCATTGAAAAAATATATATATTTCACAGTAAACATAATAAACAATAAACGGTTAAACAAATGAAAGAGATTCTTGTGCTTTGGTGTATACCGTTTGATGCGATCTTTGCCTCCCGCTGAGATGCGATTCAGCGTCAATTTCGTGTAGAGGATTCGAAGAATGTTCAAGAAGAATGCGAAGTTTATCTGAGAAACCAGAACCAACGTACTGACGTCATTATCTGCTTATCAATAACTTTTACTTATCGTGAAAGAAAGATGTGCTGGGTAAAAAATAATCATGATAATGCTAAAGCTAATGCCTATGATGATGATGATGATGATGATGGTGATGGTGATGGTGATGGTGATGGTGATGGTGATGGTGATGATGACGATGATGATGATGATAATAATAACATAATAAGAAAAATAATAATAAGAAGGAAAAATAATAACAACAATAATAATAACGCTAATAATAGCAACAACAACAAACGCAACAACAGCAACAACAACAACAATGATGATGATGATGATGATGATGATAATAATGATAATAATAATAATAATAATAATAATAATAATAATAATAATAATAATAATAATAATAATAATAATAATAATAATAATAATAATAATAATAATAGTAATACACTTTTGAGACTAGATACATGTAATATCATATTGCTGAAATGTGTAAGTAAGCAAGTAGGAGCGTAGCTAAGATCGCCTAGTGCATTACATTAAGATGCCACTTAAGAAGTTAAGAAGGTAGGACCATAAAGAGGATGAGGTTGAAATTAGCTTCACTGGTTAGTCAGCAGTCAGCCATGTTGCCAACAGTTCCGATGGGAAAGACCGACGCGGCGCAGATATATGCTCCTCAAGTTTCTCGTCTCTCTGACCTAGGCAGCTTCGGAGATGCAGTAAATAAGGAAATTGATAATTTGGTGAGTGACAAACAACACAGGTGAGTTGCGAATCAAGTTAGTCACCTTCTGAAGGTCACCACTCCCTTTTAGTGACGTAGTCTCTGATTCGTTTGCCACCAAGGAAGGCAGGTAACCTCTTTCACAGCTGAGACCTGAGATTTTCGCTTATAGGGAATCAATTTCAAAGTAGGTTCACGTATCAGCCAGTTGGAATCCAGTGTGCATTCTTAGGCTATAATTTATGAGCAACTAGTTTAACACTCGTACCAATTACTGGTACAGTCAGACAGGAAGATGGAGTCGTAGCTCTAACAACCTCTGTGATGCCGGTTGCTACGTTGGCAAAGTTTGGCTGTGTCTATATAGTAACTAGAAACACTAATGGCAGGTTAGAGTGTGATTCGTAGCGAGCTGTCGTAATCAACGTAACTCTCGCTCTCATCGGATTTATTGTGTTCATAATTTTATACTCTCGTAAAACTCCGGAGGTATAGGCATGCTCAAGAAGACAATAACAATAAATTCTAAAGGAACAGTTGCGTCCTGTTCGTTGTCCAGTGGGTGTCCTACCCAGACAGAACAGCATTGTGATAGAAATGTAAATTTGTTTAAAAAAAACTTTGAATAATATAAATATAAAAAAACAAAAGTACTTAGCCTAAAATGTGTATTTATGTACGACGTTGTACGTGTGTATGTATTTCGACATTTATATAGCGCCTTTCTAATATCTCAAAGGCCCGGTTTATTTAGCGCAACTCTAGAAAGTTCCACGACCGATCACGCATCTCTTCCGTGAGGTGCAATAAAACCGGCATCAGCATGATCACGAGCCGCATCAGCAGCAGCAGCTGTAGCGATGAAGCACTTGACAGGTGATGTATTCACCTGGGAGAACAGAAACCAAAGAACTGAAGGCGTTGAGATCAACTCACGAGGATCGATAAGGCGATCGGTGCTTTAATGATCCACAGAAACCCAGTTGTCTGGTGAGTGTTCCAACAACTACAACAGTTGAAACACGAAGAAAAATTAATGTGGTCATGTCTCTCACTGTCTGTCTGTCTGTCTGCCTGTCTGTCTGTCTGTCTCCTTCTCTTTCTTTCTGTCCCTCTCCCTTATTCTTTCTCATCCTTCTATTGTGTTTTATCACTTTCTCTCAGGTCTGTGTCTCTCTTCTCTTTTTCTCTCAACTGAATTGTTTTTAATTCTATTCTATTTTCCCTTTCTATACATCTTTCTTTCCTTCCTGTTAAGCTTACCTTACCTTACCTAAACTTACTCTCTTAGTCTCAATTTATTTCTGTTTTGTCCTTATCCTTTCTAACTATCTTCCTATCTTACCATACCTTACCTTAGGATATCTTACCTTACTCTACCTTATCTTTCTGTGTCCTCCTAGCCACGCTATTGTCTGGGTTAAGCCGGTGCAGACTAGTTTTTATTCTTATCCTTTCTAACTGTCTTTCTATCTTACTATGCCTCACCTTACCATAATTTACTTTACTCTACATTATCTTTCTGTGGCCTTCTAGCCAAATTAGTGTCTGGTATTACCAGGTATTAGTCTGCACCGGATTAACACCGGAATTCATATCCTTCAATTCATCGACTCCCTTCAAACTGCCTCCCTCCAATTCTCCGTCTTTATTGCATCCCAGTTGGGCGAATGGCCCATTGCCCCCCACGTCCCGGAGTAAGGTCACGCACGCCTGGCGTGTTTTATGACCGTCGACATAAATCCCATTTGCGTTTGGCATTCATCACGACTCGCTACGTCGTCGTCGTTCACTGTTTCGACGCCGTTTACACGTTGTACGCTAGATTGGGAAACGACGATGTAACCGTCGCAGGGGCAGAGACTCTGCTCGGCAGACGACAGAAATATCAGTGGGCGCCATCGTTCGGTCATTTATTGAACTTTTCCTCCGCCTCGACTATCCTTATTTCCTTAATTACATTGTCATATGCCTCTCTCTCTCTCTCTCTCTCTCTCTCTCTCTCTCTCTCTCTCTCTCTCTCTCTCTCTCTCTCTCTCTCTCTCTCTCTCTCTCTCTCTCTCTCTCTCTCTCTCTCTCTCTCTTTCTCTCTCTCTCTCTCTCTCTTTCTCTGTCGATCTATAATCAGCTAACGGTCATTTTCCTTTTCACCGATATCTGCTCCGCTTTGATTATCCTTCCCTTTGTATGACTTCCTTTGTCTCTTTTTCAGTCTGTCTGTCTATCTATCTTTCCGTATGTCTGTCTTTATCTTTCATTCTTTTATTTATTTTTCATTCTATCCATCTTCCTTTCCTGTCTGTCTATCTACTTCTGCCTATGAATGTCTATTCACTCTCATTTCACCTGCTCTCACTGAGGAGTTTTCCTTTTCGCTTACTTTCCTCCCCGTCAGCCTGAATACAGATGGAAAGAAAGAGAATGCCAGCGTTGGTATCTCATTGTTTTCTGTTGCAGGCTGCTCCAGTTACACTTTACTTTGACGTTGATCTATCTGGTTTAACACTTTCATCCTAAAAAGTGGGATATTTCCTGTCTTATCCAATCTGTACGCTCCGTCAGGTCAATTAGTGCTTTTCCTCTGCATGGCTTCCATTGTGGTATACGTGCCGAATCTTTTTCCAATCCACGTTCTCTTCAGTCGGCCGTCGGGACAACGACATGAAACGATGTCTACTCTGGCAGTTTTACTGCCGCTTCTGCTTTGCCGCTTCACACTAAATCCCTTCTGACTATAAAACCTACTATCCCACACCAGCTTCACACTTTTCACTGCTATTCTGCAAATTTTATTCCTCCTGTTTTTATCTCTTCTTACTCGCCATCTGTAGCTACAATGCTACAGGCATGCATCGTCCACTAACCCATTAACAACGCTCTCGGTACTTTTACTATGCAGTGATATTCACCCAATCCTGGCTTCGAAGCCATTCAACACCTAAACCTATTTTGTTTTCATTCGTCTCGCCTAAAAACAAGGAATATCTTCTGTAATCTCTCAGCAGTAGGGCACTGCTTAAGTCTAAAAGTTCTAATATCATTAGAAACCTCAACTGTCTCTTGCCAGCTGATCCAACTGCCTTAACGGAAACATGAATCCTTACCCAACTGCCCATCTTTCTGAATGCACACTTTCTGGTTAGTCACTGCTCGATGCCTCTCATTTAACCTTCTTCTTCTGCGTCTTACACACAGAAATAACCCATAGTTCATTTCTTACATTCAAATATTCAATTCCTTTCGCAGACACCTTGAACGTGCATTCACTGACCCAATAGCTAAGGCAAAAGCACCTACTACTGCGAAATCTGTCACCAACAATTACTACCAAGGCACCATCTATATTGCTTCCACCAAGTACTGTTCGTCGCATGCATTTCTGTTTATCAAATCCAAGACGTCTTTTGAAGTCTGTGAAATGTATTCTTCATCATTAGTCCCCTCCACTAACCAGCTCTCCACTCTCCAGCTCTCCACTTTCCAGCTCTTCACTCTCCAGCTCCTTACCTCCTTGTATTGTTGATGATTTATACTCATTTTTCTCTGCTAATAACAATAATATTCGTGTTTATTGACAAACTCACTGACAAATCGCAGTAAATAGCATTGAAACATATGACAGTACAATTATACGTTTTCGCAGCCTGTTAGGCGCCCGCTCATTTTGCAGCTGCCCCTAGGGAGTGGAAGGCTGAGTGATAGGAGTTACGGGTATCGAACCGCGTCTTTCAAGATCTTATGTTCTTCGAGCAGAGCGTTACCATTCATCTATCCCACTCCCCAAATCTCATCCCGCCGCTTCTCGTTGCACTCTCTTCTTCACTCACGTTCCTCGATCCTTTGTCTCTTCCTCAAACACCGATCCAGTTCCTTCTATCAACTTGAGGCCATGGCGGCGGTGGTTCCAGGGACTACTCTGTATACTCCCAGTCTACGAATCTTCTCAAACTCTTCACCATCCAATCACCCCGCTCCACCCAGTCATCCTCTTATCTTATTCTTGCCAAATCCCTCATTAACTGCTCATCCGAAGTTCTTTAAAAGATCCATATACGTCGAATCTGGAACAATCTCTGCGTGACACCCGTGAATTTTTCGTTTCTCCACAAAACTCGTTGCTGACCAGCCATCATCTGTTTCAAGGTCACCATCTATATATCACCGTATACCACCAAAAACTAAAGGTCCACCTTTAGTCCGCCCTAGTCCATCAACTTCTCTACCTTTCAGTTTATCTCAACAGTCACAGTTCCTCTGTCTCCTTCGCGCTTTAGTCTTCTGGCAAAAGGAATTTGTTATTCACATGGCGTATTTCGACAACCCCACTGACTTGACGCAACGCTTGCGTTTAAGCTGGTTCCAAGCATTTAGCTATTAAGTGGCACTTCAGAAAAGCTTATGATTGCGATTAATCTGGACGTAACACGTGAAGACCCATCGTCGTGTATATGGATTTTCATCGCTAGTAGGGCGTAAGTCAGGGTTAGTCAGGCACCGGCTGTAAGGCCGTTGTAGTGCTTTATAGGAACGTGATTTTCCCTGGAAAAGTTTAACAGTAAAGCGCAGTGCCTCGCTGGTTACGATCGTTCAAATATGAGTTCGAAATTTGGTGAGACGTAAATCGACAGTCTAATGCAATCCAGAGAGCGTTTTGTCCAGATGAGTAACTGAATGCGCTTCTGAATTGATATCGTGAATGACTGACTGACTATGTTACGCTAGACAAAATAAACCACACTATGCCAAACTACACTGATCCTGTCGCGTTTGTGTCGATAGGAATTTCTGCAATCTTATACATATAATATCCATATAGCGTGTGTCTGTCGATAAACGCTACGTCACAAACGGTTTCTGTTCTATGGTGAACAGAAACCGTTTGTGACGTCAGTACTGCGGTCTTGACGACGGCGATCAGAGCATTTTAGCCAACGATACATATAGGCCTATATACACTGCCGTCATAATATGACGGGCATAGGCGCCGACTTTTGCTTTTGTCTCTGGGTGCCAGTCAGGGGCGGATCCAGAAGGTTTATCAAAGTTTAACAGGACCAACGAAACCATTTTTAGGAAATCATCTCTGAAAAAACTGATGACCTTTTTTTTAGTCATCCGGAAAAATTCCACATTATTTCGTCATTTTCCATCGTCTACTACGTGTTTACACATAAGGAAATTTTAAATGGGGGCCATGTCTCCTAAAATTTGACGACTTTCTTTAGGAATTCATCCCCAGAAAAAATTTGACGACCTTTTTTTAGGAAAACCCAAACAAAATTGAATTTAAGGTCCGAATTCTTCTGGGGGCCAGGCCCCCACTGAACTTTTTCTCTGGCTGCATTGGCACCCAAGGCCCCCAAGAAGTCGGCGCCTATGATGACGGGTAAATACTCTAGTAAACGAATATTGGTTGACTGATTGATGTTGGCCATAATAAATGACCGAATAAAATGAGTGGAAGATGGAGGGATGGATGGACGCAGGAATGAATAGGTAAATAAATGATAGAATGAATGCATAAGTGAATGAATGAATAAATGCATAAGTGAATGAATGAACGAATGAATGAATGAATGAATGAATGAATAAATGCATAAGTGAATGAATGAATGAACGAATGAATGAATGAATGAATGAATGAATAGACATCTTGTATACACAAAGACTGTTGTCCAACTTACAGTTCGTTTTGAAGGGTGGCTCGGACGACGACCCACGTAGAGACGATAGCCGCAGGGAAGACTGAAATACGCAGATACGACATGGCATTTAGGTTTAGTGTAGCCTAGTGTAGTTTTTGTAGTGTATTGTTGCATAGTGGTGCATTTCGATCGGGCTTGTCCAGCTGATCACAGTTTTGAACTACAGTTTCACATGAAGTGACCTACAATTGATGAATGTACATTATGATAAAGGCGCTACAAAAAAAGTAATTAGATTAGATTAGTCCAGGGTGAGAATTGTCGGGGTTAGGGGTTCAACCCCCTAGTCCTTCTTAGGACCCCCGTTAAAGCTTCATTGCACACCCCAGGGAGTCCATTCCAACCCCCTCAGTTGTGCCAATGTGATTCTATTGCGCACATATTTTAGCATTTTCTTTCACAATTCACTTTGTGGGTCACTAATAAAGTAATGCTCTGGTTTATTGTGAGATTTGTGACCATGTGAATTGTGTACTAATAAATTTGGTGATTCTTTACTTTAAGGACTTTAAGCTTTCCATTGCGTTTTTGAATTTTTTCAATTTGCAAAACACGAATAAAATATTCAACTCCACATGGATCAAACTCATCCAAGTCTAACCCCAAGTCTTTTTTCTACAATTCTCATACTGGATTAGTCTAGCGTAGTGTAAGGTAGAATATCGTGGCGTCGTGTAACGTAGCATAATGTAGTACAGAATAAGAGTGCAGTATGGCATAGTTTATTGTAGTCCAGCGTAACATAATGTATACTGTAACGTAGCATATTTCTGTGTGTCGTGTTTCGTACAGCAGTGTAGAGCAGCCTATTTTGACATAGCCTAGCTTAATGAATTGTAGTGTAGTGCATTGTGATCTATTTCGTGAGGTGTCTTAGTGTAGTAGTAGTATAGCGTTATACTGACGCCATCCGAAAGCGACGTAGCACCAGATGCTGCTTCGCTCCGTGTAGAAGTTGACGAAGACGAGCGTATGTAGGTAGAGCCCCTCGACGAAGATCCACGTGTAGTTGGCCGCCACCGAAAAGGAGAAGACCGCATGGAGCAGACGACATTCCCAGTGCTACAGAAATTAACACAACACAGCGAAAGCGTAACACGCTGCAATACAATGCAATGTTTTGTAATGTAAACCGGCAAAACTTCTCTGTGTCAAAGGGAAAAGTTTCTGGCTTTCGACCTTGTCTTATTGAATAAGAATCTTTACCAGTCCATCCGAGATGAAGGACAGCGTTCCGTCTTCTTCGTCGTGGTAAAAGTCCTGCCGAAGTCCCACACCCAGTTCGAGAATATTGTCCCGCACTAGGGCCACCACGGCTCTCAGGACAAACGACAGAAAGAGGTTGGCGTGAAGAAAGTTTCGTGGACATCGCAACTTCCTAAAATATTACAAAGACTTCTGTTAGGGTTACAGTTAAAAGCAGTGCTTTTTTTCTAGAAAAAAAGGTTCCGGAACTGAACAATAGGTTCCGGAACTCAACAATTATTATGGAAGAACTAAAATCTCTAGATAAACGGTATTGGGGGTTGGGAGGGTCTCAATAAACACTGAAAACAGTTCACAGCACTGAAATTAAAGTGAAATAACTAAATTATTGTTTTTTTATTATTAAAATAAATAAATAATTTTTTAGTAGCTGAAAAAAGGTGCCGGAACGCCGTTCGACTCGTTCCGGCTGAAAAAAGCACTGGTTAAAAGTGAGATCTCTGTGGAACAGGAGAACATGTCCCCTAATAATTAGGTCGAAAGCAGTACCTATGTTTATGTCTCCCAATGTTTCTGACTTTAAAAATTCGAAAATATTTATACTTAAAATACGTAGAATTATAATAATACTATATACACAACTGGCAATGTGTTTTGGGCATGGCTCCTTCCTACCTATGCTCTATTTTCACTCTCTCTTCTTCGCTTACGGGTCGCTCAGCCCTCCGTTCCTCTTCTCGGGGCGACTTTATAGTCCCGTATGCCCGCACTGCTACTATGCAGCGCCGAGCATTCTCTGTCGCTGGTCCATCTGCGTGGAATGACTTACCACCTCTCCTTCGCCTGTCTCCTCGTACTCACCCGTCTTCTTTTTACGCTCTATTGAAGACTTTTCTCTTTGATCAGGCCTGGCTTGGGAGTGCCTCTGAGTAGAGCCCTTGAAGAGGCGCTATATAAATTCCATGATTGATTGATTGATTGATCTAATTAAAAATTGCAGAAGACCATTGGCGTTGCGTGAATATGTGTGGGCTATGTAAAACAAAGGATAAGTCTAGAAAGCTATGAGGAACAAAAATATATACTGTAGCGAGCACATTGAAGTTAAACAAATTTCAGATATATAGGTATAACTTACTATAATCCTAGGCCTACATCTTCTAAAGCTTTGTTGAGATGTAGATCAGGGAACCAGTTGATATACTCCAGTTGTGGCACACTCTCCTGTCATGGCGGGGATTTGAACCAGAACCACTTGCCTCTTGGTTGACAGTCAAGCACGATTACTACTAAACTATCTATCGTATCACTCATTTGAACTCTATAGATGCGCCTCTTGGTAGTTTTTATTCTTCAGTGGAAATGTCTGCGAAGGCGACCTTTACGCTGTCATTCAGATACGCAATGACTTCGCCCTTCCATGCACAACAGGGTGCATTTTAAGTGAGCAAATATCTTGACTCCGATGAAAGCCCGGTGGCATGTGAAAATCTCTTCAGACAGTTCACTTACGTTTTATTCGAAACGCTGGCATTCGTTGTTTTCATTTGCAGGACTGTCATTCATGTGCGAAAATCCCTTTCTCATAAACTATCGCTTTGCTGACAGCAATACGACGTTGCTCATAAAAAATGTGCCTATGCCACGGATATTAAGAGCGCCCTTTCGACCTGAAGGATTGACTTCATGACACTAGTCTAGAAATAGCAGTTTCTTCTTGGTGCGAAAATAGAAGATTAGGCTGTCACTGCCATCCAATCCGTCAGCTTTAGCGTTCTGAGGCACGGCCTTAAGGGTAGGCCCCTATGTCTGCAACCAGCAGACACTAAAAGTGGATAGCACGCGCAGCGATTCTCCTTATATTCGCATTCACCGATCTTAAATGTGAGTTTCATTGTGGAGGTATTATGATGTTAGAATCAGGTTTAGTGAATAATTATACGTGTAGTTGTAGCTATGGAATGACCAGCATCATAGGGAATAATAATAATAATGATAATAATAATAATAATAATAATAATAATAATAATAATAATAATAATAATAATAATAATAATAATAATAATAATAATAATAATAATAATAAAAATAATAATAATAATAATAATAATAATAATAATTGTAATTGTAATTGTAATTGTAATTGTAATCGAGAATTTATATAGCGCCACTCAAAATCAGAGGCGCTCCCGACCCGGTTCAGTGTCTTCACTGACAAAGAGAAATGTTTTCAGGCGCTTGCGAAACTGGGCAGGAGAGAGAGAGAGAGAGGAGGACAAGCCTAAAGCCTTGAGGGAGGCTGTTCCAGCTGGAAGGGCCCACAACCGCAAAACTACGGGTCTGGGCAGTAGCAGTGACAATAATAATAATAATAATAATAATAATAATAATAATAATAATAATAATAATAATAATAATAATAATGATAATGATAATGATAATGATAATGATAATGATAATGATAATGATAATGATAATGATAATGATAATGACAATGACAATGACAATGACAATGACAATGACAATGACAATAACAATAACAATAACAATAACAATAACAATAACAATAATAATAATAATAATAATAATAATAATAATAATAATAATAATAATAATAATAATAATAATAATAATAATAATAATAATGATAATACCAAGGCTACGAGGGACTGACTGTTTTGTTCTGAATCAGCATGGCGTGCAGAGACTCAGTTAAAGATATTTGAATTAGCCGTTGATGCTTAGTTGTTAGTCCAGAGCAGATGATAGGGCCAGTGGCGGCGCTAGACACTTTTTGTAACCAGGGCATAACCAGGGAAGTCACACAAGTAACCAGTGCAGAGGCGATTTATGCCCCGAACAAATTCTGGGTAGGGCAAACATTCAAAGCTGAATCGGAGGTAATTTGCATCTCGCGTGTGAAGCTTGTCATCGTTGGATAGCTAGTAACTTTAAGAGTCTTGATCGGTATAAGAGTCGGTGTGGTAATGCAAAACTACTAGGCTGTCAAAGAGAATTGTTGTGGAGACAAATGCTGGATATGCAGCTCTTGCATTTTGCATCAAACATTTTGCAAGGTATTTGACTACTAAAATAAGTACGTAGAAGGCAGTCACGACGGAAGGAAACCTGAGTAGTAAGGACAATATGACCAGACCAGGCAGATATATTTAGACAGCGAAATAGTTAGAGCCGTTTTGATTAGAGAAATACGACTCAGTGACTTGTATTATATTTGGTAGCGGTGGAATTTACTGGGGTCATAAGGAGCTCAAGTGTAATGCTCAAGTCGTGAGCTTTAAAGGAGATGTGCTGTATGAAAAGAGACAGGTAAGCGATACAAACACTTTGGTGAAACATTGTGCTGAGTGTCCATATTCATATTCAAGTCGTCCACTGTGATAAGTTCAGAAGTAGAGGAGACCATGCAGGGCTTCAACGAGTGTATGGAATACTGTGGAAAAAAGTTCCAAAGTGAAAGAGAGGGAAGTCAGAGAACACGATGACTATTCATGAATGTGAGGCGCTGATTTCCAGGGTTAAGGGCAGAGATAAATATTTCAAATGACTTTGGGGTTGGAATAAGCGGAGAGAAACGTGCAAGTTTTAAGTGCAACTTATGAAGGAAAGGAAGTCCGCCGCCAAGTTCACGCATGCATACAATATGTTGCATTATTGACACGAATGTTTGAGCGCTCGCCTAGTGTGTGTGGGTTCGAACCTTCTCCTACGAAATGATGCGGACCTTTGAGCAAATCCTTTACGCAGAGTTGCTTAGTAGACCAATTAATTGGTGCAAAACCATTAGGTAGTAATAAACAATGATATGAGAAATTGGAAAATCAGTGTCTACGGTGACCAGACATTAATTGATAGAGAGAGACAGAGAGACATATAAAGAGAGAGAGAGAGAGAGAGAGATGCAGAGGCAAAGCAGAGAGTAGACTAAGACAGAGACAAATATAGTGACATAGACATACACAGAATAAGTCAAAGAGAGGGACAGAGTTAGAGGCAGAGACAGAGAACAAAGGACAGATACATACAAAAAGGCTCGGACCAAGACACACATCAATATATACTTATATATGCATACACACTACATACATACCACATGCATGCATATATATATTTGTAAGCATGTAGTATGTATGTAGTATATATATATATATATATATATGTATATGTATATATATGTATATGTATATGAACATACATGTATGACGAAACCGGCAGAGATGCTTACACAGTTCCCTTGGGCATGCAGTATGTCCATAGCGGCGTTTGCAATGGGACGACGTGATGGGGCTTACGATCGTCCGTTGAGCCATCGACCTATAGACGGACACAGACGGAGTCCGTCAATGCAAATGGGTCGGTCGTTCGAGGATTCCCGGATACATGCAGTCCGTTTAATTGTCCTCCGCCCGATTCACAACAGAAACACGTACGCACTGTTCAAACCAGCGGGGTCAAGTCCGCATACTCAATTAGAGCAGCAGCCTTCAATTTAACGACGGCACAGTCTTCTGCATATATATATAGGTAGCCATGTATAAATGTATAGGCGTACTGTGTTTAATGCAATGGATGCGATGAGATTCCATACATTGCGATACAATACAGAATTAGATGATGCAATGCAACAGGATACAATACTTCTGACCATCTTTGCACTGAACAGTCTGCTGCTGCAGCTGTCTCTGCTGCCTCTGCTGCTGCTGCTACTACTGTTATTCACAGATCCCTATGGTATAGGAGGACAACCATTCAGACCAATAAACATCGTACGCGATATTCGTTGAACATGATGAAAGAAATCCCTCGCCTCAATAAGTGATTAACAAACGATAAAATCAGATGTATATATGCCTATAGACCTATTATAATTTAACTTAAAGAGGGGCATTGATTCTGATCATAAATGTACAAATTGTACATATATAAATATACATACATGAAGACATCCGACAAAAAGTACGAAGACGAGAGAGAGACAGAGAGAAACATACAGATCAACGATCAGGACAGCATAGAAGTGTGGTCAAACATACAAAAAGTAGCCAACAACACAATCGGAAGACCTTGCAAAAAACGAAAGACCAATAGATATCAGACGAAGTATTAGAACTCGTGGAAAAAAGAAACATAACCGAACAACAAGCGTTCGCTGCAGACCGGAAACAATTTAACTGACTCACTAGAGAAATCAGAAGGAGACTGCAACGAGACAAAACAACATCTGGATTGAATTGCAATGCAAAAAATCTGAGAAAGCTTTCAAGATAAATAGAATGCAAGAAGTATATAATACGATAAAACTACTTAGCGGATAGCTTGAGCTCAAAGTTGCATCAAACACAGACGCAAGATGGTAAAGTACTATAGAAGACGAGGCAAGCATATAGAAACGATGGAAGGAACACTTCGAACAACTACTAAATGTCGACACAAAATACGACTCTAGGGTTCTCACAGAGTTGTCCATAAACAACATAGGACAGATGTCAAAATTTCTACAGGAATAGGTAAGAGATGCTATCAACCACATGAAATGGGATAAAAGCACCAGGCATGGATGAAATCACTGCGGAACTACACAAGTCTGTTGTTAAAGCTATGCATGCCCTTGTTACAAAGATTCAACGCAGAGAAAACCAAAACAATGATGATTGAAAAGACCAAAGAGACACCAATAACTATCACAATCCAAGGAGAAGCTGTTGAGGAAGTAGAACAATTCGTATGAGGGATATAATAAACGCAGATGGCAGCAACAAAAACGATATACAAAGAAGAATTTGATGCACTTCACAGGCATTTGGAATATTGAACAGGACGTGGAGAAGCAGAGAATCAACAAAGAAAACCAAGACAAAAGTATACCAGACGATGATACAACCGATTTTCTTATATGGATCTGAATGTTGGACAATGCGAAAACAAGATGAGAGAAGAATTCTTACAGCAGAAATGAACTGGCTGCGGAAGATCGCAGGAATTTTAAGACTACAGAAAAAAAGAAACGATGACATTAGACAGTCATCAAGTATCCAAACAACTCTGCTAGACAAAATCGCTCAACGAAGACTCCGACGGTTTGGACATGTAGAGAATGCCAGTTGACCGATTCCCACACAGTGCACTACATGCAAGATTCGAAGGAAAAAGACATAAAAGCAGACCAAGACTATGCTAGATAGATCATATAACTGAGGACATAACATCACTTGGGCTAATACTAAGGGGGGGAGAGAATAAACTTGATAACTGACCGAAGACAATGGAAATCATTGTTTCGTACCCATCGCCACTGAATGGCTGGCGATTTTCTGCAACCAACTCATTTCTGCTGTAAGAATTCTTTTATCACTTTACTTTCGCATTGTCCAACATTCCGATCCGTAGGCCTATAGGAATATCGGTTATATCATCGTCTCGTATCTTTCTGTCTTGGTTTTCTTGTTAATAATTCTCTGCTTCTCCATTTTCTGTTCATTAATCCAAATGCTTGTGAAGTTCTCCAATTCTCTTTTGTATGTCGTTTTCGTTTTCGTTTTTGCCACCTGCTTTTATATTGAGTAGTGGTCCCGCGCATATGGCGGACAACCAGAAGGCCCTTGGCGGCCGAACGGAGAGTGGAGCGACTAGGGAGTGAAGAGAAAGAAGTGCATAAGGTTCTAAGGTATGAAGGAAATACCCCGACAAGATGCGCATTTAACCCTCAGGCTACCAAGGTTTTTTTGCGACATCGGCTACCAAGGGGGGTGGTTACCACCCCCCCCCAAATTTCGTGTTTGGTTTAAAATATCATATCATGTAATACAGCATTTGATTCAGCATTCATTTCTGAAAAGAATGGTATATTTAGTTGTAAAATATATGAATGCATCTCGAAATTATATAGTTTTTAACAAAGGCACTGGTCCATTTAACGATATCTGATATTATCCCACACAATTTGTACTTTTGGATAAAAAAATATAAATGATGTGGGTTTTGAAAATGAACTATGTATCCAAGAATATTCTAAATATAATGAGGCTTAATTTTCAACAATACAAACTATTCCAAAGTCTGTTTAGTTACAGGTAAAACCTAAAGGCGTGCAGCTATATCAACATGAAACAAGAAATTATGTAATTTTTCCCGGCAGTCAAATACGTCAGAGGTCCTTGCACAAGTTACTTTCATTGTTTTGTGCGAATGCTTCCTGCAAACCGGCTTCTTGAACACTTCACAGCACTGCTTTACTCTGTTAGCATTCTGCTTCAACTGTTTATAGCCCTTCCCCATACCCAACCATATCGGTTTATGTTGTGATGTTGCATCAGTTATTTTCACACTGAAAAAGCGTATTATTATTTATTATGATCACTTCCGGTTTTCAAAAGACAAATAACTAAGCAAGCAAATATAGCCCTACATTCCCTCTAAAGAATGGCATAGTTGTTTCTCTTCCAGAAAGAATAATGAATACCTTTATAGCAGGGTGATTCAGAAAATGGAAAATCTTATTTTTGTTGTGCTCTTGCTTTTTTCTGTTCCTTTTGGTATTGAAATAAGCCACAAAAAATTTCAATGAATTTGGATGATGTTTAGTACTGCCTCAACGACTTTGAAATTAGTAAACTTTAACTCGTTTTGTCCAAAAAATCGAATTTCAGTAAACAACCAATTTTACTGAAAAGCTTAACAGTCAAGTCTAAAAAACAATGTAACACTGCCTAAGAAGCCATATCTATAACCGTAGGCATAGCCACATTGATAAATTTTATATTTTAAAAATTTTCAGTGGGTTATACCTCCACACCCCTAGTACTCCTGGATGTCTCCCGGTTTTGCCTCCTCTTGAATTTAAGTCTGGCTACGTCCTTGTCTATAAATTGAAATGCCAATATGTTTCTAATGAATTAAAATGAAACTCGTTAGAAAGTATACAATTATAAGTCCATAATTTCTGTACTGCATTAACTAGAAAAATTAGTGAATAGTGACTATGACTACATTCAGGAAAAAGTGCTTTTTGTTTGAATTTGGAAATTGTTTCCGATGGTCTTCTACAATTTGGAACAAGAATTGTTTTTGATCTCGCTTTGTCGAGTTGAAGGTTAAGGCTAGTGCAATTCCTCTTTCTGCACTGTCATTGACAACTTAAACATTTGCAGAACATATGAATCAATGAATCATCTGGTTCTTTGAATGCTGCTGAACGAAAGTGATAAATTGGATAAAACGGATACATTATCATTGCCATGAGTTCAGTTCTTCACTGCCGCTGAGATGTAGGTTGCCTTTCTGTTGCTGACATTTGTTCGATCCAGTGCAGAAGCAAGATTTGGTGGAAAGATATTCGCAGAACTGAACTCATTTCGTGTGACTGTCTTAGTCAGATGTCGATGGAATTGAAGTTTTCGCATAGTGTTCCTCCACAAAATTTGAAAACTTTTCATTAGTACTCATCTTCTGAATCACTGTTATCTGATTCACTTTCAAAACATGTAGACAACTGTTTGTGACTTAGATATTCCGCTGCTTTTTCTTTCCTTTCTTCCTCTTTTATACGCCTTAAGTTATCTTTTGGTGATTTTAATTCTTTATTTTCTTCTTTCTTGGCCAAATTTGCATACCATGGTATATTTTCTTTCTGATCACTTATCCACAAGAAATGTTCTGTCTTCTTCAATTTCAATTCTTTCTAAGAAAGTTTATCTTTCTTGTGATGAATAAAATAAACTTTTTATACATCCAAGCTTGTAGGCAATACTCTATTTTAGAACGTTTCCTGAGGTTCTCAGCCATAATATTATTTCCTTTATTTATTAAATAATGCTAAAAAGTATTTCTCAAATAGTTTCCAAAATTTTCTTTTTCATAAATTATAGTTATGTTTTATGTTCTTTTTAGTTCTTTATTAAGAAATAAGTAAGTAAGTATTACTGAGTAATTTAAAATGCTTTACAATAAAAATATTAAATTGAATAAAATTTATATTCCAAATAAATATTTGAGCTCTTTGAGGCAGTTCTAAATCCAAACCAATTTCAGCCATATTTCACAGTTTTGCTCTATGGACTAAAAGGAACTCAAAAAGTAAAGAGCCTCTCTTAATTGTTTACTTTTATTTTTTTCCTACAGAACTTGAATCACCCTACTTTATAGTCGACAACAGCTAACAGCTGACGAGAGAAATTCCTGATTCCAAAAGTGGTACCTATAGGCTATATCGGGTATAACTTTTTTATGGCGTGGGATATCATCACGACATTTACCTCAAAATGTGTGCAAATGGACGCCCTACAGCTACCTAAAATGTCAAAATTATATTCCACGTGCTAACAAAAATTTTTGCAGAAAAACGTAGGGGGGGTGGTAACCACCCCCCTTGGTAGCCCGAGGGTTAAGAGTTAAAATTTTGAAATGGATGCGCTGGAGTATAGGAAGCCAGTGTAGGGAGTCCCGAACGAAAAGATATGTGGGCAAACTTCGGGAGGCCGCCAATGATGCGGGCAGCAGCGCTAAGTGTCGACTGGAGCCATGAGCGCCCGCAGGAATTTTTGTAGGGGAGCAAAGTTTAAAAAATCGGGATCTCGCCGTATTTCGTTCGGAAAGAATGTGTAGTTTTATTGGATTTTAAGACGTTTACTTGAAAATGTTTCGTCTATTCGTGAGTATATTGCCTCTGAGTGCGTTTCTGTGATGTCTGTCAGGTCAACCGCGTGGAATTTTCTCGTTATGGATGATTTTTGTTAACATATACAATCATCACCGCTTGGCAGCCACCACGTGGTTGGTAACAACTAAAAACGAACAGTCCGGAATTTACACGTGCCTCTCCTATGAGTCTTCAAACCTGGACTAAGCTTATAAAGATTCCAGCCATACAGCATCTGTTGCCGAGAATACCGCGGATGCTGCAGTCTTATCGGGCTCTATACTTAGAATATATAGACTTTGTATTATCGGCTACCAATAAACTCGCTATTCTTCGAACAGTTTACTACCTTGAAGCGAGCGTCGGTACTTCGGAAGCACTCGTAATAGTTAACAGCTGACTGGTCACTATTGGCTTTTCCTGATCCAACGACAGTTACATTTTATATCAACTGCCTATTTTGTAAAATGTGAGCGTTTGACTTGCATTATTAAAAGGCTACTTGCTTAGTTACTTACTTACTTAAATTATCGATACGGGGACTAACGAGGGTGTCGAAAGCAACCGCTTGCGTCGCTCTCGGCGCTCGCTTCCGCTGTTAGGGGTCTGGCGCGGATCCCAACAGCCGCCACCCAGACAGCCAACCCCATCGGCCCCGCAGGGTATCAGTCATGGCAAGCGGCGGCAGTATAGGGGGATCGGCCTAGTGTGGTCCGTCCACCACTTTGTCACCATCTTAGCGACCGTCGGAGAATTCCGTGATCCATAGTCTTGCCCACGGTGGGCCAACACTTCTCCGCTAGGACCGACAGTGGCCCTGGTATGGCGCAGACTGAACGAAACTCGGCGCGTGTCAGAGTCGGGGTGGGAGGTTTGGAGGGGAAGGCGCAGCGGCAGAGTCAATCGGAAAACAAGTGACATCACTGCGGTAGGCGGGGAGTGAAGGTCGCAGCGGTGCGCGGGTTTCAAACAAAGGAGCCAATACGCTACGCTACCCCTGGACGAGATCATGGGCTATTTGGGCAAAGGGCGCTGCCGGAGATGACCTAGTTGGCCTTGCGTTCTACCAGAGCCTATCAGAACGCTGAATACATATGGCGACGTTTCGAGCAAGGAAGCCACCGTTGCGAAATTAAATTGAAAAGTTTAATTATAGAAACGGTAAGTTGTTATAATTTTCTATCTATTTGTAGTCGTTCTAGTATAAGAGGGCAGTTGTCACAAGACTTTAAGACAGTGAGTTTATATGCCCATTATAGCGTGCATATACTGTACAGGCCGACATATATACTGAAGATCTTTCAGCGCAACCTGGACAAAGAACGTTGAACGTTTACATTTGATGGATCTGCATCGGTCGGGCTCTACGTGTGTGTGAGAGCTCGCCATTTATCTGAGCATTGCTTTCTACAGATGAACTTCCTCCTTGTGAGCTTTAAAATTTATCACTTCATGGGCGTCCGAAGGAATTTTTCCAGGGGGGCCAAAATGTTTCTAGGAGAGAAAAAGTTTTTGGTGGGGGGCAAAAAATGAGGTTTTTGCGTGGAAAAGTTATTCATGAACACAGAAAATGTGACAACTTTCAAAATCCGGGGTGGGAAAATGCCCCCTTGCCCCCCTCCGGACGCCCATGTATCACTTAGGCTTTTTTGACAGGTGCTTCAAAGGACATGTATGAAGTGTCTAAACCAATTTATACAGAGAGACATACATACTTACATGCATCATATGCAACATATGCATACATGCATACTGACACACATCCACAAGTATGATCATATCATACTTTTGTCTGTTGTATGTTGCAGGTAAGATTTCTGTCGAGATCATGTTGTAAACATTTAGGTGAGATAATATTGAAAGCATTGATTATTATCCGTCTGGTCCTGCAGTTTAACTGGAATGGAAATTTCAACAAGCAGAGTTTTTCTGATTTGAAACTTTCTGCTGCTGTTTGCGGTAAGCATTTGAATTTAAATATATTTTCTAGTGAAGCATTCTATGGCCAGCATACTTAAATCGTTGCCGCGGCTTCCTGCTTTACAAAGAATCTCTCAAATTGGTCATCAGGATGCAGGAAACAGTAAACTTTAGCCATTCACAATCAGTCCTTTTACCTCAGTCTTATCACTTTTCAACAAGGTCTTTCCCTATGTCTGCTCAGTCACTTGTCATTTTGTAACAGCCTAAACCTTAAGTTTTCAAATTGTTTATCCATCTTAGGCTGTCTCTCACAGCAGACTGACCTTCTGAATGTTGACCTGATTACGACTTTGTGTTTGTATGCCATTGGTTATTGCCATATGCATTAGACGCAAGCGCTGTAGCAGCTATAAATTATTATTAATATTAATAATAACTGTATTTGATAGTGCCATACTTCCAAAGACCAGAACCATATATCATACATACAGCAAAAACATCGATGGCACTGAGTAATTGTGTGTGAAGGACTTGCAGAAACAGTGACCAACTTTATGGAGGCTTGAATAGTCAATGGTTAGCATACTGGACTGTCAACCTTCAGATTGGGTATTTAAATCCACTCCAGATCACAATGTCATAGGTATCAAAATGTCTGACATTCCATAAGCACCCTTGCAAAAATGTCTGTTCCATGATAAACCTTTACAGACAATGACTGAACAGTGAACACATCTGGTGACTGGATGAGGCGTGAGAACTGATCACCCTCTCTCATACACCTTGAGGTTAAGACAAAACTTCCATGGCTACCTTTTTTGGTTGTTTGAGGTCTGATCTTTGTGATATTCATATTTAAATAGTGTATGTATGTATTTATCTAGATACTTAATATGACACCTTTTAAGTACTTCACAAAGTCGCTGCACACATGGTTTTCTGACTGATCTGAACAAGTGTGTTTTAACAGTTGCGTATGTTTGCTGTACAGGGCTGAGTGCAACACCACATAAATGACATGTTCCGTGAAGATGGTCCAATACATGAGAAGGCATGATGAGCTCGAGTTGATGTACGGAAGTGCGACACCTGGTTGCCATTCTATGTAGGTTTCATTATTTTTAATATTAATTGTATATTTGTGTTAAAATGTTATGAGAAAAGTGCAGTCCTGTAAGCTAACCCGAAGGCAGCCGTGGGTATAAAGTGTTACGAGACTTCATTTTCTTAGCCCCGGCTTTTGAGGGTAGATGACCAGTCCTCTCCTTTGCCATCTAATCTTTCAAGTAACAGTGCGTTGTATGTTCTGTGTGCACAAGTTGTACTTGGTGAATGCTGTTTAATTATATGCCTTCATATCAGAAATGGACATGATCAGTTAACTTTGTAATCGATTAGCAACATTGCACAGCCATTGTCAGAAGCATAGAGAACTTGCACAGCCATTGTCAGAAGCATAGAGAACTAAGTGCAGAAATAAGAACTTGTGCAGGTTCCCTTGTTTTATAACCATGAACTATGGAGACAATTAAAACAGTCTTCAAACTCATTATTAATAAACTCGTTCTTAATGAATTAGTTCTTAACATAATTTTAAAAATCTAATCGATCAGCTAATCGTTTTACAATTAGAATTTCTACAAATTACTAATCAGTTAGAATTAGAACTGGGATCAGGTGACAGCTAATCAATTAGAATTTGTCTCATCGATTACCTAACTGTTTAGCTAATCAATTAGAATCTAATCGATTAGTTACCCATCTCTGCTTCATATGTGAATAATAGTGACTTAATTTTATCACGTGTATATACGTGTACGTAAAGTGTATGTATCTGAATGCTTAATAAAGCAACATCTAAATACCTTATGAAAGTGCTGTTATGATTATGTTATGTTATGGCAGTGATCTCGAAGAGGAGCAACGACCCTATCATTCCAAAGAGCAACAGAGAAGCAACAAGGCCTTATCATTCCACGAACAACGAGGAGCAATAGTCCCTATCATCCCACACTGAGTGGCATCTTTACCTGAAAATGTAGCAGACGTGCAGACTCTATCTCTTGCCTTAGTACTTATTAAATTTAGATTATGCTCTGATGTGGAACTATATTTATTACTTGTTTACTAAAGTAGTTGTTTACTGCACAGCGGTATCCAATAGTCAGAGGTGCCTAATATAGGAGTCTAGTATAATATTGGCTAATATATCCATGTATAATCTTATTTTATAATATTTTAATTGTGTTTAGACAGTCCTATGTAGGCACTGTAAGTATGACATTTATTTCTTAGCACTAGCTGCAATTAGTAGATACTTAAGAAGTTTAGTGTTGAGATACCTGAACTTTGTATTGCTATGATAGCAACATAATGCACTGGTTGGTAGCCATTCTTTGTGGGTTTAATTATTTTTAATATTAATTCTATATTTATATTACTATGTTATAAGTAGAAGAAGGGCAGTCCCATAAGCTTAAGCTCAAGGCAGCTATGGTATGAAGTGTTAGCGACTTCATTTTCTTAGCCTCGGCATATGAGGTCGGGCGGCCAGTCCTCTCCCTCGCCATCTCATCTTCCCACTGACAATGTATGGTCAGTGTACTTATCATAGCTTAGTTGGTTAGAGGGTGCAGAAGAAACAGAAATCTTGAAATGGATATCTGCTCTGGTAGTGATATGTTATAAATAGAAGCCGTGTGTTCCATATTGTTATGTGTAAGACTTTAACGATGAGGTGCATTGGTTTCCCAATCGCTTTTAATACAGTCTCACTGTTAGGGTATTAAAACCTGGCTTAACTGTTCCACTATTGTTTCTCATTCTTTGCAATACGATGATTGATGTTTACTTCAATATAATTTTGTTCTTAGAAATATGTAAATAACATGGTAATTATAGTGAAGTTTAATGTAAATTAATAAGTAACTTGTTATTATTCTGAAGAAGAAGAGAAAAGCAGTCCCTTAAGCTAGCCCTGAGGCAGCCATGGGTATGAAGTGTTAGCGACTTCATGTTCTTAGCCTAGTCATATGAGGTCGGGTGGCCAGTCCTCTCCTTCGCCATCTCATCTTCCCACTGACAGTGTACGGTCAGTGTACTCATTACAGTTGAGTGGCTATGGGGTGCAGGTGGAGCAGAAATCTCTAAGCAAATTTCTGCCCTGGCGGGGATTTGAACCTCGACCTCTCGATTTACAGTCTAGCATGCTAACCACTACACTATTGAGCACCATTTTAGAGTGAAGTTTAATTTAAATTAATAATTAACTTGTTATTATTCTGAACTGTTTTAATATTAGCTGTTCCACTGTTTGTAATAATTTGTGATGTGGTAGATAGTGGCAACTGCAATAGATTTCATAAAGCTCTGAAAAATAACTATACCCCTGTTGTATGTCATTCTCTGTGATACGATGCTTGGTGTTAACTTCAATATATTATGCAGAGGCAGCAACTTTTGTGGAAATGTGGTAGTAATATGTTATCGTGAAGCTAAGTTGAAGTAATATTTTACTTATTATTCAGAACTGGTTTAGTGTTAACTGCACCACTGTTTGTAATATTTGTGAAAAAATGGATGGTTTAATTGCAATATAATTATTCCATAAAACTCTGAAAACATTATTATTTGAGAACTGGTTTAACTGCTCCATTTTTTGTTTTTCTTTCTGGTCGATGAATGGTGTAAACTTTAATATACATGTAATTATTTTCATAGAAACTGGACTTTTTTGTATGTCATAAATTAGCTATATTTACAGCTGTTCAATCCAATGTCAGAAGTGCATAGTCTTGGTGGGATTGTGTACTTTTAAGCTTGGAAATACCAAACATAAAAAATCATCTGACAATCTCTTACAACAACATTCATAGGCCCACGGTTCCGATCCACTATTCCGGGGGTCTGCTATTCCGGGGATCCGCCTGAATATACATACATACAACATACATGCATACATACATGCATGCATACATTCATGCATACATACATGTATGTATGTATACATACATTCATACATACATGTATGTATGTATGTATGTATGCATACATACATGTATGTATTCATGTATGTATGTATGTATGTATGCATACATACACGCATACATTCGTACATGCATGGATGTATGTATGCATGTATGTATGTATCTATGTATGTTGTATGTATGTTTGTATATTCCGGCGGATCCCCGGAATAGCGGACCGGTGCCAGGCCCACAGTTTGTCGACGTTCGCCCCTGTAGGCACAGTGGACGACAAAGGCAGTCCCTTTTGCAGGCACCATCATAACCCCCACAGCTGGTCAACATTTTGCCCCTAGCGGCTCTGGTAGTGCCGACGCGGGGCTCAATGACTGCTAGCCCACACTGATCGACACTGGGTCCTGCAGCGAACACCTAGGAGCGCACCGTGTGCACCCCGCCGGGCGCAATGAGGCGTAGACAATAATATCGGCCCAGCACGGGAGCCGCCCAGCCGTTCCCTCGTGAGCCCACGAACGTGGGCTTCTAGAGGCTGGATGGGCGTTGCACAGCGGTCTACGGTCTGGGCCTAGCGATGGGGATACGCTGTGGGCAAACAAAGTCGGCGGACTCTGGGGCCGGCGTGGCGTGGCTGTCTGGGCAGCGCTTTAGGAAGCATCTGATATGATATGCGGCCTTTTGGACAAGGACTTATCTAAATAATTAAGTGTTTTTCGCATTTCAAATCGTGTTGGGACTGTTGTAATAATCATGATAATCAAACATGCGCAAAATCCGGGGGGGGGAATGCTCCTCCTTGATCCGCCGGACGTCCATGACTGAAGCATCGAAAAGTTTAGCGAGGAAAGACCTGCCGCATAGATGGTGTTGCCAAAGTCGACCCTAATACAGAGTAACGAGAGTGGTGACCATGTGAGGCAGTGTTTAATCTAGACACGTTTGGGGGGGAATTTCCCCCCATGATTTGTGTTCTGCCCCAGAGGCCAGCAATATTATAATGTAGAGAGGTTTGGGGGAGGGAAATCCCCCCAGGATACATGGTTCCCCCGAGAAGGTCAGCAAGATACTTTTAGAGAGAATTCCTAAAGAAAGGTTATTAAAGTCCTTTTTTGAGAGAGTAATTCGTGGAAAAAGTCTGAAAAGTTGGACCGAATGACTATAAAAAAGTCATCAACTTTTTTGGGAAGATGAAATATGAAAAAGTCTGGAACTCTTTTAAGATGGATGAAAATGATCCAAAAAGTCATGTGTAAATTCGTTGGTCCCCCCCCCCAGAAACCTTGTTTCCCCTCCCAGAAGAGGGGACTAGATTTAACACTGCACGTGAGGGGACAGCGAGTGACGGATGGTGTGGAGTTGACATAGGTGATAAAAGCATGTACGAGAGATCAATACGAATGAAATGATCAGAAAGTGGGAGAACTGGATCTAATAAAACGGCCAGATCGCGGATTGAGGAAGAGCAGTGGACGCCTGGAAGCCAAACACAGAGACATTCCATGTCAACCTTATTATTTGTCGACTATGCACGATTAAGACCAGTCGAAAACTCATCTAGCCACTGTTTTGTAAACTGTAATGTACATGTAAGGCTTCGGAATTTCTCTGATCCATACAAAAACCGCGTTAGGAAGATCCGCTTAAACACCGGCGTTATATCAACTCAAGTCACGTGGTCATCTGAGCGTTTATTAATGCTTTAACCCGACCTGTGCGTCTCTCAGAGTGAGAGATTCGAAAGGTACGACCAGACAAAGATAATAGTTTCAATCCAACTGAATGTAGCTCTACATGTGGAGTTTCTGGTTAAAAGAACACGCAGGTTTCAAAGCAGGATATTCCACGGCGTTTGGGGAATCAACCACCGAGAAGGCACGGTGTGGCATTGTCGAAGTGCGTGAAGAAGGAACAAACTCACTTCGAGCCGAGGAACACATACATATATGTAATGAGTGTATATTTTCTATACACGTATAAAATTGAAATAATAATTAAATATAAATTATATGCAATCTGGATGGGATGAATCACTTAGTCTATTTCAAACACATACATATATTTAATGTATATGAATACAATGCTAAAGAACACCTCTATGAACCGTTCGTCTGCCAGTTTCAGCTGCTTCTCTCCGCCCATTACGATCGTTTAACCGCCATGATATTCTTGTCCCACGAGCCAGAACTACTATGGCCAAAACTCGAGCCTTTGCTTGCATTGGTCCTGCTCTTTGGAATCAACTCTTTCTATTGACACGAGCCTCTTTATTAGCCGACGGCCCAAGTGCCTCGTTCCGCTGTCTTAACACCACTTTCTATTAATTGAGTCTTTCGCATTGGGAGCGCCTCTGATTAGCGAATACTATGAGAGGCGCTTTATAAATGTTCAGATACAATACAATGCGTATATAATTATATATGCCTTCTTGCTTCTTATGCCGCACTGGCCCATATATGTTGACGATGTCAACAGGCATAGTTGCATTGCTCTGCTTCAGATGCCGTTGCGGCTGCTCGGGTTATGAGCTCGATAATAACTCTGGAGGCCTGGATGTCGTCTAACCGGCTGCTCTCTTAACTCCTCTCAAACCCAATTCATCTGGCTGGGCACTCGCCAGCAACTGGCTAAGCTGGACGAGGTTGCCCTTGCTGCCGCTTTCTTTAGTTTCATCTTCTTCACTGTCGTTCGCGACCTCAACAAGGTGTACTCTTGGACCAAGAGCTCACTTTTGACCCTCACATCCACCTCCTCAGTCGTGACTGCTTCTACTAACTGCGCCAGGTTCGCACTGTCGCTCGCTTGCTTACACCCTCTGCTATATCCACACTTATCCATTTCTTCGTTACATCCAGACTTGGCTATTGTTGCTCGCTCTACGCTTCCCTGTTAGCCGTTTGGGGTGCTGGGATCGGGTCCTACGCTCTGCTGCCGCCTAATTAGCCGCATGCCCAAGTTTGACTACGCCACGTTCTCCACTGGCTGCCACTTGAGCAGCGAATTACTGCCTGTCGGGCCTCGCCCATGGCCTACCATCTGCGAGTTCTGCCGCTCTGTCTTCAGCTCATGGAAGTCTCGATCCCTTGGCTTGTCCGATAAGGGCCTGCTCTTTGTTCCTTTCACCCGTACCATTACCATGGCAGCATCACGCTTTCTCGGTTGTGGGCCCATCGACCTGGAATAGCCTCCCTCTGACGCTTCGCTTGCTCCCCAGAACCCTTTCTCATATAGGTTCACTTCTCATATTAAGACTGCTCTTTTCAGCCGTGCTTGAGTCGGGAGCATCTCTTAGTAGTTCTCGTGAAAGAGGCGTTATATAAATGTCTCACATATAAATGAATGAATGAATGAATTTACATGGTCCTACATAACACTTCTATATATATAGGCCTATACATATTATAAACGCATGAATGCATTAATGTTGCCTGTAAAACTATGTTCTTAACTAAAATATATATATATATATATATATATATATAAATGCACATGTATACATGTAATACAGATATATACATGCATGTGTGTGTGCTTGTGTGTGTTTGTCTGTGTGTGTGTGCGCATATCTTTGTTGCTGGTCAGTTGGAGAGGAGATGCTATCACTTTGTTGGCGGCAGATGAGTTTACGTCCGTGCAGCGTGTACCCAATTGGACAGCGATGGGGACCCTGGTGGGTCGTTGGCCGGACTCGTTCCCATGAATGACAGATTGATGGGAGGACAGGACCCATTATACGACCCGAGCTATGCGGGTATACTTAACAAGCACCGCTAATCAAGGTTTGCAATTAAATTAGCATGATTAGCCTCATATATATATATGGTTGTCTTATTGTCTATAGTTGTCTTATGGATATTTACAGAGGGATAATACAATGCAATACCACTGTTATTTGATAATGCTATCCTGACAAAGTTCAGAAGTGATACAAAGGATCTATACCTAAGTGTTAGGTAACCTAACAACATATATATATATATATATATATATATATATAGAAGAAGGTGATGAAGGTGATGACGACGACGACGACGACGATGATGATGATGATGATGAGCAGGAGGAGGAGGAGGAGGAGGAGAAGGAGGCGGGAGGAGGTGGAAGGTGAATAAGATGAAGAAGACAAAGCACTTCCTTAAGCTATCTTGAAAGGCAACCATGGTTGTGAAGGGTTAGCGACTTCATTTTCTTAGCCTCGGCATATGAGGGGGTGGCCATGCCTTCCCCTCGCCGTCTGATCTTCCCACCGACAGTGTACGGTTGGTGTACTTATTGCAGCTGAGTTGGCTATATAGGGAGCAGAAATCTTGAAAAAATCTCTGCCCTGACGGTGATTTGAACCCTCGACCTCTCGGATGACAGTCCAACACGAGAACCAGTCGGCTGCTGAGCGCCTCACATATATAAAGACAATATATATTGCGACGATTTTTATTACAGACATTAAAAACCCAGGGACACGAATACACGCATATATATATATATAATATATATATATATATATATATATATATATATATATATACACATTTACATGTGTAGTCAGTATATATATATGCATACAGAGTCTCACGAAGGTATATATATATATCATTATCTTCGTGTATTACTATGCTTATATATATACAAATATAAATAGCAGATGCATGTACACATACATGCGCACACATATAGGTAATTAAGTTAAATCGCTATTTAGATTTTAGAAGATGTATTCCGTCATATAAGGCGAGCATTTGTGTTGCCGGAAGCGGGGGTCATTTGGATGCATAGTTAGTGCTAATAAAACGACTGGTCGTATTTTACTACGCTGAGCACCGAAGGACTGCGTGAGGTCAGAGTGTGTGAGGTCAAAGTGTGTGAGGTCAAAGTGTGTGAGGTCAAAGTGTGTGAGGTCAAAGTGTGTGAGATCAAAGTGTGTGAGGTTAAACTCAGTGGCGCTTTAGACCCTATAGCTGCAGAGGCTCATCCCGTCTGTGGGGATATAATTATGAGAGGCGATTTGTTTGTGGATTCCTGAGAATAATCAGAAACAATTAGGTGTAGTGTCAGCTGTTAACTGTGAAGGCGTATCTGGTATGCAGCTGCAGGGCTCTACGTTCAACTTCTTATTGGTAATAATTAGTTTTACACCATGCAGTTAGGTTAGCGTTGGAACGGTAGGATATACGTCAGCTTCACAATTATAAGGGCCTGATTTTGCGACGTTTCACTTTTTATATTGGTGCTTTCTTGGTCAATGTTGTTCTGCGGTGACTCTGTCTCGAAAAGTGACAGCGGTACGATTTGTATAGTATCAACGGGAAACCTCACCCTTGCTGACTCAGACTATCCCCTTCCCACAGGGACTTATTTCCCCATTCACCCCATTCACCCCTCTCCAGTCTTGAGGTCTTTCCTCGCTAATTTCAGTGGAAAAAACAGCAGCATCAACGGCAGGACATAACCTGCCATTGCAGATTGAAACAGCTAAGAACAGCATACATGAACAGGCTAAGCCTCTAGAAGTCAAAGGCAAGTAATCCAATAAAAAGCATCCCGAACATAAAGAGCAGTTAATCTAGCATTTATCTAACGCCATTATGAAGAAAGCAGTGCGTAAAGGAAGCGATACAATGTCATGACGCTTCAAGATAAATGTCTATTTTATTAGGCACTGATAAATGTCTCTGTTAGTAGACAACGGAGCAAATAAGTATAGAAGTTACAAAAACGGGTAACCGCAGCTGCGACGAAATTCACTCAAATCGTCTCTGACCTGTTTTGGTTTGACTTGATCTGGCATCGTCGTTAATCAATTCATCTGATCCTACGCAAGGTTTCTCTTAATTTGATTTATGTCAAGCGCGACGTGTCTTAATGCACACAGGCTGAGAACGAGGCCGCGGCAGAAAGCAAGCTCCTCAAATTCAGGCAAACCAAAGAAGATCTAGCTGGGTTGTCTATTATCAGGATTTTCATTTGTTACACATCTGTGCCACCAGAGGAGCCAGCTGGAAAAGAGCAGACTGTACGAACAATGTCTTGCTCAGTGGTAGGAAAGGCAGGATGATTTTGGTCTGAACGAGGTATAACGTTACCTTTTATTATTATTGTTGTAGATGTCGCTGCTGTTATTATAACTAATACCATTACTATTCTTGTTGTTGTTGTTATTATTATTATTATTATTATTATTATTATTATTATTATTATTATTATTATTATTATTATTATTATTATTTTTATTGTTATCATCATCATCATCATCATCATCGTCATCGTCATCATCATCATCATCATCATCATCATCATCATCATCATCATCATCATCATCATCATCATCGTCATCATCATCATCATCATTATCACCATCATTATTACTAGATTTACCTCAACATCCTCTGTCAAACGTTTACGAAAACAGTGAAATGCCGGTTACAATTGAATGTGCGAACCAGAATGCATTGCTGAAATGGATAGCACATTTTTATCCTGAGGCACGAGCAACAGATAAGGCCTAAGCGAGAAGTCGTGCCTGGGACAAGAGGAGCTGATTTTTTCTGTTCCAAACTATGAAAAAGACAATGCAGATGGAAAGAATCTACGAAAGTTCTGTGACGGAGTGATTCTGTTCCAACCCCATTCGCCATTAACATACGTAAACAAGTACTTCCTTGAGCCTTTGATCCACGGACTGTGCTTCGGATAATCTCCTACTCAATTTAATCTCCACTCTCCCGCAAACTCCATTCCAACAGGAAGATAAGCCCACTTTAACATAAGTAAGTAAGCACCTCCTTGAGCTCTTAATCCAAGAACTGTGTTTTGGTTAATTTCCTTCTCAATGTGATCTCCACTGTTCCGCAAAAAAACAAAGGCCAAACAACACAGGTAAAATGGGCGACAGAACCGTGATTCGGTCCAAGCCAGCGAGAAGCCACAGTAAACAGACACAGAGCGCAAAATAAAAGGATAAGAGCCCAATATTTGCCATCGGAAGTCTGTAGACGACAATCAGCTTAACAAATCCCGAAGTAAAATGAATGTAATTGGTTAAAAATAAAGATTAAATTGCTCAGCATATGTTTATATGAACGGAAATAATTATTATCTCGAGCTTTTCATGGTTATATCTTGCACTCCTCTCAGTTTCTTAGTTACTGTACTAGCTCCAGTGGTATAGTCCTAAAAAATGAAGTGGGGGAACGCCTGGAAATTGAAGTAGCAACTGTAGCAAAAAGTGCAATCTTGCAAGAATTTTGCATAGTGTGAGCGCTGCTATTTTTGAAACTGTTGAATGTAAAAAAATAACAAAAAAATTAATAAATGTAATTATGTAAATTTATACATAGGAATTTGTTATTTAGTATAAAGCCAACACATATATAAATATATCTGCGAAACTGCGAAAGGCTCCAGTAAGTAAGCAGTTGAAACTGTGAGTCTTGAAGTCTTCTTTGTTCATTTATTTCAGCAGAAATGCTGCAAAAGATTTATTTCAGCAGAAATGCTGCAAAATAGTGAGGGATCGCGTTCCCTCCCTGGAAAAAAGTGCGGGAACGGCGTTCCCCCGCGTTCCCGCCCCACTACACCACTGACTAGCTCACAAGGTTATTCGTAAGGGCTGACAGTTAGCGCTCAAATGATACCACCATTAAACCCTGGCGTGCGGACAGGATTCTAGTCTGGGATGTGACTATAATTGAATCATATCTACCTCATACCACCGCTACTACAGAAGCAGCGACCGAGATAGCAGTCCAAAAAGAAGGTTACCAAGTATGAAGCCTTCCAGCCTATAGCTACAGTTCTTCCCTTTCAGACAATTTTTCGTTCAATCATCAGGGATTGGAGTTCATGGTCAGCTTGACCGTCATCTGACCAGTGCTTCTGGAGGACCCCCAATGAAGACTTTTTCCTCCTCTGACATATTGCTGAGACACAGATACCCGCAACGTTTCAACGCGATTGCTTTTCGGGATACATTTGAGGAGCCAGACTTCTGCGAAGACTAGCCATGCCAGGGTTGCCCTCTCCTTACACACTATGGGTTAAAAAATTAACAATAGGGCTGACTCACCTGAAGTAGACGGTGATGATGAGTGCGGCTATGAGTGAGACAAGAGAAACTCCATATCCTATGTGATAGAGAATCCTAATATGCGGCAGATGGATCTGAGAACACAACGAAAACGAAAAGAAATTTATATAGCGCCATTTTAACAACGTTAAAACGATAAGCGTCACTGAACCATGAATGAATCAATGGATGGATGGATGTATGGATGGATGGATGGATGGATGAATGGATGGATGGATGGATGGATGGATGGATGGATGGATGGATGGATGGATGGATGGATGGATGGATGGATGGATGGATGGATGGATGGATGGATGGATGGATGGATGGATGGATGGATGGATGGATGGATGGATGAATGGATAGATGGATGTATGGATGGATGGATGGATGAGTGAATGAATGGATGTATGGATGGATGGATGGATGGATGGATGAATGAATGGATGGATGGATGGATGTATGGATGGATGGATGAATGAATGAATGGATGGATGGATGGATGAATGAATGAATGGATGGATGGATGGATGAATGGATGAATGAATGGATGGATAGATGGATGGATAAGTAAATGAATAATTTAAAGAACTTACGAAGGAATGGATGACTTAAGAAATGAAAGTATTTATGAATTAGCGAATTCATAAACTAAGCAGACGAATGAATGCACGAAAGAGCGAACGAATGAACGAGTTCCTCGTGAATGAACGAGAGAACGAATGAACGAAAGAACGGCTTTCCAGATTAAACGAACGAACGAACGAGTGAGGTCATCTGTACCTGCATCAGCGACAGTTCAGCATTGGGTTCGGTGCCGAGACAGGCCGAGAAGTTCGTCCACGTTCTATTTAAGACGGGATGAACGAACCACTGACCGTTTGGTAGACACTCCCTCGATGCAGACTCTGCCACCAGCAACATATATATGTCGACAATTGGGATGGAAATCTATTGGAATGCAGCACTCTGCAGAGGTATACGTAAAATGCGGTATTTTGATTGTCTAGATAACGTAGGCCTCTATATAATTATATATACTTACATATGCATGCATGCATACATACACACATACATACATGCATGCATACATATATACATCCTTACATTCATACGTACATACATATGTTTTAACATTCATACAAACATATATTCATACATGCATACATGCATACATTCATACATACATTCATACATACATACATACATACATACATACATACATACATACATACTTGCATACATACATACATATGTACATACATACATATGTACATACATACATACATGCATACATAAATGCATATGTACATACATACATGCATACATACATGCATGTACATTATGACGCTGATGTTTCATGGGATTAGGACACAATCTCGCATTTGTGCACTCTACATACTGCACTCTGCATCTGTCTGTCTGTCTGTCTGGCTGTGTGTCTGTCTGTCTAGCTCTCTAAACGTATATCCAATTGTCTGCCTTCCTGACACTAGACATTTTCTATTTATCTTCCTTTCTATCTGATTGTTTCATTGTGTGACTGCTAGTGTGTTTACTGCTGTACCTCTTGCTCTGCCTCGAACCAAAACAATGTTATGCCCTGTGCATGAAGCGTTCCCACTGGTTGGTTCAAAACTCTGGAATTCAATGTCCGGTATGTCAGTTCTCTGACGTGATTCAGAACTAAGCATAAAACTCGACTGTTTCAGCTTCCTTACCCTCCGCAGCCTGACTTCTCGTTTCTTTGACTTATTGGCTTCTGTAATGGAGACACATTCAAATCACGGCTCATGGCCAATCTTTTTAAACTATCATATTATGATTGTCATTGATTTTTGTAACTCATGTACAGCGTCATTTTCTTCGGCCTTGGTCACTCAGGCGCTATATAAATTGTCTTATTATTATTATTTTTATTTTGCCCCGACGTACCTTAGATCCCTCAGGAATTATAATTATCATTATTATTATTATTATTATTATTATTATTATTATTATTATTATTATTATTATTATTATTATTATTATTATTATTATTATTATTATTATTCGGTCATAAGGTCAGCTTTATGTAGAGGTCGAAGGCCACAAGTCATGTAGAACGTTAGGCGTTCAGAGTCACTTCGCGGGATCTGGTCGCTGCAGGCGGCGATACATAATTGATACGAACCGATGTGCCCAAGACAAGCAGGGAGTCTTACATCTGAAAGGCAACTAATATGCATTGGACCAGATGGTCTCGCGCAAGCCTTCTTCACAGCTTTAATCCAGCTTCCCAGATCTTCGACAAACTCCAGTGACTCGGTGTGCCAGCTTTCTGCGGTTTCGACTGCAACATGGATGAAATGGTGTGACTGAGCTAGCAGCACATTTCCATTCCTTATTATGGGCTGTTTTTCCCGCTTCGGCACCTGCGTTCTACGATGTTAAATGCTCGTATGATGCTGCGAATGTATCCGGCAGTGACATCAACGCGAAGCAACGACCTATGGACCAAGGTACAATGGTGACTCCATCAGGCCCTCTGCCCTCAGATCTGGAGAGGCTCTTTGATGGCCGGTCTTTTGGCTCTGGTGATAGCCCGCCATATCACGTAATTGATCAAGCCATGTCGTTGTTGCCTTCCTGCTCCTTTGATGCAAGAGAATCTGTGATGGCCATTGGGTTCTACTGTGGCACTACATTTGCATAATATTTGTTTTTCACATAACGGAGTGTCAAACCGGATCCCGGCTGCTATTCTTAGCACCTCTCCTAACATCCGTAATCCTGCTGTTGTTGTGGGGAGCACCAGTCTCCTGAGTGTGGCGATTGCACGGCTAACAATCAGGCTTTGACAGCAGAATCACTAGCTCTGTCTGACAGGCCCTGAAGTGCATGCGAGATAAGTGCGCTGTCCAATTCTCTTTGTATGTGAGCCTTCTGTTCGATGGGAGGAGATGCTTTCGATCTCGAAGACTGGGAGTTTTATATCTGAAAGGCAACTGATATGCGCTGGACCAGATGGCTGGTCTCGCACAAGTCTTCTGTCACTGCTTTAATCCTGCTTCCCAGATCTTCGACAAACTCCAGGGATTCGGTGTGCCGGCTTCCTGCGGCTTCGGCTGCAACATGAACTAGTAGCCTCCTCTATAGATCAATGAATCTGTGAACGCTACAGCAACATCACCTAGCGGTCGGTCTTGAAGGCTTTGCGTGCGAGCGGCTGATGCCAAAGAGGCGGAAGTTGCCAACACATCAGCACTTCTTCGGCCAGACAGACCACCGTTTCTCACAGGTAAAGATGTCTGGATCCATTGGTTATTATTTTCACTACGATTTCACATAAACGACCATCAATTGATGCTTTATGCAGTTGGATAACGGATTTGTAAGCCAAATAAGAATGGAATCTAGTTGTCTTTGCTTTTCCACCTGATTATCTGTCCTAACTATATATATATATATATATATATATATATATATATATATATATATATATATATATATATATACTGTATGTTAAATTTATATGGCAATACGTGATATGAAATTGTCTATTTTTACTAAAGGCTACTAAGTGCTTTCACTGTTAAATTGTTTCATACCAATGTGTAATTGTACTAGGCACTTCACGTCTATCGGATGCTCATAACATACTGTAATTGTCGTGAATATCAATAAAGATTGATTGAATTGATTGAATATATATATATTATATATATTTGTCTGTAGATTATCTGTATAATCTGTCTGATTGTATGTCTATGTGTATAAGTGTCTATTTAATTGTTGCCTCAACAATGAAACTGACCAGCGCATGAATTCATGTTTTCAGCTGACGATTTATATTGCTCCTCATCCAGACTTTCACACAGAAATAAAATAAGTGAGTGTAGAAGAAAAGGAAAACCGAAGTCCTTGGAAAGAAGTACAAAGATGCATCAAGGTCTGCACCTGTCTCTCTCCATGTATCTGAACTTCAATGAAACGCCTTTTGAAGAACTTCCCAAAAGCGCACAGTGTGATACCTCTTGCGACGACGGCTTCAATAAAATAACATCCTTAACACGCTCTGCCTCAGCAGCTCGTTTGCAGCCGACGGATCAATTAGAGAAACAAATAGAGGCGATATACAAATGTCCACATACACATGCATGCATGCATACATACATACATACATACATACATACATGCGTGCATGCATGCATACATACATACATACATACATACATACATACATACATACATACATACATACATACATACATACATACATACATACATACATACATACATACATACATACATACATACATACATACATACATCCATGCATGCATGCATACTTTAAACAGGCAGTCGGACACATCTGCATCTTAGAAAAGATCCCCTTCATTATTCCTTCGGATATCTCGATTCTCTAACAAGTCTAATTTATTCCAGAGTGCTGGACACCGAGCTTTGTAATCATAGATTTATACATCATCTTTCTAAAGCTATTGACAATTATTCGGCACTTCTAATTGAATGCCATGGAATGAATGCGATGTAAAGTAATTGTAAAGTAATCATTGATGCATACACGGCGCCTTTACAGCCATCAATAACTGCGCGATTCTTCATTCTGTCCGCATTCTTTTGTATCAGGTGCCATTATAAATGTCAAGAACATCATACCTCGTCGATAATAATGACTCCGAAATTTATGGAACGCCTCAATACTCTAGTCTAGTTGAACGATTATTCGCGCAGAGACGTAATAAGTCTGTCCTTTTAGCCGTTTTCTGTTGGAAGCCGTCTTGGGAAAGCTGTCAACCTGCTCGTGCCCCTTGGAGAAACCACACTCTACCGCCTTAGAAATGCTGTCAACCTTCGTTGCTTCCGCCACTTGTTCGTGAACAACCAATTTAAAATGATACATCGGGATTTGAACTCCGGTCGTAATACCTCAACTGTAGAGACTGAGAGCGGCGTCCGCAAACGGTTGCCCTTTGAAGATGGCGGGTGCCCTTTGAAGACGGTGCCCGTCAATCCTTTGATCTTCCCTCTCAGCCTTTGTATATGCCGACGTAAAAGGTTTCTCAAGCGATGGATGATTGGTAGCTTAATTCGACCCTTGACCCTGAGTCGACGACTCTAAGTTTATATAGCGCCTATCTGTACAAAGCCGCTGCTTGCCTCATTTGTCAGCGGTTGCGTTTGTTTGGTTGTTGTCAACGTTTCGTTACTTATTGTTCAGACTATCTGGCACCCATTGTTTATCACAGTAGGAATGGTGTCACCTGATGTCATCAGTTCTGTTTGCGTCATCAGCGTTGTTATCATCTTGTTGCATGACGTCTTAGATGTAGTAATCATTTGCTTGTTGTCGGTTATCGTATTTGTCGACATTATCCAGCATCGTGCTGATAAGATTAATATATAGCACCGCTATTGCAGTCGCTGAACCCAATTGAGAGATCGCTGAAGCTGGTCTGATGAGGGTCGTTGGGACTGAAGTGGACGACGAAAATCAGTGGCTTTGTGTAGCGCAACTACAGGCGGCGCTACATGAATCATCATTCGAAGCATCGTTCAGCTGCTGAGTCTGGCCTCTAGGTCGATTTACCATTGCAAGATGAATACACTTGACCACATGTATAATATACACACATATATCACACACATACATGATAAATATGCATATGTGGTTATGGTTTTGGTTATGCTACTACTATTAGTACTACTACTATTACAAATAGTGAAATACTACTACTAATACCCCTACTACTACTACCCCTATTACTACTAATACCACCACCGCCACAACAACAATTACTACTACACTACTACTACTACTATACTACTACTACTACTACTACTACTACTACTACTACTACTACTACTACTACTACTACTACTACTACTACTACTACTACTACTACTACTACTACTACAACTACTACTACTACTACTACTACTACTACTACTACTACAAATAGTCAAATACTAGTACTACTACCCCTACTATTACTAAAACCACCACCGCCACAACAACAACAACAATTACTGCTACTACTACTACTACTACTACTACCACTACTACTACTACTACTACTACTACTACTACTACTAGTACTACTACTACAACTACTACTACTACTATTACTAAAAATAACAGTAATAATAAACCTGCTAATACTATTACTACGAGGCCTGGAACTAAGAGCGTTACTATGACAACCTACCGTTGGTTCTGAACCTGTTGATGTAATTGGGGCATGGTTGTTGGATAGTCTGTCCAGCTGGAGACTCTGGCCAACACATGATGTCATCCCAGGTGGCAGCACAGTAAACACCTGAAGATGATGACGATGACGACGACAGCGACGACGACCTGTTGCACGGTCCAGCTAGATAACAAATTAATGGCGCTTCATAACTCATGACACTCTGTCACGGATCAAGCTTATTATTGTCAAGGCTCACTGCAAATATATATATATATACATAGGAGACCTATGAACATTTGTAGTGTATATATATATGTATTTATATAATATATATTAATGCATATATTTACACATATATGTATAAGTAGATATTGATGTACAAATATTTATATGTATATGTTTTTAGTGAACTACATTAATATATATATATATATGCGAAAGAACAGCTCTATTGTGTATGTATATATACCTCTCTATATAAACACAGACTGGTCGGTGTTTACTTTTATCAGCGCTTTAAGAGAGGTACTCTACAACGCTATATTAATATTCAGAAACAGGTCTGTATATAGAATATTTTTATGGGCTCTTGATAATGGGGCTACGTAAATATTGACGTATATTACACATATATGGGGCGTGGTGGCTCAGTGGTAAGTTCGGCGCCTTGTGACCGGAGGGTTGCAGGTTCGAATCCCACTCTAGCCGCTGCGTACGGACCTTGGGCAAGTCCTTCACTCGCAATTGCTCGTGGCGCTTCGGCGTGAAAATTCCGGCACAGTATCAAATGCTGTAGTCGGGAGCGCCTCTGAGTAGTAGTAGACTTCAAGAGGTGCTATAGAAATATCCGGAATAATAATAATTATAATAATATTATTATTTACAGATACACATAAATATATTGTTGGAGGTAGACGTATAGGCCTGACGAGGTAGCACGTGTGGTGTAGCTATAGTAGAGGATGGGCTACACACCTCAGGTGTTTTGGCGCGCAATCTAGGTTAAATAAACTCGGCCATAGTACATGTGCTCTATAGACTGAATTTAGGATTCTCTGTTAGCGTCAATCTGTTTGTCGGTGCCGGCTTTTGGTTGCCATTTTGGCTGACAGGTTGCATCTTTTGGAGAGCTCGACATTGGAAGTCTTTGTTAGACTTGGCTCCTTTGGTTCTGCTTTGAAGTCGTTTGTTGTTACGTGCTAGCGTGTCTTCTCATTGCTGTGGATAAGGTATGTTTTTGCTTTTATATTGACAAGCTAAAGTTGTAGCGCAGCGCTAACTTGAGTAAGTGCACACAGTCTTTGATTTTCAATTGTGTATTTAGAAACAGTTCGAGGACAGTTTCGACATCAAGTTCTCTACAATCACGAATCTATCTACGCATGGGCGTAGACTCTGGGGGGCAGACGGGGCACGTGCTCCCCAGTAATTGAGATGGACTGTACACCCAATGCAACAAGTGTAGAATGAATAACCAAATGCCCCCCAATATTTTGGACAAGTTTACGCCAGTGTATAAAAAAACTGTACATGTATATATCTACGAAATGTATAACTGTAACAATCACCTTAGCACACGAAAGATTACTTGTGCAAAATCTTTTGGTGTTTTTCTTTAAAACTATTGCATTTGGGAGTGCCTAATAATATGCTATTTCCCGCCAAAGCAGCAGACCAGGACCAGTTCAGAATTGTTTTGCCTAATTTCTCCTGCACAAGCTTGAGTGTAAGCTTGAGTTTCCCAGACTTTCCCTTAGTGCGCAAGCGTGAGTTTTCTAAATACCCGCTGATGCTTTCCCGTGTACCCGACCACGGGATAAACTGCGCGCAGGCGATGTCACACAGTTATTCACACATGTATAGATACATGTAGTGAGCCTTTGTATTAAAATAGGCGCTCGATGCGTGGCCGCTAGACCCATGCAACAGTCAGAGGCACGTAGTCACTGCAAGTCACCTAGGCGCAATGATCGCAAAATCGTGATCGTTGCGTTTACATTGAACTAAATAACTGAATATTGGTCATGGAATTTTCCATCTTAGCGCGGGAAATCAGTCGGCCAATCATAAATAAGCCAACAGCACAAGCAGGTCAACATAAACTCCGCTACTGCTAGTACTCTGGCAGTGCCAGTCCCAAGCCTGGATGAAGGAGGAGGGCGACGCTAATGGTCTTTGTTATCAGTATCACACAGTGTCGTTAAACTGAAACTACTACTACTACAGGTCAACAGTACGTCATGGGAATCACCTATAAACTTGCCAGCTGGCTATTACGTTCACAGATACATTGATATAAACATTTAAATATCATATTGTGTATTTCTTAAATGCATCATTAAGTCGAATCTCTTCCCGTCCCTCTGAGAACCACCTTCGTGGCGCATCAAAGTTTATTAGTCATTAAGAGACTACATACATTATAATAAATAAACAACATTAATACAATAAGTAAGCATAATGTAGAATGCATACATTTAGTCTGGTTCTGGATCTTCTGGCGACATCTGTCGAAGGCGTCCGTCCATCGCTCGATCTGTTCCTGGTGTAACAGGGAAACCACGTCCCCAGGCTAATAAAAAAACAAGTACAAACAACAAACAATATATATATATATATACATATAAGAAAATAAAGAAATAAATACACAAACATGTACATGCACACACTTCTACGTTTACACACACATGCACATACGCATGCATACATACATATATGAATATATACATGGTTACATACATAAGTTATATGTACCTGCATGTACGTACGTACATACATACATACATACATACATACGTATAGATTCATAGTACATACATACATACATAGGTTTAATTGCATACATATATACGTACACACATATAAACTCTTGTTTATATCAATCAATCAATCAATCAATCAATCAATCAATCAATCAATCTTTATTGATATTCACGACAATTACAGTATGTTATGAGCATCCGATAAATGTAAAGTGCCTTGTACAATAACACATTGGTATGAACAATTTAACAGTGAAAGCACTTAGTATCCTTTAGTAAAAAGAGACAATTTAATAACACGTATTGCCATATAAATTTAGTATACAGTATACTTAGTGAATTTAGTAGTCGCGAATAGCAAAGGGTAACCCTAAAGGGATGGAAGTCCCGCTATCCAGGGAAGCCCTGCTATTTCTATTGCAAATTGAATGATGGCAGCTGAAAAGATCTAATATCGGATACATGATTTAGTAAACATGAGTTTAGGTGAACAGGGTAGTTTGGTCTTAACTAAGTCTAACTAATAACGCTTAACTAATAAGGCTTACAGTATATAATAACAAGTATATTACCAAAACGAAGCCCAACAAAATTGGCTTCCGCGGGTCCAGACTAAGTATAATACATACTCATTTGTTGGTAAGAGCAGTTAAAGGAATAAAAGAATATAAGGACAGAAACTCTGACATTTGACTCTGCTGTGGTTAGTTGCCTACAAACAGGACATGTACAGGAATGCAGATGTCTCAGGATAATTATTCGTTAATTAAAAACAATCTTAGGCTCTTTTTGAAGGTAAAATTGTTTTTCGCACTTCTGATTTCCAGTGGTATAGAGTTCCAAATTCGCGGACCAGCTGACTTGATGCTAAATTTTCTCAAATTAGTTCGAGCTTTGGTTGGTCGATAGAGTGCAGCACCTCTAGTATAGTGATCGTGTATTTCTGAATTTATATATAAATTATTTGTAATATTAAATATATATATATATATATATATATATATATATATATATGAATGTGAGATGATGATGACACGCCACTTCCCGGCAAATACAGCTGGTGATGGCATGCCACTTTCCGACAAATACAACTGCTGATGGATAGTATGCCACTTCCCGGCATGTAGGCTGCAACTGGTAATGACATACAACTTTTTATCGGCAAATACAACTGAGGGTGACAGACCAGTCACGTGATCTATGAAGTCATCAGCTATAAATAACACCACAGCTTTTGAATATTGTAGTTTAAATATATTTGTATAATGTTTTAAATATATTTTAATTATTTTTTAATTAGTTGTATTATAGCGCTGTCTTTTCTGGGGGTACAGTTGGACAGCGCGCATATTGATAGCCGAATATTCTATTTTAAAGTATATCTTAATTATATTTAAAATCTGCTTTAACGTTTATTATAAGTTGTAGCCTTAAACGGGCATCTGGGCAGCATATAATAACAGTTTAATATAATGGACTCATTTTAATATAAGTAATCATATTATTGTTTTTATTATACTGTTGGAACGGAGCGCCATATATTTGTCTTACTCTAGCAAGAAACTGCGCCACGTAATCTCAGCCTCGGCATATACGAGAATTTTACAATTGATATTTGACACCGCCGAGCTGACCACAGACTAGCAGATGCACTCACCTGCACACCGACCTCAAACCGGTAAACGGACACTTACCCCCTGGACATATTCCCCCCGGACATATTCCCCCCGGACAGTTACCCCCGGACAATTCCCCCCCCCGTACTACGACATTTCCCCCCTTCAGTGCAACATATACAAAGCTTTCTGTTTTAATGATCAAAACATACATACATACATACATGCATAGTTACATGCATACGAACATACATACATACATACATACATACATACATGTATACATGTATACATGCATGCAGCAATATACATACATGCATACATACATGTATACATACATACATACATACATACATACATACATACATACATACATACATACATACATACATACAATACATACATACATACATACATACATACATACATACATACATACATACATACATACATAGATGCATATGGCATATGCATGCATGCGTGCATGAATGTATGCATACATACATACATACATACATTCATACATGTATGTATGTATGCATACATGCATGCATGCATGCACACAAGCATCCATACATGCATACATATATGCACGCATACATACATTCATGCATGCATACATACATACATACATACAAAGTCATACATGCGTACATACATGCATATATACATACATACATACATACATACATACATACATACATACATACATACATACATACATACATACATACATACATACATCCACAGAGGGGGAATTTGTCCGGGGGGAAAATGACCTACCTAAATTCAGGGGGGGAAAGTGTCCGGGGGTAACTGTCCAGGGGGGAATATGTCCGGGGGAATATGTCCAGGGGGGGTAACTGTCCGGAATTCCCTGAAACCAATGACCTCTGAACTCGACTAACACGTGGTTCCAACCCGACGGTTGTACGTTGACGGCCGAATGACCTGTGAACCAACTGACCTCATGACCTGTGAACCAACTGACCTCATGACCTGTGAACCAAATGACCTCATGACAGCAGCTGGCCAAAATTGATTCCACCGCCAGTTCTCCCGGCCGACTTTCCTCAATTCACGCTTTCTTCGTCAGTTCGTGATTTTGCTGTAATACTTGACCAGGAATTTACTCTGGCACAGCACATAAATCTTGTCTGCCGTAATTGTTTTTACCAACTGCGTCATCTACGTGTAGTTTCTCGTGCTCTTACCTTTAGTGCTACAGTCACTCTTGTACATGGTTTTGTCACAATTCGTCTTGACTACTGCTGCTCAATTTACGCTGGGGCGGATCAGGTGCTTGGAGCTTCGGCAGCGCGCCTCGTTGGTGGCATTGCTAAGTTTTGTCATGTTTTTGAATATATATGATGGATGTTCTGCACTGGTTACCTATACCTCATCGAATTCGCTTCAGGATCTCTGCCTTAGTCTGGCGGTGCTTACTGGACAGGGCGCCTGCTTACTTGCAAGAGCTCTGCCGCTCCCCTTCGAGTATTAGAGTGGCCGTCGCTTCCTGCGTTCTGCGGTGCATGGTGAACGGTTGGTCCCTTTTGCGCGCAACTCTGTTATGCAGCGCCGTGCTTTCTCTGTTGTCGGTCCCACTGCTTGGAATGAGCTCCCGTTGGAGGTGCGACTCCTAACTAGGAATACCTCTGACCAGTGAAAAACCAGTAAAATCCCGAGAAAAATAGATTGGGGTTGGGAGGGGTCTCAATAAACACTTAAAACAGTTCAAAACACTGAAATTAAACTAAAATAACTTAATTATTGCTTTTATTATTAAAATAAATAAATTATTTTTTAGTAGCTGAAAAAAGGTGCCGGAACGCCGTTCCGGCGCGTTCCGGCTGAAAAAAGCACTTCCTCTGACACGTTCTATAATGGCCTATATGAAGTGTGTTCTTTTTCGCCGGGGCTGGGTCGGGAGCGCCTTTCAGTAGAATTTTGAAGGGGCGCTATACAAATTCATTGAATGAACGAATGACCCCAACTCTACATGTGTAGGCCTGCGTATTAACAAGTGCAGTGGCACACGCAACATGCAAAGATCTTTTCATTTTAAACCCAAAAACAGCACCGTTTTCCCATTTAAAAATGAATAAAAACAGTGATATTGCTTCGATCTATTGACTGAATGGATGCGTGGAGCACCATCTGTTTCTTCTATCTCAGCTCAAGTAACGGTGTTCATCATCTCCCGTCACCATAGCAGCATTGAGAGTTCTGCAAAGACGATGACATTGGTGGAATGAACACATTTGGCGTCATCTATCTATTAGCTCATATGTGAAATAATTGTTAGGAATTAGCAAAACTAATGACGATAAGAGCTGCAAATAAGAAGACAGAAACCCAGAAAGGAGTCAGGCACATTTTAACCGATGTTACTGAATTCACAAAAATAATACCTGCAATCCATATTAACGGCCCGTTTAACCTTCCTAGGACGGAGTGGGGACTGTGGGGGTAAATAATTACCCCAGCGGTGTTTGGATGTTGATTGCGAAGCAACTGTAGGTAGGTAAAATTTTACGTTCCATGTGTTTACAAGTTGCCACCAATGGCATATTCTGGCTGCATAATCACCACATTGTCATGTTGTGGGGAAAATAATTTTCATTCAAAAAGTGTCCTGGGGTAAAAATTTACCCCACTTCGTCGTCGATGTCTTTATTTGTTCGTTCACAGAGAAGATATATTTTTTTAAGATATGAGTATAATGAGTTCGCAAGTGACCTGCAATCATAAATCAAGTGTGGAATCTATCATGAAATTGAGTTTTAATAGTTGCGTAATTGTGGAGAATTTACTTTCCAAGATGGCGGTCATAAGTGACCAAATGAAATATCAATTGTAACATTTCCAAGGTCGAGGAATCGATTTATTGTAGTTGCAATAGTGTGCAAATACTGCTGTCCAAGATGGCGGCCAATATGGCCGACAAAACAACAATATGTAACTATGTCTCAGCTCACAGGTAAGCCAGTCACTACTGCCACTACGATAGATGGATTCGCTGACCTTGGAAATGTTACCATTGATACTCCATTTGTCATTGCAGCTTACCTACAAGCTGAGACATATATATTTTGTCGGCGGAAAGTAGTATTCCCACACAATCGCCACTAACATAAATCGATTTCTCGACCTTGGGAATGTTAAATTGACACTTCATTTGTCATTGTAGTTTACCTACGAGCGGAGACATACATATTTTTGTGCTTTGGCGGCCACATTGGCCGCCACCTTGGAAAGTAGTATTCCCACACTATCGCCACTACAATGTATCGATACTTTGACCTCGGTAGTGTTACAGTTGACACTTTATTTGTATTTGTATCTTACCTACGAGCTGAGATATAGATATTATTTTGGTTTGGCGGCCATATTGGCCTCCATCTTGGAAAGTAGTATTACCACACTATCTTCGCTACAATAAATCGATTCCTCGACCTTGGAAATGTTAAAATTTACACTTCAATTGTCATTGTAGCTTACCTAGGAGCTGAGACATATTTTTGTGTTTTGGCGGCCATATTTGGCGCCATCTTGGAAGTAGTCTTCCCACACTATCGCCACTACGATAAATTGATTCCCTGACCTTGGAAATGTTACAATTGACACTTCAATTGCCATTGTAGCTTACCTGTGAGCTGAGACATTACACATGTTTTTGGGGTAAAAAATTGCCCCACTCCGTCCTCCGTGTATCGTAAAAGGGCTTCGTCCTACGAAGGTTAAGCAGTCCACGTTGACGGTTGGATAAGACGAATTCTCCGTTTATTTAATTTAACGAATTTATCCCTACGTTTACGTGTAAATTAATGAGTATGCTATAATCGTGTAAACAGGTAAGATTGTAAATTTGCAGATCTGACTATTGCACTAAGGGTTAAGGATAGCTGGATAGTTTGTCCTACGATGGAATGAAGGGTATACTAAGCAAACCTGCAGCTATTAGATTGCATAGGCAGTGGGAATGAGAGTTGGCGTAGTAAACAAATGACTTTGTGACTGCAAAGGTACATGTAGATAGGAAGAGAGTTTAGATGAAGGTTCGTATCGTGAAATTGCTGTAAAGACTGAGGAAATTAAGGTTCGCGTAGCACACGTGCATCCTTTAGATTTCACGGAGAGATTAGATTAAGGTTTGCACTGGCGTAAACTTGTCCAAAATATTGGGGGGGGGGATGGGTTCTGGACCAGAAAAATAAGTTTTTTCAATATGAAAAGTTGTTTTTGTTGTTTTTTTGTTTCTTGTTTGTTTCTATGGTTTTGGTAGCTTTGGTTGTTTTTAAGATTTTCGGATTTCGGATAATAAAAATCATGAAAAATGGCATGAACAAGAGCTCAGTTTAATTCAGTTAATTGCCATTTCCCAAAATTAAAAATCAAAATCATAAATCAATGTTATTAAAATAACTTCTACAAAAATAAGAAATTAATTTTTTTGTAAAAAAAAATTTTGGTTTTCTTTTTCTTTTGGTTTTGTTTAAAACCAAATACCGAAAAAGTTTTTTCACCTCTAGTCTGGACAGTCAGCAGAGGCTTCCGGTTTACGTTAATGCGTATGAAATTTGTGTTTTGTTTACATGTAAATTTGTTTTATATTGAAGATGTTGAAGATAAAATGAAATCTTTGTTTTCATTGTGAATTTCTGATAGTATTTCAGTTCTGTGTCTCTGATTTTCTGTTTCTGAAGAAATTTGTATATATTGAAACATAATATTTTGATATTTTAATAAATTCTCCTCTCGATTTTTGGGGGGCATTGCTCCGGCTCATCAATTATTGGGGGGGGGCGCACGTGCCCCGGCTGACCCCCCAGAGTCTACGCCTATGAAGGTTTGTACTGTAGAGTTGCAACTTTTCTTTTGCAAAGACGGAGGAAATGAAATTTGCATTGCAAGCGCGTGCACCTTTTAGATGGCAAGGAGAAGTAAGATGAAAGTTTGCTTAGTGCAATTGCGTCTTTTAATGCTGCAAAGACGGATGGCGTATAGGTTTTCATGGCAAACTGGCGTCTTTTAGATTGCAAAGACACACGAGACTAAAGCGTATACGCACTAAAATTACGACTTTCTAGGTTGCAAGATGCATGGGATGGAGGGTTGTATACTACAAATACGACTTCTTAGGTTGCAAAGACGCATGAGATGGAGGCTTGTATAGCCTACTACAAATACGACTTCTTAGATTGGAAAGACGCATGAGGCTGAGGTTTGTATACTGAGACTGCGATTTTGTTGGCTGCAAAGACTGATGCGATGAAAGTTTACTTGGCGGACTTAAGGACTTCATCCCATGCAAAGACGCATTGGATGAAGGTTTGTGTACTGTGATTACGACTCTCTAAGTTGCACAGACTCAGCCGATGGAAGTTTGTGTACTGTGATTACGACTTTTCGCAATCTAAAAGTCGTTACTTTGCTAAGTAAACTATCATAGTGTCAGTCTAAATGTTATAAGTTTGCCATGCACTCTTCATTTCATCATAGGCAAACTGATATGTCCAGCTTTCCTTAACCCTCATTTCTATAGTCATACCTGCACACTCACTATCTTACCTATTCACACGATTATATACCCATTTATTTACTTACACGTAAAGGTAGAGGCAGAGGTACATGTGCTAAATTAAATAAACCGAGAATTATTCTTATTCAACCACTATCGACAATGGACTCGCTAGCCTAATTGCATTTGCATTGTATTGTATTGTATCTAGAAATTTATAAAGCGCCTCTGGCAGAATAACTCTTCAGAGGCGCTCTCAGCAAAGAAGCCCCGGGGGGAACAGAAATGCTTTTAGGGAACGCAAGACCGATGAGGAAGAGCCAGTCATTAGTTTGACCCTGAGCAGAGGGGGAAGGTCATTCCAGAACCTGGGACCCACTACAGCAAACGTCCGGTGCTAATATGGAATGGACGTATTTATTTAACTAATTCGGTAGAAACGGTTACAAGGTTTCTCATCTGCGTCCTCTTAAAACTTCTTTCTTCTTCCTATTTCCAACACTCGTCGAAAATCGTTTTCCTAATTCTTAATAAATATTTCACCTAGAAGCTAATAAATAGATGGCGGCACGTGTGCTCCTTCCACCAACGGAGAAAACCGACGTCGTAGTCTTTGCACAACTCTCAATATTATGGAGCCGGGATTATGTAGCGCGCATAGAAATAGATGGTGTCCACAGCCCTAGAGTTGGGTTCATAGGTCGCTCGGCCGTCAATGTGCATCCGCGAATTGGGGCTTGTGTATTTGGCGAGTTCATAGGTCGTTGAAGTGGTCGACGTACGTATCTATCGGTCCATGGTCAATCCAGCGACATCAATGATCAGTTGTAGCACCCTCGTATGAGTCGAGGGTGATCATGTCAGGCACTTCAACCGCTAGAGTACAACAGATGGCGTTCCATTCCAACTTTATGTCACAAACTCCATTAACCCTCGGTCCTAGAGTCAGACCTCCAAGCATACAATCTTACTTACTCACAAGTCTATACCATACTTACTTACTTACGCATTAATGACTTACTTGCAGATAAATTTAAAGATGGATGAAGGAAGAGAAAGCATCTAAGATCATATAATACCAGTTGCGCAAGAGTACAACCTATAATACACGTGAAATAGAAGTTTAATATAAAATAAACTTTAAATATAATTAAAATAATATAATTAAAATATAATTAAAATAATATAATTTAAATATAGTTAAATAATAAAATGGTAGTTTGCTTTAAAATCATATTCAGCTGCCAATATGGGTTCTTCAATAAGCTGTGCAAGAGTACAACATGCTGATACACATTAAAATATAATTAAAATATAAAATAAAATGAATTACATTTAAATTTGAAGTTTTTCATCTGGTCAATATGGCTCGCGTAATTAAGAAATAAAATAATTATTTGTTTTAAAATCTTATTCCGCTACCAATATGGGCGCCTAGCAATAGATCGCGCAAGAGTGCAGCTTGCAATGCGCATTAAAATTAAATATAAAATAAAATAAAATTTAAATATAATTAAAATCATAAAATAATTGTTTTAAAATGCTTAAAGTCCTTGCACGACCAAATCATACACAAGCAAACAAGTGCACATGCGCAATGACCTCCCCTTCTCTCCCTTTCTCTTTCTTTCCCCTTGGGAGGCGGCGGGGCCATATAGCGTATTTGGTTTTTTAATAATGATAATCAAATATGGCCGCTCAAATTACGCGCTTAAGGCTACAACTTATAATTAAAATGTAATTAAAATATATTTAAAATTTAAATATATTTTAAATGTAATATTAAAAACGAGAAACGTTATATTTACAGAGGGAGGTCTGATCCTCCAGCCTCCGTTGTATGGAAGTGGCCTGTCAGCCTTGGTCATTTAAGATTGGGCTCATTTCAAGACTTTTCTAACTACATACAAACATGCATACATAGTATATACATACATACATACATACATACATACATACATACATACATACATACATACATACATACATACATACATACATACATACATACATACATACATACATACATACATACATACATACATACATACACACATACATACATACATACATACATACATACATACATACATACATACATAGGCCTGCCTACATATGCGTACACACATATGAGCCTGTTTTTATATATTATATAAAATTCTAGCCTGTATATATGATGTTTTAGTGCCTGTATCGATGATGCGTGGGGATTGGATTCTAGGCAGTAAAGCACACCTGCTGTGAAGATGGTGGTCAGTTAAAGCGAAACGGAAGCGAGGATTGTTTACTCCAATCCTTCTGCAAAGAGCGATGACTGACGGTTGCTAATGGAAACGATCTTAGAAAGGCCTGGAGATGACTAAACCAAGACTCAGACGATGATTTTAAGACTATAGGGATTTTAACATTGGTAGATAGAACCGTCAAAATTTGTCGCTAGCCCAAATAGTGTCTCCATAGTGTCGTTATTTTGGTTAATTTTGAGCAAAGACGATTTGTAATATTATAATTTGTAAGTCAGGAAATTTAAAGTGGAGAGGAAGGAAGTGAAGTGTGTTGCATATAAGTTGAATATGCCACGTTTTAATTAAATCGAAGTTATAAATAACGGACAACGCTGAACTACACATATTAGGAGTATACAGATTTGTACGTTGGATCAACATTCTACTGACGTTGGAATTCTTTCTTGTTACCGTAACGTTCCTTTAATGTTGCATGATTGTAGTCGTTTTATCAACGCAATGAACGTTTTATTTAAACTTTAGACGAACGTGTCCGCCAACCATTTCCAAACGTTTAAGAAACTTTTGTGTGTTGCCTGGGTAGTAACACGTGCAGATGTAAGAGAGTAAGTAAATAGTTATTAAGTCGCTGAATTTTACTCATAACGGCTGGACACTACTGAGCTTATATGAATAACGAAGGTGTCCAGTTGCTGGCGTTTCGTCTGAAAGATACTTAAAATCTCTCGGGTCTAATCTTTTGGGGATTTCCATCTAGGCACACTTATGATACGGTAGCCGAATGGCTTCAGCGCATGACTGGTAGCGCAAAATGTACGGGTTCGAGCTTTCCCGAAAACGGAATTGTGGGGGGACTTTGAACAAGTCCTTTCAACGCAACTACTGAGCGCCATTCAATGATGCTTTGTCATTAGATATATAGAGGCGCTTAATAAATATAGGAATAGTATTTAACTCCACCATACCATTTTCGAGTGGTGCCAGTGACAAGCCTGGATAAAGAGAGGCGACGTTAATCATCTTCGTTATTATGACTTCATCGTTAACAGAAGCTATCTATTAAGGCATGTAAGTCAGCCTTACCTTTGCCTTGTATCACCCTTACCTTTGCCTTATATCATCCTTACCTTTGCCTTGTATCACCCTTACCTTTGCCTTGTATCACCCTTACATTTGCCTTGTATCACCCTTACCTTTGCCTTGTATCACCCTTACCTTTGCCTTGTGTCACCCTTTGCCTCGTATCATCCTTACTTTTGCCTTGTATCACCCTTACCTTTGCCTTGTATCACCTTTACCTTTGCCTTGTATCACCTTTACCTTTGCCTTGTATCACCCTTTGTCTCGTATCATCTTTACTTTTGCCTTGTATCACCCTTACCTTTGCCTTTCATCACCCTTACCTTTGCCTTGTTTACCTTTTCGTTGTTGTTTCATCTTTTATTATCAGCGTCATTTAAATGTATAGGCCTAATTGCGAAATATGTTCTCAATGATCTACTAACCTCTGACATTTTCAGTTTGAAATAAAGGTTTCCCTTTGAACGAAATTTGAAGCGTCTGTTAGGAGCGATGGTTCGGGTTGGCACGCAGCACGAGCTGAGACACCTTGGCAGACGACTTTTAGGGATGATATTACACACTTGACCTATTATTGCCCACACCAGTAGGCTACTGTTGCTCACGGTTATTGGTCCGTTGCCCACACTTAGACCTATTTCTCTCACAATGGCAGAAAAGCAGTTTTTCAAAGATGTTTCGAATCGAATTTGTATGTTTCATCATATACGTTGACTGATCCAGTTCTGTTGTCAGCAATCGCTGTCAGCTAGCGTTGCCTTTATCCGTTGTCAGTTAACGATGCTCATTTTCGTTGTCAGTTGGCATTGTCAGTTGCCGTTGTCCATTGTTGTTCTTGTTTGTCGTCCGCCGTTGCATCTGTGGCAGACATCGTTTGTCTAAAAGTCCTGTAGCTTCGTAGTCACGGTGCGTCGGCGTCACTAAGCGCGATTTAAGGACACGCGTTTGTGCATGTGCGTCTGCGCAGGGCTTCATAGGGCTGCTGCTGCTGCGGCAACTGCTGGCGAAGACGACGACGACGATGATGATGAAGAAGACGAGGCTGCTGGAGGAACTGCGTGTGAAAGGAAGTGTCGGTCAGCGTCTGTCTCATCCCTCGATTGCTGATGTGTGTGAATGGCATGCAACAGCTGTGGATGGATGGAACGGAAGCAACAGTCAAAGGAACCAGAGCAAAATCTAACGCAAAGGAAACAACAGTCAAAGCAACGAAAGCAACAAAAAGCAAAGCAGGAAGTCAAAGCAAAGGATGCACCAGCCAAAGTAACAATAGCAAAATCTAAAGTAAAGGAAGCAACATAACAGTCAAAGGGACGAAAGCAACAAAAAGCAAAAGCAGGAAGTCAAAACAAGGGATGCAACAGCCAAGGTAACAATAGTGAAATCTAAAGTAAAAAAAAAAACAGTCAAAGCAACAAAATCAGCAGCAAGCAACGGAAGGGGTAAGAAAACAACACACCAGCAACTATAACAGCACAAGAAAAAAGACAGCAGCAACTGGATCAACTCTTTAACGGTAATTAGCTCCCGATTAGACCGGTCTCTGCTTAAGACTTGCATCGTGTTTTATGTTACCAGTGCGTTTTTATGTTGTCGTAAACATGATTTATGCAAGACATGTGATGCAGACTGTGTTTACATGTCGTATAAACTACAACTGTCCGGTTTAGCATCAAAACAGAATAGCCTCTTGGGCCATTCGGTTCTGAGTTTATACCGTCACTATTTTGGAGGACCTCACGGATCTCTGTAGTTCTGGATGTCTGTCTTTATGCACATATGTCTGTCTGTCTTTCTGTCTGTCTTTCTCGGTCAGTCTGTTTCTCTGTCATTGTCTTTCTACGTCTCTGTTTTTTCTGTCTCTCGCTATTTCTCTATTTCTGTTGTCCTCGCTCTCCGTTTCTGTCTCTGTCTCTTTCCTCTGTTTCTCTATCGCTCTCTATCTCTATCCATCTCTCTCGCTTCTATGTCAAGGTCGTTTGTCTGTCTGTGTTTTGAAGGAAGCAACAGAACCTAAGGTGAACGTCCGGAACACAACATTGGTTGATTGCCATCGAGCATTGTCTCTTTATTGGGTCAGTCAGCCTTATAGTCGCATATTCAGGTGAGTATATTATGTCCTATCAGATTTTGTGTTCAGAAACGATGAATCCCGATCTGGTGATCATCTCTTTCTCATTCTTTTCTCCTACTTCTCCTCCTCCTACTCCTCCTACTCCTTCGAGTCTCTAATCTTCTTCTTTCTCACATTCTTATTCTACCATTTCCTCCCCCTCCTCCTTTTTCTTTCTTTCTTCTACCTTCCCTCCTCCCTTCCTACTTTGTTGTACCTTCATCATTGTTAGCATCTCTATTACCGTCATCGTCGTCGGCGTCAACATGGTCATCATTATCAATATCACCGCCATCGTCCTTTGGAAAAGAGAACATCTCCAGAAATGAATTTACTCAGCAGAGCGCAGGTACCGCGTAAAAATGCCAGCTGTCCTACGCGCTTTAGGCTGCCGTCAGCCTAATGTCAACTGAAACGGTCTAACGTCATACGTGTCTGGAGGCTGACCTTGCCGAGATGAGGTTCTTAAATTCATAGAGCATCTTCTTCCGCATCAGAGTCGGCCACAGACGTACCTGCCTCCGTATCCCAAAATATTTACCACTCATCTCCACGAAACCACTTAAAGCGCACTGTTTACATTTGTGAAATCGATCGAGTGCTGTTAAAATGATCCATATAGACCCTGTATGTATACATACCCACATATAATAGTGTGCGCTCCATATACATGTATATATATGTACATGTACATATATATATAAGATATATATATATGGAGTGCACACTCTTGTGTGTGTGTGTGTGTGTGTGTGTGTGTGTGTGTGTGTGTGTGTGTGTGTGTGTGTGTGTGTGTGTGTGTGTGTGTGTGTGTGTAGGTGTGTGTGTGTGTGTTGTATTGTATTGTATATGGGCATTTATATAGCGCCTCTCGCGGTATAGACCATTCAGAGGCGCTCCCAGTGCGCGAGACCCCGAGAGAAAAAGCAGGATTTAAGGCGAGAAAAAGAAGAAGCAACGCTACCAGAGAGAATGGTGGTGCGGACAGAAGGAGGAAGTCGGTTCCAAAGTGAGGGACCTATGCAGGCAAAGGATCTGGACTGAGCCATAGTAGTCCTGACACCAGGAACTAAGAGGTCAAGACGATCAGAAGATCGGAGTGTGTGTGTGTGTTTTTTTTTATGAATACAGGCAAAACATAGCGACAATAATCGTGACCATGCCCGAGAAGACACTCATGATGTCGAAAGTATCCAAACTGAATTTCATATTGCACGTTGGATTTAGTTGAAAATTCCGGACAATTACGTGAAAACCGCATGTTTCTTTTATGAAGAGTAAAAATTAGATTTTTACAGGTCTACCGTACATCTGTCTATGCGTGGCTACAGCTGAGAAATCGTGAGATAACTATGGCCCAACCTAAGTCACTGTGTACAGGGATTGCCCTTTTGACGCCAGCGCTTGAAATGCTATAAGCGAAACTGTCATAATTTGATTTGTCTGTTGTGTGGTGTTTCAATAAAACGATTCAATCAGTTGTGACTCATAGGTATAGTAAATTGGAGCGCACTCATACTCATAAGTCCTCTGAGGCTTTCATCAATGAAATATCAATTGAAAAACTGGTTAAGATGAATATCTGTACGACTCTCCATTTCTATAATAATCGATGCACACGACTTTAAATTAGGGCACAAAGAGGCGTTAAATCTATTGTTGCGTTTAGTAGTTAGTATACTACAACTGACAACACAGCCAATGACATCAGACTACAACTGACAACACAGCCAATGACATCAGACTACAACTGACAACACAGCCAAAGACATCAGACTACAACTGACAACACAGCCAAAGACATCAGACTACAACTGACAACACAACCAAAGACATCAGACTACAACTGACAACACAGCCAAAGACATCAGACTACAACTGACAACACAGCTATACATTTGAATTATAATTATTAATTATGAATTATTATTATGAAAGACTTCAGTTTCAACACATACAAACAAACACACACACACACACACACACATCAAACCAAATACACACACACATCAAACCAAATACACACACTCACACACACCTACACCTACACACACACACACACACACACACCTACACACACACACACACACAAACACACACACACACACACACACCAAACCAAACATCAAACCAAACACACACACACACAAACACCATTGCAAATACACACACACACACACACACACCAAACCAAACATCAAACCAAACACACACACACACACACACACAAACACCATTGCAAATACACACACACACACACACACACACACACACATACACGTTTTTGAACCTTACTCAGTCAAAATCTGTTATCAGAAATGGAATCTGCACTTTACTCACATCTTGTATTATACACAAGGACACCCAAGTTTCTGAACTGTGCCAGAGTCCGCATTACACTGAAATCTGTTATCAGAAACGGACTCTTTGCACTTTAGACATAACTTATATTCTGCAGAAGGGCTGTAAGGGGTGTTTATACGAAAGACAATGGAAATGGACCCAGGCTTAGCCAAACAGCTAGACAATGCACATTTTGAACTAACCAATGAGCATAGGTTATATTTGACCGCTATTGTCTGATATCTTATAAAAGTTCCAAAGCACATCTACACTCTCACACTTCACTCGGAAATCGACAACGGAGAGGAAAAGAGACGTTTATCTCAACCAGAAATCGTCGTTAATATCGCTGAAAAGATGTATTCAAGTTCTACTTCGTCTGCATTGTCTGTGAGTATATGCGAATAAATAATTTTCAGTTGAACACATACATTACAAACAAGCTACATGAACTATATTTTACAATTTATTTGTGTGGTATGGTGGCGCAGTGGTAAGATCGCCGTCTTGGAACCGCAGGATTGTCAGTTCGAATCCCACTCTATCCGCTGCTGCGTATGGACATTGTGCAAGTCCTTCAATCACAATTGCTCGTGACACTTCGACATGAAAATTCCGACACAGTATCAAATGTGGGAGTCGGCAGCACCTCTGACTAGTTGACATCGATAGGTGCTATAGAAATATTCGGAATAAATAAAATTTAGTATGAACATTTCACACAGGCACACATGAAATGCTGATTTTACTTGCACATAAACTATAGCAAAGTCCTGTAACTGTATTTGTAGGTAGGAATGAAGCGTGGAAATGAAGAAGTGGTCAATACGAAGCAGGAGATGTTTAAAAAGACTCGAGCAAATCAAGATCTGTTTAAAGAGTCCATTGGAAACAATCGGTATCTGACTGCTAGCATGTACAATGAAAATCTGATGGTACATGTAAGAGAATACGAAACGGGACATGGCAAGCTATACCCCACAAGAAAGGGTGTTTGCTTCACCAAACCGAGATGGGGAACTTTCCTTAGGCATTTAGATGATATCGACCGAAGTGTAGAGTTGCTAAAGGCGAATCAGCCTGTTGAATATTTCCAACATATAGGTGGTAGATATTATGTTACTATTTCCAATGGTATAAAGTGTGTAAACATTCGACGTTACTTCCAACCCTTGAACAGCAAAAAGGAGAGACCAACTCGTAGTGGAATCGCTTTGCGTTTGGATGAATGGGGCGCGCTGATGACAAAGATTTTCATGCTGCATGAACAATTACCGGAACTGAAAGTCGCCACACCGTGCTACGACAGCGAGGACCATTCGAATCAGGAGGGTTTTTTGAATTGTCGAGAATGTAACCCATTTGGACTAGATTCAGTTAACGAGTTAAGTGTTTAAGACGATAGACTTTACATATGCACTTACCAGACATTTCATATAATTAGAAAAAAGGAAAGCAGAATGTGTTTTAATAAAGTTATTAAACCGAAATATGTCTTCATTATTTGCATGTTTTACTTGTGGTGTGAAAGGTGGTGTAGTAAGTTTATGCCTTGCATGTTGAAAAAGGCAAATGGAAAGAGAGTTTGAATGGGAAAGTAAGATTGAGTTAGATGTTCTGAAGCTAAAACAACAACTTTTAGATTCTCAATGTGTGTAGGATGATGATTTGTATAACCAAGTTACAACTCTTAGTATAAAATTCAGAATTTTCAATTTCTACGATGTTTGGAATACAATCTTGTATGCTACAATTACAACTTTATAATTAACAAGACTGTAAGCTGACGACTTGTACGCTAAACTTACGACTTTTAAGTTTCCAAATACATATGGAATAAGATTTTGAATATAGAGCTTACGAATTTTTAGTTTGTTAGACTGTTGAGAGAGAAAGAGGGAGGGGGAGAGAGAGAGGTTTTAGGGTAAAAGTCTTACTTTCTAGGGTAGTTTCTACACTAAATTGCAACTTTTAAGTTCGCAACGATGGTTTGAATGCTAAATTACTACATTATACTTTGCAAAGACTGTAATTGCAGCGGGTTTTACAGTGGGTTTTACGGTGGGTTTTACCACGGGTTTTTACCATAGTTGACAACTTTAAGACTGTAAGGTGGTTGAAATGAAGGTTTTTAGTTTGAGAAGCTCGTTAACACTATAAAAGTTTATTTCAATAGATGTGTTAGACGAATGTTTTCATTATAAAGTTGTTGCAAGGTCTGGTTAGGTAGTTAGAATGGAGGCTCATATTGTAAAATTACACATTTTAGGTGTATGGAATGCTGCTAAGATTAAGTCTTTCCACATTGTACACACAAATGGAATGCTAATTTCCACAACAACATATCAAACTTTTAACCTGCGAAGACGCAGAGCTTGAGAGCTTAGCATCGTTTAGGTTACAAACTGACCTCTCATATGATGTAAAGTCAGCTCGAAAGAGAGCTTTTGCAACAAACTTACAATTTTGTGTGTGTAGCGACACATGTGAGGTGATAAACTTAAGTCTTTTAGACTGTCATGAAGGTTTGCAAAGTAAAATGTGAACTTTTGAGTTGTACGAGAGTTTGCAAGCCCGATTTCTATACTAAAATTTACAACTTTCTTCGTTTCAACGAAAGATTTGCATGAGTATTTGCATGTTTTAGCTGATCAACTTATACAAAAAGGTGAAATATTAGCTTGGAAGGGCTAGAGAAAATGCTGCATTTGGTAGGAACGTGTGCAGTGTCCATCTTTTTACATATACATGCTTGGATGGGGACGTGCCAGGTAAACGAACTCTTTCACAAAGTTTGAGTTAAAATAATAAAACTTTTGAGAAAGAATGTGCAGTTCGATACGATTGGATGGTAAGTTTGTTAAAGGTTTGAATGCTTGAAAGTAAGGCTAATTGATAAGCTGAGCTGGAGTTTGCATAAGGTTTGAATGTGTAGACGCTATTGTAGAACGGTTGTATAAGTGGATTTGTGGAAATGAAGTGATTTTGAATGAAAAGATGTAGTCTTGTAGCGTTTGACCGATGTAGTTTACTTCAGAGGTCCAAGTATGGAGCTGCAATGTGATAGAAAACGAGGGGTTTCGTGTGAGAGGAGCGCTCTTCTATAGACATGCAACTTTGCATATTTTCATTGTCAGAGGTTTTTCAATTGCATGTAAATTAACCAAATAGTCAAAGACACGAGTTGTAGGTTACAAGTTGATTTATTTCACAGCTGCAGACATACAGTTTCACAACTTCTATGTTGAAACACCAAAGTTTCTCTCATACGCTCTTGCGACATATGAAAATCTATGCTAAATTCGACGCATCACACACGCACAGTTTGTTAAAGTTAAAGACAAAGTCAGCGATTTATTCAAGTTTCTGCATAAACGGCATTACCATAGGTTGCAACATCTCAATGTTACAAGACATTTTTCTTAAACAACTAAACTTGTAATCATTCGAAATCGTCTACAACAGTTGCAAAAGTTGTAGAAATGAACATGTTACACGCAAAGGTTAAAGACAAAGTTTTCATTTCAACAGCAAAGTTGGGCATTTCCAAACTTTGTGTTATTACTAATGAAAAAACGAGCAGTGGAACAATGTTCATAGCACTGAGGGCTCATTTCTGTCTCTATGAAAAAGTAATTTTACAGTCTCTGAACATCGTTTGAAACATGCGAAAACTACCGCCGCCACCGCCGCCGCCACCGCCGCCGCCGCCGGCACAGCCGGTGTCTTAGCCGCCACCGTTTAATTGGAAATTTCAAAAATTCAAGATTCAACGTTTCAGTTTAAAAAATTTCAAAGTTTCAATTTTTCTTCTAAGTTTCAAAATTTTCAATTTCAAAAATTTAGGTTTGAAAAATTTCATCTTGAAAAATTTCAATTTGAAAAATTTCAGTTTAAAAAAATTTCAGTTTACAAAATTTCAGTTTGAGAAATTTCAATTTGAAAAATTTTAGTTTCAAAACTTTCAGTTTGAAAATTTCAGTTTGAAAAATTTCAGTTTGAGAAAATTTCAGTTTCAAACTTTCAATTTCAAAATTTTCAGTTTCAAAAATTTCGGTTTGAAAAATTTCAGTTTGAAAAATTTCAGTTTCAGAAATTTCAATTTGAAAAAATTTCAGTTTCAAAAATTTCAGTTTGAAAAAATTTCAGTTTACAAAATTTCAGTTTGAGAAATTTCAATTTGAAAAATTTTAGTTTCAAAACTTTCAGGTTGAAAAATTTCAGTTTGAAAAAATTTCAGTTTCAAAATTTCAATTTCAAAATTTTCAGTTTGAAAAATTTCAGTTTGAGAATATTTCAGTTTAAAAAATTTCAGTTTGAGAAAATTTCAGTTTCAGTTTGAAAAATTTCAGTTTGAGAAAATTTCAGTTTGAAAAATTTCTGTTTCAAAAATTTCAAAGTTTCAAATTTTTCAGTTACAAAATTTTAAATTTGAAAATTTCAATTTCAAAATTTTCAGTTTTAAAAAATTTCTGTTTGAGAAAATTTCAGTTTCAAAAATTTCTGTTTCAAAAATTTTAGTTTCAAAACTTTCAGGTTGAAAAATTTCAGTTTCAAAATTTCAATTTCTAAATTTTCAGTTTGAAAAATTTCAGTTTGAGAAAATTTCAGTTTCAAAAATTTCAGTTTGAGAAAATTTCAGTTTCAGTTTGAAAAATTTCAGTTTGAGAAAATTTCAGTTTGAAAAATTTCTGTTTCAAAAATTTCAAAGTTTCAAATTTTTCAGTTACAAAATTTTAAATTTGAAAATTTCAATTTCAAAATTTTCAGTTTCAACAAATTTCAGTTTGAGAAAATTTCAGTTTCAAAAATTTCTGTTTCAAAAATTTCAAAGTTTCAATTTGAAAAATTTTATATTCCAAAATTTTAAGATTCAACAATTTGAGAATTTCAAAAACTTACAATCAACAACACCAACAACAACAGTTATTAGAATTGTTGCAGCTTATAAGCGGCAGATGTCAGTTAAGATATTTCAAAATGCTAACTGACCAATGGCTGAACAGTTAGCAAGAGTTTGAAATTGTTAAAAGTCGTCAATCGTAGTTCCATTTGGCAGTCTTGTACAATTATTCAACTTAGTTATACCCTCTAGTTAACTTAAAAGTATATCGAGAATGTGTTTTAAGGCTGAAAAGCGGGATGCTACTTGGATGCAAAACAACATTCCGGATTATGTCAGTTGTGAAAATGTGACCACGAAAGGTGAAGGACTTGATAGAAATGATGGACGTGAGGACCATATTCTAAAGCCTGACACCTCTCATTCTTATCGTCTCATCCGACTTAAGACCGAGAATGAAAAGCTGAAAACTTCATTGATATGCAAACGCTGTCATTCTACTCAAGTACAATCGCTGTCGCTACCATGCTGTCATATAGTTTGTTGTGATCCATGTGCTGACGCTATTGATGAATGTCCTCTGTGCAAAGCCAGAATACTTGGGACCGTGAGAATTTATATGGCATAAAATTCTTCATTAACTGCATGCAAGTGCAAACTTCTAAATTGTAACTATTGGAAAAATGTGTTCGATGGCTACGACGCCGGCTGTGCCGGCGGCGGCGGCGGCGGCAGCGGCGGTGACGGTGACGGTGGCGGTGGCGGCGGCGGCGGCGGTGGCGGCGGCGGTGGCGGCGGTAGTTTTCGCATGTTTCAAACGATGTTCAGAGACTGTAAAATTACTTTTTCATAGAGACAGAAATGAGCCCTCAGTGCTATGAACATTGTTCCACTGCTCGTTTTTTCATTAGTAATAACACAAAGTTTGGAAATGCCCAACTTTGCTGTTGAAATGAAAACTTTGTCTTTAACCTTTGCGTGTAACATGTTCATTTCTACAACTTTTGCAACTGTTGTAGACGATTTCGAATGATTACAAGTTTAGTTGTTTAAGAAAAATGTCTTGTAACATTGAGATGTTGCAACCTATGGTAATGCCGTTTATGCAGAAACTTGAATAAATCGCTGACTTTGTCTTTAACTTTAACAAACTGTGCGTGTGTGATGCGTCGAATTTAGCATAGATTTTCATATGTCGCAAGAGCGTATGAGAGAAACTTTGGTGTTTCAACATAGAAGTTGTGAAACTGTATGTCTGCAGCTGTGAAATAAATCAACTTGTAACCTACAACTCGTGTCTTTGACTATTTGGTTAATTTACATGCAATTGAAAAACCTCTGACAATGAAAATATGCAAAGTTGCATGTCTATAGAAGAGCGCTCCTCTCACACGAAACCCCTCGTTTTCTATCACATTGCAGCTCCATACTTGGACCTCTGAAGTAAACTACATCGGTCAAACGCTACAAGACTACATCTTTTCATTCAAAATCACTTCATTTCCACAAATCCACTTATACAACCGTTCTACAATAGCGTCTACACATTCAAACCTTATGCAAACTCCAGCTCAGCTTATCAATTAGCCTTACTTTCAAGCATTCAAACCTTTAACAAACTTACCATCCAATCGTATCGAACTGCACATTCTTTCTCAAAAGTTTTATTATTTTAACTCAAACTTTGTGAAAGAGTTCGTTTACCTGGCACGTCCCCATCCAAGCATGTATATGTAAAAAGATGGACACTGCACACGTTCCTACCAAATGCAGCATTTTCTCTAGCCCTTCCAAGCTAATATTTCACCTTTTTGTATAAGTTGATCAGCTAAAACATGCAAATACTCATGCAAATCTTTCGTTGAAACGAAGAAAGTTGTAAATTTTAGTATAGAAATCGGGCTTGCAAACTCTCGTACAACTCAAAAGTTCACATTTTACTTTGCAAACCTTCATGACAGTCTAAAAGACTTAAGTTTATCACCTCACATGTGTCGCTACACACACAAAATTGTAAGTTTGTTGCAAAAGCTCTCTTTCGAGCTGACTTTACATCATATGAGAGGTCAGTTTGTAACCTAAACGATGCTAAGCTCTCAAGCTCTGCGTCTTCGCAGGTTAAAAGTTTGATATGTTGTTGTGGAAATTAGCATTCCATTTGTGTGTACAATGTGGAAAGACTTAATCTTAGCAGCATTCCATACACCTAAAATGTGTAATTTTACAATATGAGCCTCCATTCTAACTACCTAACCAGACCTTGCAACAACTTTATAATGAAAACATTCGTCTAACACATCTATTGAAATAAACTTTTATAGTGTTAACGAGCTTCTCAAACTAAAAACCTTCATTTCAACCACCTTACAGTCTTAAAGTTGTCAACTATGGTAAAAACCCGTGGTAAAACCCACCGTAAAACCCACTGTAAAACCCGCTGCAATTACAGTCTTTGCAAAGTATAATGTAGTAATTTAGCATTCAAACCATCGTTGCGAACTTAAAAGTTGCAATTTAGTGTAGAAACTACCCTAGAAAGTAAGACTTTTACCCTAAAACCTCTCTCTCTCCCCCTCCCTCTTTCTCTCTCAACAGTCTAACAAACTAAAAATTCGTAAGCTCTATATTCAAAATCTTATTCCATATGTATTTGGAAACTTAAAAGTCGTAAGTTTAGCGTACAAGTCGTCAGCTTACAGTCTTGTTAATTATAAAGTTGTAATTGTAGCATACAAGATTGTATTCCAAACATCGTAGAAATTGAAAATTCTGAATTTTATACTAAGAGTTGTAACTTGGTTATACAAATCATCATCCTACACACATTGAGAATCTAAAAGTTGTTGTTTTAGCTTCAGAACATCTAACTCAATCTTACTTTCCCATTCAAACTCTCTTTCCATTTGCCTTTTTCAACATGCAAGGCATAAACTTACTACACCACCTTTCACACCACAAGTAAAACATGCAAATAATGAAGACATATTTCGGTTTAATAACTTTATTAAAACACATTCTGCTTTCCTTTTTTCTAATTATATGAAATGTCTGGTAAGTGCATATGTAAAGTCTATCGTCTTAAACACTTAACTCGTTAACTGAATCTAGTCCAAATGGGTTACATTCTCGACAATTCAAAAAACCCTCCTGATTCGAATGGTCCTCGCTGTCGTAGCACGGTGTGGCGACTTTCAGTTCCGGTAATTGTTCATGCAGCATGAAAATCTTTGTCATCAGCGCGCCCCATTCATCCAAACGCAAAGCGATTCCACTACGAGTTGGTCTCTCCTTTTTGCTGTTCAAGGGTTGGAAGTAACGTCGAATGTTTACACACTTTATACCATTGGAAATAGTAACATAATATCTACCACCTATATGTTGGAAATATTCAACAGGCTGATTCGCCTTTAGCAACTCTACACTTCGGTCGATATCATCTAAATGCCTAAGGAAAGTTCCCCATCTCGGTTTGGTGAAGCAAACACCCTTTCTTGTGGGGTATAGCTTGCCATGTCCCGTTTCGTATTCTCTTACATGTACCATCAGATTTTCATTGTACATGCTAGCAGTCAGATACCGATTGTTTCCAATGGACTCTTTAAACAGATCTTGATTTGCTCGAGTCTTTTTAAACATCTCCTGCTTCGTATTGACCACTTCTTCATTTCCACGCTTCATTCCTACCTACAAATACAGTTACAGGACTTTGCTATAGTTTATGTGCAAGTAAAATCAGCATTTCATGTGTGCCTGTGTGAAATGTTCATACTAAATTTTATTTATTCCGAATATTTCTATAGCACCTATCGATGTCAACTAGTCAGAGGTGCTGCCGACTCCCACATTTGATACTGTGTCGGAATTTTCATGTCGAAGTGTCACGAGCAATTGTGATTGAAGGACTTGCACAATGTCCATACGCAGCAGCGGATAGAGTGGGATTCGAACTGACAATCCTGCGGTTCCAAGACGGCGATCTTACCACTGCGCCACCATACCACACAAATAAATTGTAAAATATAGTTCATGTAGCTTGTTTGTAATGTATGTGTTCAACTGAAAATTATTTATTTGCATATACTCACAGACAATGCAGACGAAGTAGAACTTGAATACATCTTTTCAGCGATATTAACGACGATTTCTGGTTGAGATAAACGTCTCTTTTCCTCTCCGTTGTCGATTTCCGAGTGAAGTGTGAGAGTGTAGATGTGCTTTGGAACTTTTATAAGATATCAGACAATAGCGGTCAAATATAACCTATGCTCATTGGTTAGTTCAAAATGTGCATTGTCTAGCTGTTTGGCTAAGCCTGGGTCCATTTCCATTGTCTTTCGTATAAACACCCCTTACAGCCCTTCTGCAGAATATAAGTTATGTCTAAAGTGCAAAGAGTCCGTTTCTGATAACAGATTTCAGTGTAATGCGGACTCTGGCACAGTTCAGAAACTTGGGTGTCCTTGTGTATAATACAAGATGTGAGTAAAGTGCAGATTCCATTTCTGATAACAGATTTTGACTGAGTAAGGTTCAAAAACGTGTATGTGTGTGTGTGTGTGTGTGTGTGTGTATTTGCAATGGTGTTTGTGTGTGTGTGTGTGTGTGTGTGTTTGGTTTGATGTTTGGTTTGGTGTGTGTGTGTGTGTGTGTGTATTTGCAATGGTGTTTGTGTGTGTGTGTGTTTGGTTTGATGTTTGGTTTGGTGTGTGTGTGTGTGTGTGTTTGTGTGTGTGTGTGTGTGTAGGTGTGTGTGTGTGTGTGTGTGTGTGTGTAGGTGTAGGTGTGTGTGAGTGTGTGTATTTGGTTTGATGTGTGTGTGTATTTGGTTTGATGTGTGTGTGTGTGTTTGTTTGTATGTGTTGAAACTGAAGTCTTTCATAATAATAATTCATAATTAATAATTATAATTCAAATGTATAGCTGTGTTGTCAGTTGTAGTCTGATGTCTTTGGCTGTGTTGTCAGTTGTAGTCTGATGTCTTTGGTTGTGTTGTCAGTTGTAGTCTGATGTCTTTGGCTGTGTTGTCAGTTGTAGTCTGATGTCTTTGGCTGTGTTGTCAGTTGTAGTCTGGTGTCATTGGCTGTGTTGTCAGTTGTAGTCTGATGTCATTGGCTGTGTTGTCAGTTGTAGTATACTAACTACTGCGTTTCATCATAATAACATTGAAAATAAAATACTTAGAAAGCGAAACTCAACGTAAAGACTCAGAGTTTGGCAGTTAACACAACAACGAACAGAAATATGCAAAGAACTAGTACTGATCCATTTTATGCCTACTTGCTTTGTGAGCGCGACTTTACTGACTTTGTAGGGTTTCTCAGTCACTATCAACCACACCCAATATTTATATATAGGACATATATAGGATATAATATGCATTGGTCCTGCTCTATGGAATCAACTCCCTCCAGTGACACGTGCCTCTTTATTAGCTGGTGGCCCAAGTGCCTCGTTCCGCTGTCTTAAAACGCTTCTAGGACAATCGCTCATTGGACTATCGCTCATAGGGACGATCGCTCATAGGACTATCGCTCATAGGACTATCGCTCATAGGACGATCGCTCATAGGACGGTCGCTCATAGGACTATCGCTCATAGGGACGATCGCTCATAGGGACGATCGCTTATAGGGACTATCGCTCATAGGACTATCGCTCATACGGACCATGCATACATATAAGCATAAAAGTAGGGACGCTAGCAATTAACTTCCTATTAACTGGTAGATAGTTTTGAAGTATAGGCACATCAAAGTAGGAACATTTCATAAATATTTGTAAAGTCATTTGGAACATTTGATAAGTTTTATTATCGGTAGCCAATTGGAAGTTTATTTAATAATTAGATAATTGGAAGCTAATTGCTAGCTAATTGGAAGTTTATTACTCGCGTCCTACTTTACGGTAACACTGACATTCTTACGTATTTAAGTGGTTCGCTCTCTTAGCGTAGTGGTTTTCTTTCTGAGCATATTGAACAATCTTCTAGAGCTTTTATATATTATTTGCATTTACGATCGCATTTAACCCTCGAATGCCCAAGGGGGGGGTCCGACCGGACCCCAGACCCGCTTTTCACGGATAACTTTAGAACGGCTACGAAATTGTAGAAATGCTTTTAGGACATCCTAAAGCATTCAATTGGGCTTCGTATGTTATATTTTGCGTGATTATACTACCACCCTGTAGCCCACAAGCATAGCATATACCAAGGACACCCCCAAGATATGCGGCTGATGGTCATACTGGCATATAGTTTGCCAACCCAGAAATAAATTATTTTAACGCACGTTATTGTGAAATACCATATATCAGTCGATTGCAAATTGAATTTGGATTATAACAAGCCAAATCCCGTTAAAATATTCCATTCCTGTACCCCACAACCATAGCATATACCAAGGACACCCCAAGATATGCGGCTGGTGGTCATACTGGCATATGGTTTACCAACCCAGAAATAAATTTTTTGCGCAAGTTATTGTAAAATACCATGTATCAGTCGAATGCAAATTGAATTTGGATTATAACAAGCCAAATCCCGTTAAAATATTCCAATCCTGTACCCCACAACCAGGGAACAACTACATGCGTACAATTGAATACATGCGAAAAATCCCGAAATTGCAAAGAAACTACAAAAGAGTAGGCCCCCTATTAAAGTTCAAATAAAGTTTCACCAGGTGGCGCTATTGTGAAATACCATATATCAGTCGATTGCAAATTGAATTTGGATTATAACAAGCCAAATCCCGTTAAAATATTCCAATCCGTTCTCCAGATATCACAATGAAAACATTGGGGTCCGGTCGGACCCCCCCGTTGGGCATTCGTGTACCAAAAAATAGCTTGGGCACTCGAGGGTTAATGGATCCATAAACTATGGTCTCAGTGTAGGCCTATTATCGATAACTGTACTTTTCTATGGTCATATGAGCGATAGTCCTATGAGCGATAGTCCCTATGAGCGATCGTCCCTATGAGCGATAGTCCCTATGAGCGATCGTCCTATGAGCGATAGTCCTATGAGCGATAGTCCTATGAGCGACCGTCCTATGAGCGATCATCCTATGAGCAATAGTCCGTACACCCTTAAAACCACTTTCTATTCACTAGGTTTTTCGCACTGGGAGCGCCTCTGATTAGCGAACACTGTGAGAGGCGCTTTATAAATGTTTAGATACAATACAATACAATAGGCCTATGCACAGTTTAAAAAATTATTATACTCTGCTAAGAGCAGACACTGGTGTGGCTAGAACTCTCGCAAACATAGGCTATAGACTGTCTGGTGTTACAGCACATTCAGTCACGTACCGCCCGACTGTTTTTTGCAGTCAATTAAAGATGAATAACAACGCCAAATAATGACGGAAATTGACAAACTGGCAATGTCTGGCAATAGGCCACAACGGTTGGGCTTTATTACCACACAGCTTAAGTCTAAGGTTACACGAGTAGATAGGCCCTACTGTGCTGCTCCTATGTAGGCCTATTATTTTTAAGAGCGTGTATATCTGATTACTGTTGGAGCATCCTTAATAGGTCGACCTATATATACAGTATATAGGCTTCAAAGTACATAAAAGTACATATAAAACACTCCCTTAAACACGACCAATTGCGTCCAACTATATAGGCCTATCTGTGGAGTCTTACTTCCTAGAGTTACCTTTTCAACATGAGTTAATGTAGCAACTATATTTAGCAACATGAATCGAAGCTAATTATAGGTTGGTATAGCATAAAGAAATAGGAAACTGGAGAGGGAGTTTGACGTTGGGGCAGAGAGCGTCCAGGCAGAAGATGTCATCCTTTGGACATGTGATGCATGCAGATGGGCTGGAAAAGGAGATGATGTTGGCGTGTGAGGAGGGCAGGAGGAGGCAGGGGCGGATCTAGACTTTTACTTTACGGGGGGCGATTTTATGGACGACCAAGGTCAAAGGAATTAAAATTAAAATTACTTATCAAGTTTGGAGCATGATTAAAGCAAGGGCGTGTAGAAGTAATCCGGCGCTGTACATGCTTAATAATAATCACATGACATTTATCCTGTAGCACAGTATATAGTTTATCAAATTTTTTGATTTTATATTTAAAAAAATTATTTTTGGGACTCTTAGGGGGGGGCGATCGCCCCAATCGCCCCCCTCTGGATCCGCCACTGGGAGGAGGAGAGGACGACCAAGGAGGATATGGATGGAGGAGATACAAGAGGCAATGAAGATGAACATCTCGGAGCTGAGAGAGGCAACGAGAAATCGGAGCACATGGAGAAGGTTGACCATGACAGTCGCTAGGATTCAACGAATCGACAGCACAAGGTGACAAGGTGATAGCATAAAAAATAAAACTATGCATCATTTGTCACTCCAGTACAGGCCCGGCCCTAGGCTGTGCGGGGCCCAAGGCAGCAAGCGATGAGCGGGGCCCCAAGCAAAAATGGCATTGCAGGGTTTATTTCCTGCGAATACGGTATTGGCAATACCATACGTAGGCCTACTAAAACAATGCAAAATCGAAATAAAATGGGTTAACACAAAATACTAATCAGGCTCTTAATACTAGCATTTTACTATGAGGCAAAGCTATGATTTATTTAATTATTGGCAACTGACAACTGACTATCTGACAACTGAAAAAGGATGTAATTAATTTAAATATTTTAGCATGCTTCTAATTGAAAGTTTGTTAGTCACTATAGCCAATAGCGTGGGTTCTATCTTCTTAGATATGTCTATTCACAAGCAAATGTTGCTAGCTTTGATGGATGCAAAATCCGCAACGATTTAACTATAGTCCAGATCGTTAACAACATCATTAGGCCTATCAATTGACAAAATAGCTAAGTTAGTGAGCCGTTCATGAGGCATCGTTTAGCGTATGTAGGTTTTGATAAGTTTTTGCTTCAAGCAGCTTCTTTCTCCAGAAACTACAGCGACAGGACCAGTCAGAAGTACGTATTCGAAGTGCAATGTAATCCTCAAACTTCTAAAGCGCCACTCGAAGGCCAAGCGCAGGGCATCAACCCATTCACGATGTGCGTGTTATAGGAAAGTTACTATATCGCTTGTTTATTGTAAGAAATTGCAAAATCTTAACAGGATCATCGTAGATCTCTGCAAAATTAAGCTTATATAACTCCTCAGCAAGTATGAAACCTTGAAGATTCCTAGTTTCGCCGGCTGTAAGTTTTTTCCTCAGATTCATACTGCAAATCAGTAGGTCACTTTTTTTAACTCGTGAAATTTTTAAAGAAATCCAGTTAAACGCCTAATAATGCATTCTCTATTGTTCAAAGCGGCTTCCATCGACATGATTGCCATAGGCCTATAAACTGGTTGAAGTAATTTATGCGAAATATTTCTTGTGCATCTGAAAATCCTTCATCCTCAGCTTCATATGTAAATAGCTTTTTCCTCTTGCGCACTCTCGTCTCTTTGAAAACTGGTTCTACTACTATGTATGTGCCAATTTCCTTTGCACTTAACCTACTATTGCCATTTCAAGACCGCCCTCGCTGTAAAATTTCAACCACTTGCAAATATCTTCCATGCTGTTAATGGCAGTTGCTAGGTCGACTGAGATGTTTTGATTGCCAGTATTTTTTTGCGTTGTCAATGTTCAATATCATCACAGGGAAAAAATTATAGCCAGCAGCGCGGGGCCCCTGAAAGCGCGGGGCCCAAGGCGGCTGCCTTGTTCGCCTTGCCCTAGGGCCGGGCCTGCTCCAGTACTGATGTATGGATTTGATGTTCCTCCTTTCGGAATGAGGACGAAATGATGCTTCTAGTGGCGGAAATAATATGGCTAAGAAGAATATCGGGGAGGACCAGAAAAGATAGGATCTATAATGAGGTAATCCGGAAGGACTTGGGACAGAGGGAAACACTGACAGACAAGATTAGAAAATGACGACTGACATGGGTTGGACGTGTAACAAGTATGGACGACAAGAAATAACCATCGAGGGAATCACTTTGTCAGGCGGATGGAACACGGAGTCGAGGAAAACAAGCAATGACATGGAAGGAAAACGCGAGACAAGGTCTTAAAGAGGAAGACATGGACAAGAGAACGACCCTGAAGACGGACAGAAATGGAGCCATCTTGTTCAAATATCATCGTCGACGCAGAGCTATGAGGGAAGAGAGAAGAGAAGAAGAGATAGGCTAGCTTAAATTGCTGGTCATTATTTCATGGATAGACATTAGACAGCATTCAAGCCACCCGTTTTAGATTTCTTTTCTTGTCAAGCCAGAGTAATGGAGCAACTGAAATAGAGGCTATAGTTACCTTGCTTGATATGCGATAATAAGGCAATGAAGAAAGACATTTCTAAAATAGGAACAGTTGACTGTTCTATCTCAAAGGACAGCTGTGTTTATCAGTACCGGTGGTATTGAGCAAATGAGCAATACCGTCAAGTAATTATGTATAGCGTACTGTTAGTTTGATGCCTAGGCTATAGGGCCTATAGGTCGATAATAGCTTGTAGAGATTCAGTTGGCCACACGGGGCCTGCAGTCTAAAAAGATGATTCAACAGTTTACAACTTAGAGACCACCTCGTAAAGGGTGCCAAACGCAAGTTAGTTAGTTAAGTAAGTAAGTGAGTATGTTCTTTAATATACGGCCTGCAAACGCACTGCGGCTAACAAACAGGTTAATCACAAAAGAGGCGCACGAAAACAAACAGCAAATTTAAACAAGAGAGAGAGATAGTTAAATACAATGGAAATGAAATAAATACATCAGAATAGAAATAAAATAAAAAAGTTAAAAGACAGCTATCAAGATATTTGATAAAGCACCAGTTAATTAAATTTACCTACCTCACAGAGGAACGCTGCCTATTCTAGCCTAAATGATGCTATAGTCATTTAGAACAAGCAGGTCGTCAGTAAGAAAGCAAAGATGAAGATAAAGATAAATGTAAAGGAAAGTTAAGGGGAATGTGAAGTTAAAGATGAAGATGAAGGGTTGAAGGTAAAGTCATACTTCTCTCCCTCCTCCCTCAGTCCGTTTTAATTAGCGTCACGACAGTGAACCTTTACCCTCCTAATTCCGTTCTACTCTTTCCCTACCCATACTTATAAGGCTACCCATACTTCTATCTGTACTCATATTTCTATGAAAGAATAGAAAAATGTCCTGACTCTTGTAGCTATAAGAGCATTGGCTGCTTACTGATGCGGTCCCACCCGCACCCATCCAAAGCCCAACCGAATGATATCCACCTAGGGTTGGCAATTGGCAACCGTCTGTAGCTCGACACAGTTCAGCTGTGAACCCATCCAAACTCTTACCCATACTGGATATTATCCCCGTCTACTTTCTTTTGGTTCGCTGTCACTACTTGACCTCTTACTATGTGAGTTTTGCTGTAAGTGATTCATGTATTACAAATAGATGACTAGCAGTTTCCTTGTGTCCTATCTAAGTACTGTATTATGACGCCCTATGATGATGGGATTTCTTAAGATGCTGGTAAATAAATAATTACAACTTAATTGAGCCATACATTAAATATATATATATCAATCAATCAATCAATCAATCAATCAATCAATATTCGTTTATTACAAAAATTCCCGTCGACACAAACGCGACAGGATTACACAGTCTTTAAAAGAGAGATACATTAATTGCAAATGAAAATAAATCAGATAACAGTCAATTAGAGAGTTTAAACATAAATTATGGGGTTTTAAATAAGGCATGGGGCCTACATATAAAAGAAAACAGCATATTGCTAAAATAGTTAATTGTTAATAAGTGTTTTTATACAGCATACGGTGTATAACAGCTAACCCATAAGCCAACATCATTTAATCCATAGCAAGTTAGATATAATGCGTAAAAAAAGTAGTAGTAGTAGGCTTAGTAGTAGGGCCTAGTAGTTTAATAATAAAAAATAGTAGCAATAACAGGAGTATCCTACCACTACTACCATTACTATTACCACTACCTCTACTAGGCTGCTATAGCAACAATAGACAATGACTGTGTAATCTTTCGATGACGTCATAACTTCAAGGTCATGTAGAAAACAAGATCTGGGGCAAACGGACGGGAATGACGGAAGAACAACAGATCTTGTCGATCGAAGAAAGGTCGCAAGAAGTCATCTTCAAACTAGAATAACAACCAACTGCTCCAAATTACACCGACAGCTACAGAAACTACACTGGATTTCACTAAGAATTACGTCGGATTTACTAACACGCCGAGAGTTAACACAAAACTACACTCAATCGCACCTCAAACTACGCTGAACTACACCGATTCCCAGTAAATAACACCCATTCACACCGAACATCACCAACTATACAGCGAACAGACATCGGTCAAGATGAGTAACAAGTGTGAACTACACTGGTAGGTGAAACACTACGTGATTTTAATATTGCAGCTTACCGTGAAACAATTCACAGTACCAAGAACAATTTCTCAGTCTTGAGAAGCAGATTCATAGTACTGGCAACAAATTTAACATAACATAACATGGCATAACATAACAAGGTTTTAATTGGCTCAGAAGACTTTCATCTGTGTCAGAGCCACTCTCTCATCTGTGTCAGAGCCACTCTCTGTCACTTCATTGAGTTACTGTCAAATATCTGAACGGGCGTGGCTTTGAGTGCACAATTAATTTGTCAACGTTTTCGTGTATAACCTAATGTTATATAATAATAATAATAATAATAATAATAATAATAATAATAATAATAATAATAATAATAATAATAATAATAATAATAATAATAATAATAATAATAATAATAATAATATTATGCATCTGCACTCGGCAATTAACTGTGAAAGAGATTTCCATGGCTGTTTTAAACCTATATATTGATTACCATTTGCGCGTATTAATCGATCCATCGGCGGATTAATCCATAAGCGTTTCACGCCACTGGTTTATTGCCTTTCTGAACCTCATCAATATCACACTGGTCGAGAAATTATCCTTCGGCCTATATATTCTGTGTATGTATAATAGCGTTGCCATAATAGCGTATGTGTGCATGTATGTATCAAAATACTCGATATTAAAGGACTTTTAATTGCCTCTCAAGGGCGCTGACTAAACATCAATGTATAGCGTTGATCAGTTGTGTATCGAAGGCCTTGTTCGCGGTTCCTATGTAAACGTTTCAGGGTAGTAAGTTCCAAATCCAATTCTTCTCATCTCGACGCCAGCGCTTAGGCATCAGCAACCGCTGACCGTAGCATGACCTGCGGGAGAGGGGCACTGTGGTAACTCGGAAACGGATGATTTAGGATACACTGGCGTCTTCCGGGGGTGGGGAAGCGTGGGGTCTTTAAGTGCCACCCTGATCACTTTTATTATTGGCCGAAATAAATTCCAGTTTTACGATGTTCGATTCTTCGGTAGAGGTCGCCCCCACCTAGGTCGATGGTCAAATAGTACGCCATCGAGGGTCCTTGCATGATGAGTTATATGGGCTGTGGCCAGCCTAGTGGAAAGTCAGCAGCCCTTGATAACTGCGTCCAGGTTCAAAATTATTGTTCGACGCTGGGATTTTTTGTTTTCAATCCGAAGTCCGAAATTTCATAAGTTCAGTTGTAAAACAGTAAAAGTAATTATAAACGTTACTTTACACATTCAGAGGGAGAGATGCTGAAGTGTGTGTATGTACACATACAATATGAATGTGATAGTGAGAGTACTTCTTGTAGTAGTATAGTAGTAGTGGTAGTGGTACAAGAAGTAGTAATAGCAATAATAAAAAGAATTTCAGAGGTCAGTCACTTCTACTCAATTCATGCTCCTCATGGATCATTTCTACTTGGGATAATAATGATAATAATGATAATAATAATAATAATAATAATAATAATAATAATAATAATAATAACAACAACAATTATAATAATAATAGCAACAACAACGTCTTCTTTTCCTTCAGGCTCGAATTAATCCCTCTTTGGAGAGGGGTCAGCCACTCGGATCCTTCTCTTCCACTTAGCAACAACAACGACAACAATAATAATAATAGGAACCTAATAAAAAATAATAATTATAATAATAATATTCATAACCATAATCATAATGATAAATAATAATAACGAAGACTAGCAATTGCAGAAAAATGCTAATTTTTGAAATCTTGAGAGATTATACCTGCCTCACATAAAAAATAACAATAAATGACCTAATTATCATTATTATTGTTATTATTATTATTATAATTATTATAATTATTATTATTATTATTATTATTATTATTATTATTATTATTATTATTATTACCACGCGAAGAAAACTTGAGACATCCCCAAAACGAACTCCCTCCCTGTCCAAATAGAATGTCCTGGACTTCGTCGAATTATCATACCATCGTCGTGGCATGTCATTTAAATTTAGAGACCGCGGTCACAATGGTTATCGTGTCCGATTGCGTACGAGCTCTATATAAATTCTCGAACACTCGCCCGGACATCCGGTAATAACAGCGCCGTGGTCCAATCACGGGCACGCACTCGCATCGGTAGACGACTTGCGCTATCGTCATAAAATTGCGCTATATAAATTTTATGATCATTTTGATCAGAGCGCATCGGCGCGATGGAGTCTGTGATCTAGCAGCGCCGCAAAGGAAATTGACGAGGTCGGGCGACACCGTCGTCAATGAATGATGCGCAAGAGGAATGGTGTGAACACGGTTGTAGGGTAAAGACAAAGATGGAGGTAGAGTGTGAAGGTAACGGTGAAGATAAAGGTAAATCTAAATACATAGTTAAGAAGAAGATGAAGGTAACAATGACGGGTTGGAGGGTAATTGTAGACTTCTCCCTCCCTCTGTTCGTAGGGTAAAGGCAAAGATAAATGTAAAATGTGAAGATAAAGGTGAATGTAAAGGAAAAGTTAAGAGCAATGTGAAGGTAAAGATGATGACGAAGGATTGAAGGTAAAGTCATACTTCTCTCCCTCCCTCCCTCGGTCCGTTTCAATGAGCGTCACGACAGTGAACCTGTATGCCCCTACTTCAGTTCTACCCTTTCCCTACCCATACTTATAACGCTACCCATACTTCTACCTGTACCCATATTTCTATGAAAAATTAGCACATTAAATAATTAATTACACTTTGCCATAATTCAACTTTACCCAAATTTCTGCCTCTACTCGTACAAACACCATACCACGCCTTACTCCTTCGTCTACTTGTATCCATATTCTACCGCATCTTCTGTGATAACAAATAAATAATACAAATAATTATTACCACTTTGTCATAGTTTATCGCACCCAAATTTCTACCTCTATTCCTGCAAATACCCCACCCTATCCTTACCAATAATTCTGGACACACCAAATGTCACCAATAGACTAGTTCTAACCATGTACTCTTCGTTTGACACCCACCCATAGGCCTACTTGTGCCTAAGGTGTTCTACCCTACGATACTTCTACCCCAACTTCTACCCCTTCTCCATTTGGAATAGAAATGTACGAGTGCGTCTCTGGTTTTTGCTCGGTTGTTTCTTTTTCTTCCCAAATAATTTCGATCGGTGAACGCTAGATGACACCTCTGAGGATTTCCTCAACGAATGGAAGAACGACGATTGATTCCACCCGCACGACCTGTTTGATTGTCTGTCTGCATGTATGTATGTATGTATGTATGTATGTATGTATGTATGTATGTGTGTATGTATGATTGTCTGTCTGTCTGAATTCTTTGATATAATTTAACTTCTGATAGCATTTGATAGTGTAATATAACGCTTGATTACGCAGCGTAATATAACCTTTGCGAGATTACATTCCAGCATGTATGTATGTATGTATGTATGTATGTATGTATGTATGTATGTATGTATGTATGTATGTATGTATGTATGTATGTATGTATGTATGTATGTATGTATGTATGTATGTATGTATGTATGTATGTATGTATGTATGTATGTATGTATGTATGTATGTATGTATGTATGTATGTATGTATGTATGTCTGATTGTCTGTCTGTCTGAATGTGTGTCTGTTATTATTATTATTATTATTATTATTATTATTATTATTATTATTATTATTATTATTATTATTATTATTATTATTATTATTAATATCACTGCTCCTGCTGCTACTATTACTACTGTTATTATTACTACTACAACTATTATTATTATTATTATTATTATTATTATTATTATTATTATTATTATTATCATTATTCTTTCCTTTACCTTTAAGCGTTACCTTTGTCGTTGCCTTCACTTTCATCATGGCCTCACTGTCACCTTTTCCTTCACCTTGACCTTTGCCCTTATCTCCATCTTCACCTTTATCCTCATCTTCGCCTTTACCTTTACCTCCGCCCAGGGGCGTCTACACCATAGAAACCTTGGACCAAATGCTCCATACAAGAAATAAGGGGAGGAAGATCTGTCAATGTGTGCCACCATTACCGGGGGGAGGAAGGGAAGGGAGGAAGAAGAAGGGGAAGTTGCTCCAATGACTTCGGGGAGGGGGGATAGACGCCCCTACCTCCGCCTGTATCTAAGTCGTTGATTACAAGAATGGTCGACTGCTTGTGACCGCAGGTATGGTAATCCAGACCATACGAATGGCGATCCGTTTCGGTCGCTGTTCAACGCAGCATCGGCCGAGAAAGAGGACATGATGTGCCTCAACGACCGACTGGCCGATGTCTTTACTCGGCTGGAGAACATGCCGAAGGAGGGATTCCGAATGGACCACAGCGCCTTCCTACACGCCATCCGATGCTTACAGGAAGAGATCAAGAAGATCAAGGCTGCATACGACACGGAACTCAGCAAGCTCAGGTACAGGCTCATTTCTAGGTTATATATATATTTTCGTTTATTGAAGAAAACTGGATGGCACACCGCACCCAACATGGGAATCATAGCGAAATAATAATATGGATAGCTAAAGCAGAAAAGTAATGTAATGTTAGTTGAATGATGTAATATTAGTTATTTAATATTATTTAACATACTAACATTAGTCAACATTAGTTAGCTGAGAGCATGTGTGTGGAGACTAGCGAATAGGTTGGGTCATTTGGCTGGCTGGCTGACTGACTTACTTACGTGTGAGCTGGACGGATTGTTGGCTGACTTAGCAACCGATTGACTGATTTCTAGGTTGGTTCATTAATTGATTGGCTGGTTGACTGACCTGCTGACTGGTTACCTGGCTGACTGTTTGATTCATTTGTTTAGTGATTGATTGATCATTGATTGCTTTATAGGAGGGATGCGGAGAAGATCCTTGCAGAGAAGAATGAAATGATGGCTTCTTCAGACATCTGTAAGAACAGGCGGGAGACGCTGCAGATGAAGTAAGCACATCATCGTCATCGTCGTCGTCATCATCTTCATCACCATCATCATCATTGTCACCAACATTTTGTCCTTTTCACAGTCATCTTCTTGTCCATCATCGTCATCATCGTCATCATCATCGTAATCACTATAATCGTCATAATATCATCATCGTCATCGTTGCCATCCTAATCGTCATGATAGTCCTCATCATCATCATCATCATCATCATCATCATCATCATCATCATCATCATCATCATCATCATCATCATCATCATCACCATGATCATCATCACCACTACCACCACTACCACCAAAATCATGTTAATCATAACCATCATCGTGTACTTGTTCATCTGCGTCATTGTTATCGACATATTAATCGTTATCGTAGTCGTCGCTTGCATCATACGCGTAATCGTTATGACATCGTAAAGGTTATCACATTCACTCATCAACACGATCAGGTGTCATCTTCAAGACATAATATCAGTGATTTATGATCACTTGTAAATTGAAACCGTCAGAATGGACGACGTGATGAAGGAGAACCAGAGACTGAAGGACGCCATGGATCACCTGAAGACCTACGTCTCTCAGAAGGAGAAGGAGATCTCAGACCTGACCTGTCAGCTGCAGAACCTCAGAAGCGAGATCGAACTGCTTAAGCCAAAGGTCTTCAAATATGAACAGGACTCGGAAATCTTTCGACAACAGTAAGAGCAACGAAAACAGTTGTTTAATATTGTGTGAAGTGGTGTGGCGTAAAACGGTGCTGTGTATACGGCAGTTTAATGTAGCGTAAGGTAACGTAACTTAACGTTATGTCACATAATGTAATGTTAAGTATCGTTTTGTAACATGAAGTAGCGCCAACAGTTGTAATTATGACCTGTAAGACAACAAAGAGGGTAATCTAAGCCAGGTATTCCCAACCTTTTCTATGCTCTGCACCCCTAGGAAATGTTTGATTAATGTTCGCACCCCCCATAAAGGTAATATCACATTTGAAGACGAATAAGTCAAATTTCTATTTCTTGAACCACAGATTGAACCACATACACTCATGCAGTACTGTGGGTGAACAAATTGAATAAAAAATAAGCTTTTAACTCAGTGCCTAAAATGCAAATATAAATTGAGCAAGTAGAAGAAATTGTAAACAGTAAAAAAATCAGTACAATATTAACATACTTTCCCTCTTTGTGGCACCTCTGAAATGCCATCTCACACCCCTTGGGGGTACGGGCATCCGAGGTTGGGAACTCCTAATCTAAGTTTTTAATGTACCTGGCATCATCATCATCATCATCATCATCATCATCATCATCATCATCATCATCATCATCATCATCATCATCATCTTCAGGAAAGTAATATTACGCCGGTAATAAATCGGATTGATTGATTGATTGATTGATTGAAGCACGTATTAAGCGCGCCTTGTATATATCTATGATGTCGCACGGATGATTCGTCTAATAATTAGACCCTAATTATCTACTTCTTTGTGCACGTATTGGCTTATATAGTCACTCGATGTGCTTAGCCGACATACAACGATCGGCTTCCTGGGTGCGCATGCGCCTAGCGGTCACGCATAAAATACCTGGGGGCTAGTATGAATTCAGCTGCTACGTTTTCTCTCAGGTAGCGCGCTCTTACCGGAACTGACGCGCTGACGCTATGATGACGTGTTGCTGTCAATTAACTGGTTGTTAATTAATAATACACGTAACAAAATCAATATCCAGTCTTGTTGTCCTCGAGACCAAGGTCTTGGTCTCGAGTGCACTCGAGTTCGTTTTTAAAAGTCTAGGTCTTGGTCTTGGTCTTGAGGTTCAAGGTCTTGGTCTTGGTCTTGGTCTTGAGGTTCAAGGTCTTGGTCTTGGTCTTGGTCTTGAGGTTCAAAGTCTTGGTCTTGGTCTCCCAAGACCAAGACCAAGACCGGCTGTTAATATGAACAGTCATTTAACAGAACTCAAGAATTCTGTATCAAGTCTGCTTGCATCATACGACCAATATCTATGGATGGATGTAAGTCATGTTGGTCAGGAAAACCCATTGGCAGCGGCAACAGTTATTCTATATCAGACGGTATGATAAACCATGGGAAGATTTCAAAAGGACTCTATCTGTACATTTACATCCAGTGCTTGAACAGCTACTCTGTGTGTGTCAGCGACTTCAGCACCTGTAGAACGTATTTTTCACATGGCGGATTTTTTATGAGGCCCACCAGGCACGTCTTGGTCAGAAAATTCTGAGCGAATTGGTTTTTATAAAATAAAAAAGACATTTGGTATAAGAGTTTGCATGAAGGACTTTGAATACAAATTCGGATTTCTCTGCAGTTTGCATTCAAAGTTAACTTGCTTGAATAAAATAAAAGACTCGTGTTTTCATTAAAATATCGAATATTCCCACTTGACAATTTTTAGAAGTCTTGACCTGATTTCGATTTTTTGGGTCTTGGTCTTGGTCTTGGTCTCGAGGTTCAAGGTCTTGGTCTTGGTCTTGGTCTCGAGGTTCAAAGTCTTGGTCTTGGTCTTGGTCTCGAGGATCAAGGTCTTGGTCTTGGTCTTGGTCTTGAGCTTCAAGGTCTTGGTCTTGGTCTTGGTCTTGGTCTTGAGGTTTAAGGTCTTGACAACAAGACTGTCAATATCTTATATCGAGTTAACGCTACGTTATAAATTGAGCGAGTTGACGGTTTGATGCGCGATCGGAAGCGTCGGAAATCTTTAACACCAACAGCAACAATAATAACAACAGTAACAAGACACCATCAACAAGACAACCGCAACAAGACAACCGCAACAAGACAACCGCAACAAGACAACCGCAACAAGACAACCGCAACAAGACAACCGCAACAAGACAACCGCAACAAGACAACCGCAACAAGACAACAGCAACATTCTTTAAGAGGCTGATGTTGTCAGCAAATATTTTAGAACGAAGTTGCAATGGCAACTGATAATCCGTGACAAAGTCGAAGAAGGTCAATAGGTCGAAGAAAAGACTATCTAATTAGTGCAGGTGCAACCAGGTGTACATGTTATCTGTTCTAGTTGGGAATGCGAGAGGCGACTGCGTCAAGAACAGGAGGACAGAAATGAACAATTAGTGGATAAACTGAACTTCGAAACACGAATGCACGATCAGGTTCATGCTCCACACCTACTAGCAATTGATTAGAAGTATAACCAGCACTTGATTAAATACTTAGTTGCGCCACTCAGCTAACCTACTTACATGTAGCTGAAGCTAGTACTGCGTAGCTAGTTAAGTTGTTAGCTTAGCTACTTAGTTAATAATTGATAAAGCCATAGTTTGGAAATTAAGTTGCTAGTTAGTTAATCTTACCTTATCTTGCATGAACTGGACCCGAAAATATCTTTCCCCAACCTTTTCTTATCTACCTTTGCCTTTCCTTATCTGATACCTTTCATGACCTGCCTTCAAGTTGCTTTACATGAACCGGTACGACCTGACCTAATGACCTGACCCAGATTGCGTGACCTAATCCTTCTTAATATTATCTTCCTTATCTAACCTAAACTTGACTTATATGACCTCATCTGATATCACGACCTTAGGGGCCGTCCATAAATGACGTCACGCTATTTTGGCCGATTTTTTACCCCCCCTCCCCCCCTCGTCACACGTCGTCACAAAAAGTAACACCCCCCTCAAAAATTACGTCACAAAGCTCTGACCCCCCCCCTAAAAACCAAATTTCCATTCGATAATAAAACATGTTTCAAATCACATTTATTGTCATTCTAATAATTAAAGTATTTAATGGGGTGCTGAACTCTGATGTTGCAAGGGGAAAGCCATGTATTAAAAACGATGTGTTGGAAAGCTGAAATATAGCATAAAAATTAACTTCAAAATATTCAACGTCTAACCAATTACTACAGAAGTCCAGAATATTAGTATAATATTCTGAACATCTGTATTATTGGTTAGACGATGAATATTTCCAAGTGAAAAGTCATAACTATTAAAAAAATAATTGAAAATGGAGAGAGTAGAATTATAAAATTCACATATTCATTCCACTGAATGAAAAGCTCTGGTAGAATTATTAGAATTTAAATGTTTAATAAGAATAATTAAAAAAATTTAAAAAATGTATGCTTCTCAAGACTCAATTCTCCTATGGCGAAGCAAATGCTCCTTCATGGAATAAATAAGGAAGCATGGTTCTCTTCATCCTGTGGAATGGATATTCCATTCAGATCAATAGTACTTACATTTATAATTCTTAATTCAAAACTCAACCGTTTTTATAACTACTCTTTCAAACATTTTATTTCTAGGACTATCCCTCTTTCTGACGAAGTATATTATGAAAAGTGAACATATATTTCAAACCATAACTATATAATAGATTATGATATCACTTATCAGTACTATAGGCTATTGACATCTATAGTGATTAAAGAGAAGTTTATTTAGTTAATATTGAATAAAATCTTAGAGTGACCATATATATAAATATTTAAATAATCAGAAAATTAATAATGATAGTGACTGCACATTATTTATTTAAATAAAATTAATAATGAAAATTACTCAAAATTAGTGTTGTTATTGTTAAAATTAAATTATGAAGACCTGATGTGACGTCACATTTCTTTAACCCCCTCTTGTCACACATCGTCACAAATTTCTGACCCCCTCCCTCCCCTAGGTGCGTGACGTCATTTATGGACGCCCCCTTACACAATCTAATATCGAGCTAACCACACGGTTCACCTGACCCAGGTTACGTGACCTGATCCTTCTTAATATTATCTTTCTTACCTAACCTAAACTTGACTAATCTGATATCATGACCTTACACAATCCAATATCGAGCTAACTTCACACTGACCTTGACCTCCACGACCTGACCTGTATCTTTAGCACATCCGTGACCTCAACGACCGCCTGTGCAACGCGCTGGCGATCATCGAGAGCCTGAACGCGCAGCTGAAGCAGACGGAGCGAGGCGTTGACGGAAGCAACATCAGCGCCCTGCTGCAGAAGGTCCGCGAGCAGATGGTCGAAGAGTTCATGAAATACAAGAAGGATACGGAAGAGGCCGTAACCAAGACGATCGCCGAGATGCGTGATCGATTGGAACTGCGCGCTAAGGAGAAACAGGTGCTCGAGGAAGAGAGGGATCGGATGTCCGGATTGCTTTCGAAGCTACAGGGACAGATCAACGAACTGGAGGGTCAGGTGAGCCAATCGGTTATCCAAATACAGGTGAACTGAGCTAACAGGACAGATCAGTGCATTGAGAAACAGGTGAGTAATCAGTTACTACTTCTAGTCAGGCCCGCCGAGAGGGGAGGGCAAGGGGCAAATGCCCAGGGGCCCGGCGACTTTCCGGCGATTTTTAGGGGCCCGGGCCGGGTCCGCAATCAACTTTTCTCATAAAGCCTAATGATAGTTTAGGGGCCCGTGACTACTCTATGTCAAGGGGCCCGGAATTTCTGTCGGTGGCCCTGCTTCCAGTCCAGGCAAGTCAGCGTTAAAACTGAATAGTAAAAAGATCAGAAATTATATTTCTTTAGAAGCATAAAGCAAGTAATTTCTCATGCTTGGCAAATGTTGTTTTACAATTCAATTGCCTTCAAATATTTTATGTGTTTCCATAAATTATATTTTTTATTAATTTCTTTAATGGGTTCTTCAGTTTCTTTGTTTCCCAGCAAAATTATCCTGATATATTCTTCTGTTTTGAATTTTAACTGTTCTGTTTCGTGGAGGCAGGGCTTCTGAGTGAGCATCGTCAAGAGGCGCTATATGAATATCACTGAATGGTTTCACTTTACTATTTCAAGGACTGAATTCAGCAAAATAGTTTTCTTGTTTTCCTGTCAGCTGTCATCGTGTGGCCAGTGCAATCAGCAGCTCCAGTCAGCCATGGCCAACGAAAAGGCGTACGCAATGAAGTGTATCCGTGACCTGGAGCATAAACTGATGGAGGCTCAGGACACGCTGATGCAGAAGATACGCGAAGTGGCATCAGCTAGAGAGATGCAGACTACCTTACGAGCGGAGATCGAGTCCTACAAGGCCATCCTCGAGTGCCAGGAAGCTAAGTAAGACGTTTACATTACCTGTTAGTTAAAGGAAAAGGATGGTAATGTAAAGTATGGCAAGCAAGGTAAGGAAATGGTAGGGAAGGGAATGGAATGGAAGGGAAGGGAAGGGAATGGAATGGAAGGAATGGAATGGAAGGGAAGGGAATGGAATAGAATGGAATGGAATGGAATGGAAGGGTGTGGAATGGAAGGGAAGGGAATAAAAGGGAAGGGAATGTAAGGTAAGGGAATCGCTCGAATCGCTCTGTCCAGTTTGGTTTATTGCGTCAATTATTAATTGGCTTGTGTGTGTGTGTGTGTGTGTGTGTATGTGTGTGTGTGTGTGTGTGTGTGTGTGTGTGTGTGTGTGTGTGTGTGTGTGTGTGTGTGTGTGTGTGTGTGTGTGTGTGTGTGTGTGTGTGTGTGTGTGTGTGTGTGTGTGTGTGTGTGTGTGTGTGTGTGTGTGTGTGTGTGTGTGTGTGTGTGTGTGTGTGTGTGTGTGTGTGTGTGTGTGTGTGTGTGTGTATGTAATGTATATATGTATGAATTAAAACGTCCCTTACTTTGCATATACCTTACGTTACGTTTTGGCTCCATCCATCCAATTTGGGAACTGTATTGCCTCGTCATCCGTATGTACAAACATATTTGCCAATTCATTGCCGATGCATCCGGAGCCAAACTGATTGAAGCCAAATTGATTGAAGCCAATTAATCAGTAGAAGTCAGTGACAAACTTTTCTTTGTTTAGATTGAACCAATCCTGTCAGAAACTTCCGAACGTCCAGCAGGGGAGTGGCATTCGACATCCACTCCATGTCAACCAGGGATACCCAAGCAAGACAGGCTGTGCTGGCATACAGACGGCCGTCAACTCACCACCCGGAGGCAGCAGACCTGGCACCAGTAAGAATGTCTTACCCTTACCTTAACTAATAGATTACCAAGCGTTAGATTACCTTACCTTGCTTTCTTTGCACTGCATTAAGTTACCTTACCTGGCCTACTCTACGGTACCTGGTCTTTCTTTGACCTACATTGCCTTACTTTATGTTGTCTCTTACTTCTCTCTTATCTCCTCTTGCCTTCAGTTTCTGTTTTCATTTTTCAGATTTTGTTCCATGTCGATCTCCACTGAGCCAGGGAAAGGTAGGCGCTACGATCTTTATTCCGTTGCTTCACAATTCCATTTCAATTACTTCAATTACTTTACATTGTAATCTCTAATTACACTTCAATTTATTCATTTCTATTATTAAATTGTATTTATTAATTATTTTATTATTCTTTACGCGCGAAGGTCAGTACATTGAATTCCGAGGCTCCAGACAGGTGCGCTTGAATAATTCGTGGGTCGTTACACGTACTGAGTTCGCTTGGAAGTCGTGAACGCTATCATATCTCATATGGGGGAGGGGAGATGGTTGAATGGTAACACGCTGGCATGAAGATGAGAAGGATGCGGGTTCAATACCCGATAGCCCCATAAAGGCTGACTCAGCCTTCTCACTCCCTACACTCCCCAGGTTAAACGGTAAAATGAGCAGTAGGACAGACGGGCGCCTTGCAGGCTGCCATGCAGTTAAAATTCGACTCCTGTTAAACTTGTTATCATCTGTTACTACTAGGCCTATATCATGTAATCTAACTGCGTACTTGTCAGCTTGAATTTAATAAACGAATATTATTATTATTATTATTATTATTTTTTTATTTTTTTATTTTTTTTTATGCCCCGAGGTATACAGGATCCCTCAGGGACTTCAATATTAATTAATGTAACATCCGGAAAATCAAGCCTCGTCGTCCGGAGGCTATTATTATTATTATTATTATTATTATTATTATTATTATTATTATTATTATTATTATTATTATTATTATTATTATTATTATTATTATTATTATTATTATTATTACCGGCTTAGTATGCAGCCGAACAGACCATTGTGTCCTTTAATAACATTACATGACAACCTGTTATTCTTTCAGACCTTAATGACTTTGAAGCGATGCATATGAAGCTCTCGTATGCGTCTGAGGATCTTCGAGCGACGAAAGAAATCCTTTTGAAGTTCATTATCATCATCAAAATGAAACAAACAGAAAACGAATCGAACCTGGAGAAAAGTTCTCAAGTTTTGCAAGTAGAATCAAGTTTTAGAATCAAGAAGGCATCTGCGTTTTCCTAGTCATCTGCAGCGTCAGGGCAGCGTCAAATATGACATCTAAGTCATCCACGTCACGATGACGATTGGGAAAGGTTTTATGTTCAGTTCAGTCCACTAGTCCTAAGAAAATTCCATAACACTCCAGCCTTAAAGCCGTAAACATTCCAATTTATAATAAGAATTTAATACCACTATTAGTCCAATTTTAAGGTCAGATGGAGAAAAGGTAAAGGAAAATGATAGAAAAGAAAGCGGGCGTCTATATACCTCATGCTGATCGTTCAGACAGGGAGTGAGGAAGATCGGTAGGGTCGAAGAAAGGAAAGACAAGAGGAAGAACGGGGGATAAAAGTAAATACGAACGAAATAACTAGAATAGAATGAAGATTGGAAGAAATGTGTTGTTAACTGTGGACGATAGTATAGGCCTACCCTATTAGTTGTAACATGATACTCGGTAATAATAAGATAAACTCGAGTGTTTTGCTTTGTCTCTGTTTGGCAGAAACTGTAACAAACAATTGAGAAAATGATTTGCACGCAAGGAATATACTTACTTACTAACTTACTCAGTGATCAAAAGAGTGCGCTAGATTTAAGAACGTAGAAGCAGATGCATCCATACATATATGATTTATCTCCAGGGGCGTCTACACCATAGAAACCTTGGAGCAAATGCTCCATCCAAGAAATAGGGGGAGATCTGTCAGTGCGTGTGCCACCATTTGGGGGGGGGAGGAACGGGAAAGGGGAAGAAGAGGGGAAAAAGGACGTTGCTCCAATGACTTAGGGGGATAGACGCCCCTGTCTATCTCGACCTCCACCTACAAATTTCCTCCTCTTACAAATTCTACACCCGCTTCCTAATCCAAGCTTAGAACGAGCCACCAAAAAATCTCGGCCAGTTTGCTTCATCCAATTTCCTTTGCCTTCTTTCCTACAGCATTTCACTTAACACTGAAAGCCCAAATTTTACGAACTATCGTATCCTACTTCCATTCCTGCACCATCCCATGACCACTAAAAAATATGTCCCTAACGTTTTTCACTGTAGCACCATATTGTGTTCCCGGCTTGATCCCTTTCCTGAATCCTCACCTGGCACTGAAACTGATGAAACAAACTGGCGCTTGCGAATTTAATTTAAATAATTTGGTCTCCTTGATGCATAGGCTTAGTCAGGATCTTGTTTTTCGATTGACCAGGGACAAGGTACACTGCACAATGTGCACATATTGACGTTCTGTACGCTTAAAAATCGTTGGCGCCACTGTTAGTATCAGGCAGGCTGAAAAGTAAGTGACAAAGACGTGAGTGATGAAAGACATGAATTTTTTCACAGCAGTCACAGGGCTTCAAACTACACTAAAATGTACATACGAGCGATTGAGATTTCATAAATTTGCCGTGGATCATACCTCCGCACCCTCAAAGGTACCACTATACCTGGATGTATACCGGAGTTGCCTCCTCTTGAATTTAAGTCTGGCTACGTCTCTGCCTTGATGTCGCTTTGAGGGGCACTTAGAAATTTAAGATATTTGGGATTTTCATTTTTGCACATTCACACACTCGACGCATGTATTTTTCTGCTCTCCTCCTATTCATTTCATCTCATGCATCCACGATAGCTTTGCATTATCCAGTGTTTAACGACATCTTACGGAAATCAGGTTTCTTGATTTCGACCATAAGTTATCCTATCTACCTTACAAGAAACTGCAAGTATGCGATATCGAACCTATTATTACCTAGTGCTAAACGATATCTTATGTCTGCAACGGGCCCACGACTTAAAATATCACCTATATTGGACTCCTTGAAACGGTAATCGTAGCCGTAACCTCGAGAATTTCTAAAACGCTACTTAAAAATGTGAGCGCAGGGCATCAGCTTTATCACGAGGGCTGCATCCTGTCAGAGTGGCAGTGCCGCCGGATTTAGGCATAAGCTAAAAATAGCTACAGCTTAGGACCTCACAATCCGCAGGGGCCTAAAAATTAATAATTTAGGGGGCTTTTTTATTTTATTTGTACTGTATGTATTATATAATTATGTAGAATCTGTTTCTTGTGTAGCAAATTCTATGTCGCCTGAGTAAATGCTTTAATTAAAAAATAATTTGATTTTTGTTCACTTTAAATGCCTTGCTATTAAATAATTAACAGGCATATATGTTTTCAAGTATTGTGAGACCTCCTGTTAACAAGGGCCTCCAAGTTTTGTATAGCTTAGGGCCTAACCAAAACTAAATCCGGCACTTCAGAGATCCCACCTGAAGAACAAAATCCAGATACCAAAGGAGAAGGAGACAGAAGAACTGAGAAGGAGACAGAGGAACTGAGAAGGAGACAGAGGAACTGAGAAAGAGACAGAGGAACTGAGAAAGAGACAGAGGAACTGAGAAGGAGATAGAAAAACTGACCGTGCTACAGTCAGTTGCGTCTATAGGTTTGAGAGAAATTCCAATTCAGCAGATTGGATGGATGAGGGTAAGATTCAAGGAGTCAGTCCTCAGAAAGTGTAACCTGTACGTGTTGCGTTAATCGTGTGCCTATGAATAATTTTGACTTATCTTATGTGAATATGTATTTCAACTCAGACATATGTATTTATATCCACGTTTAACATATTCATTGCAAGAAATCAAACTTATCCACATGCTTGTTGTTCCTCGCATTCGTCATGTAGGAAGACAACAATTTATCTAGCTTTCGTGAAAAGTCACAGTAGTACATGTCTGGCTGTAGGCCACAGTGGCTGGCTGCTGGTATTGCCAGATAAATTATGCCTATGACTGTTCTAGTGACCGACAGAACACTACAGCCTCCTTATGATGCGCCTCATTTTTAACGCGAATTCTGGTACGACGCGGTCATCTGAAAAGTATGCCAGCTGAAAGATTAGGTTAAGTATGCTGTTTGGCGGTACTACTGCCAAACAATGTCAACTTTGCAGTTCGCAGAAGAGATGTTATTTGTCAAGTGCGCCACGTCAGAGGTGAGGTCAAGTATGCTATTGGTTTTTATATTTTGTTGGCAGGTAAAGTCAGGTATGATGTTGGCGATGTCGCTAACAGATGATTTCAAGTATATTGTAGACATACTTGACATAACCTGTCAAGCATGCCTCGTGGCAGATAGCAGAAAATGTCACGTATGAGGTTTACTGTACTACGGACAGATAAGATCAAGAATGCGGTTGGCAGTACTCATAAGTCCTGCATCGGACGTGTCGATGACGGCAAACGAGTACTTGCTCGGCGGCTGTGACGAGATGTCTTCAACTTCCACTAGATTCATCCCATCCTGGTCTTCGATACCCACTCCTATGATGGTTATCCCATTCTGCTGTGCCAGCTGGGCTTTTGGAACTGTCTGATCAGCGTTGACGTTCGAGAATCCGTCGGTGATAACAATGGCGATGCTGTCCACCCCTTGGCGATCTCCGTTCGAGGCGGTGAACATGCTGAGGCGCAGCTGGTCAAGCGCCGCTTGGGTGTTTGTGGCGCCTGCCGCCTGGTTGAAAGCGATGGCGTTGAGAACGCTGCTGCGGTCAGTGTATCTGTTTAGGTAGAAGCCGACCGAGGGCTGATCCGAAAAGGTCAACACCCCTACGCGAGTTCGGCCCCCGGCGAAGTTGAGGCCCTGGACGATAAGTTTGCTCAGCTTCAGCGAGACCTCGAAGGAGTTCTCGAGGGATCCCGAGCCGTCCAGAACGAAGACAACATCCAACTGTTTCGTACAGACTGCAAATGAGGAACGCATCAGAACTATTATGCACTAGATGTCGCTACAAACCATATTTTATATTGCTTAAAAAACGCAGCCAGGAGGATGAAGAGGAAGAAGAAGAACAGTAAGAACAAGAACAGGAAGAACAAGAACAGGAAGAACAAGATCCAAGAACATGAACATGTAAAAGGGACGCAACTATAACAACCTCAATATTCTGAACATGAACCGCAAGAACAGAATGAAGGTTCTAGAACGAGAACAAGAAGAACAAGAACAGGATCCAGTATAAGGACAAGTGAGACTTTGAGGGCGAGATTATGCATCTTTAGCAGATAGTGTTCATACATGAGCTCAGTATGTGAATACGCACAAGTGGAATGAAAATGTTTAGTATGGAATAAAAAATTATGTTAAATGTATAAGGCGAGTGTAGAACTGTAGATATGCAAGAAGCAAGTCTAAATAATATGTATGAGATGAGCGTGAATGTGTATGAGTGTCAATATTATTA